>WOVY01000570.1:610000-1145000 GCA_013436015.1 Rhipicephalus annulatus
GGAATCCCTACGCGCTCTGGCGCTAACTTCCGTCTTCTCCTGATCTCTTGTCTCGGCTGCTCGATTAAATACCTTCTGCGCGAGATTCTAGAAAGTTCTCATCATTTCGTCAGCGCGATGCGCAGCGAAGGCTGGGGGAAAGGTCGAGACGATACGAGGGCCATCCGCGACGGATGACTCAACCCGGCATGTCCACGCCTCTTTCCATCTAGAAATTTTGAGTGCTTGCTCGGCCGCCGATGTGGGATGAGGAGGTTCGTCGGCGACCCTACGCTTCCGAGGGAAGAGAGTCGCGCGCGCGGGGAGTCTTTATATGTTGGTTTTCTCTTTTTTTTATCGTTGTCCTCGCGGCGCCACTCCGGCGCTTCGTCGCGAGAATTTGGCGGCGCGCCCTTTTTGAGCACTCGTTCTGTGACAAATAGATAGATATACGCCATAACTGCTCACGCAACGTAATGCTTCGCATTAACTATTATGTGGTATTTAAAACACTTGGAACTGTTGACTAGGGATGATCTCAATGTGTTAAAGCGGCCGAAGTTATTCACGAATGCTCTGTGACGTCTTCGGTTCGGGACGGCAGGCACATTTTATACGTTGTCGCCGCGCCCTTGCTATAAAAAAGGGAGTAAAAGTGTCTCAGAGGGAACAAGTGCGCGGCTAAGATGCATTATCTGCAAATGTCTCGTCCCGCCACGCTGGTCTAGTGGCTAAGGTACTCGGCTGCTAACGCGCAGGTTGCGGGATCGAATCCCGGCGGCGGCGGCGGCTGAATTTTCGATGGAGGTGAAAGTGCTGTAGGCCCGTGTGCTCAGATTTAAGTGCACGTTAAAGAAACCATAGGTGGTCGAAATGGCCGGAGCCCTCCACTACGGTTTCTCTCATAATCATGCGGTGTTTTTGGGACGTTAAACCCAAAATATCAATCTGCAAATGTCCCTCTTACTTTTATTTTATTCAATTTGTAGCTATCCAAAGCAACGTGGAGAGTATCTGTCTTACATGCGATGCCGTCGAGCTATCGTGACTGTTTCGTAGACTGTTTTATAAATAGTTATGCTTCAAACGTGCGTGGCATCCATTTATCACATAACATAAATTTGATTTCATTTGAACTTGCCTGATGAATCAAGAAAAACGGGAAAGGAGAAGGGTGGCATTATTTGCGGCTTTAGTTACTCTGTGCCAATTACTGCATGAATGAAACTGAAATAAAGCGGACTGAAAAAAGTTTACCAATGCTTACGATACTAAGGCAAGTTATCAGCGCAGCTTCATGTTGGGACAAGGGGAACTGTGACTTAGGTTATGGCTTTCTGCAAGATATCGACTGTGCCATAAATCGTATTTTTTTTATGAAGTACGTAGCCAGCACCCAATGCGCCACGATTGCTCTTTCTGTAAAAAAATGAGGTACCAGCCACATATCTTTGCGGTATTATGTGCAGTTTGTCGGTGGTGCTTGTAGCTGGTGACAATGAAGTATTATGGCTGAACACTTTGCAGTTGCTTTGAAGCATCAAATTACTGTACACACGTTGCGCAATTAGCAATGTGTGGTGATTGTTATTTCACTCTTCTGCCTCGCTCTGTTACATAGGTTAACGCGATTACTTCCCCGACATGAGGCCTGCATAAGGTGGTTTTGCGAATGAGTTTCGAGCATTAGAGTGGTCTTGTTATAGAATGCTCCACTGCCATACCGAGGGCCAGGACTCAATGCCCATTTTACCCTGGATATATATATTTTTTTCGTTTTATTTTTTAATGTCTATTGGTTACGCCCTTGACGGCCGCAAAATGGTGACGGCAACGGTGCAGTAACGGGCACCTAAGTAAAAACCTCACTGATGTTAAGGTCCGAGCCGTGGCTTAGTTTGGCACAGCATTGAACGCGCACTTCGTAGGTTGTGGCTTCTGTAGCTATACCGCCGACGGGTTGACGGACTGTCTGGGCAAGAGCCCCGCTACGTACTATACGCACATGTTAAAGGCATCATGTTTTTCATCACTCTGTCACCTTAGCTAAAACTTCACATGCTGAATGGAACTGGAAGGCATCATGCAGAAAGGACAAGGGTGCGGGGGGGGGGGAAGAAAACGCACGTTCGCCTATAATGGTGTATAGGTCACTACAGAACTATTTCTTTGTTTCGTTTCAGGTGAAATGCTGGAATGAAAAGCGTGGCTGTGACACGGTCCTGGCCGCAGCGGAGATCAACAAACATTATCGCGAGGGCTGCGAGCACCACTACACGTCTTGCCCGAAATGTTCGACGGTCGTGCTACGTCGCGATGTGTGCGGCCATCTACGGAGCAAATGTAGGGATCACGCGGTGTCTACGACGATCGGTGCCCCGCAGAAGTCTGACCACGATGACCAAAAGGCGATGATGATGGCTCTCAACGCGAGTCTGGACGTACGAGGAGATGAAATCAAAGACAGGCTAGACCAAGTCATCAGTGATAACACCTCCCAAAGTGACCGCCTCAACGAGATTTCTCATTGCATGAACTCGACGAAAGAAACGCTGCAGCAAATGTCGAGGGAACGCAAAATGTCTGAGAGTGAAGAGTTTCAAGCTGTGGTGGGCTTATCGTCTTCCGAAGTCATCCAGGAAAGTTTGGTTGGCCACGGTGAAAAGATGCACCAGCTTGCACTGACTGTGAGCAATTCGAATAAAACACTGCGAGAAGTCGAATACGAGCTAAAACAGACGTTTCGGAAAGAGTTGCAGGATGCAACGCGGACAATTTGTAGAAATTTTGAGGAAAGTATCGCTGGCATTTGTGACGCGAAGCGCACCGCGGAGGATTTCGAGTCGAGTACAATGAGTAGACAAAAAGAACTTGCCCTGAACACTATCGACGTTAATCGGTATGAGTTTTATGTAAGGGATATAAAATCGATGACCGACAGCACCCACTCAAAAGGCTTTAGGGATTGCGCGAGTGAAAAGATATACATCTGTGGCTATCACATGTCGCCAGGAGTGTACTTCAGGAAGGAAGGTGATCGCGTCTTACTGTATGCTGGTCTTCAGCTGCACAAGGGAGTGATCGACGAATTCCTTCAGTGGCCGTTCAATCATAGCGTCAAGATGACCGCCAAACATCCGTCGGAAGACAAGCACTGCTCCTTCATCGCAAGAACTGGAGGTAATCTGGACTACGACGGAAGACCCGAGGAATCGAGTAACGAAGGGTCGTATTTTCGAGACGGCTCGTTTAGATTGGATGATCTGGAGCGTGAAGGATATGTCACTGACGACAAGCTTTGGATAGTGTGGGAGCTTGTTCCGGAGTACATAACCGAAGAGAAGTGACACGTTCTGGACGTTTCTTTAATAAATGCTTATGTCGGAAGCCTTGTTGAAAGCGAGCGCGGTCATACTGGTAGCTTCGTTGCAAGCAAAATAAATCTTTTCAGAGGCTGTGCATCTCTTGCTCGCGAGTATGTCACGTGTCCGGCTTCCGCACTCACGCTACGCATGCGCGACTCTCTTCCTTCCCTCTCTCCAACAGCTGCGTGTTACTCTCTTCACTTTTCTCCTGCCTCCTACTTGTTCTTGTTCCCCATTGCGCATGCTCGTCCCCTCTCTCCTGTACTCCTTTCCTGTCTCGCAATGCCGACGCAAGGAGCTTACGCTAACCTACGCTCGCTCCCTCCTCTCAAGGCATTCCACCCCGCGGCGTCCGCTAAGCCGAGGCCGACTGCTCGGGCTGCAAAAAACTGACTGCTCGCGCTGCACAACCGCGATGCTCCGCATTGCTCCATGGTCGCATTCGGAGAGAAGCGTAATTTTTTTTTAGTCCAGTTTCATGTGGATGATAAGCAGTCAAGCTTAAAAGTTTTTTTTTAGCATGTAACTTGAAGAGAGCCTAATTTAAAAGCCCCAACTTCTCCATATTCGACACCGCCGTAAATGTCTCTCGTGAAAATGAAATGAACGTATGTGCTCTTGCAGTTTTCTTTGCATCCCTCCGTGATTCTAGAGCCTATCGTCCCGCCCCACCCCTCCACACATACGACCTACCGAAATGCCGCCTTAGAAATTAGTTATTCACTTCTTATTGGCATCGCGCAACATGGCTCTCTACGGTGCGCAAACGTCCCATCCCCAACTCATTCGGTATTTCTGCAATCTATCGTTGTAACATTCCAGTAAAAAATTGTTCTTATTTAAGAGGCCCTGTCGTCCGCACCAGCAACTTCTAAAACACCAGCGCTTCATGTTTGGGGCTCGTACACTGCATTCAGCAAAGGCAACTCGCATCGCACACACCTGCGAATTCCAAAGCAGTCGCAATTAGACGACTATGAATTGCAAATGCTATTGCTTTCCATACAGCAGGATTTGCAGCATTCCATGAATAGTTACAATTCCAGCTAGCAAAATGAGAAATGAAGAACCAGTTTTCACACGGGATGCCTATTATAATTTTAAAAATTGGCCAGTTTTCACGACAACAAGAAAAGTATTTGAATAATTAAGATGTTTTTTATCATCGTATTTAAAGGCCTAGTTATTTAACTGCTATTTCATACACTTGCACATGGCGGAATTCCGGAAAGCCACTTACGGATACTGGGGCTTCTTCAGCTGCGCAATCAGGATCTGTGCACGAGAAATGCGATGCGGGCTCGTTCTCATCTTCAGTAATTTGCCTTGTAGCACACGTAAACAACAGGAAGAGATTGTTTACGCTCGCTACAAGGAAACTTACCAAACAGGATCTGTGCGCTATTCTAAACATCGCGCAATTCGGACGCAGCTGTACAAAATGTTATATTCTTTTTGGTGCAGAGACTAGCAAATAGCAGTACTGGACTGGTTAATAGCTCACTGAATATACCTAGCGTGCACCAACTTTCAACATGGTCTCTCCCCACCATTGATCCCCGATTCAATTTAAGGCTGGTCACGGTCGCTTTAAATATTATCTAAAGCGTTTTAACTTTACACAACCTGAAGCAGACATTTGTGGCCAAATTCGCACAGACAAATGAGCACAACTTCAAAGAATGCACACTAACGCAACAATGGCTTACATATTTTTGCTTCACTTGCAAACGCAAACACGTCAAGACTGTGCAACACTTGTACAGAACATGAAAAAACCCGTGCGTCAGACGATATGAAATTGTGAAGACTCAGCTCTGGCCTGGGGCATAATTACAAACATTACCCTCCTCTCCGAGACGTGCTTTTTATTTACTCCAACCCTTTTTCAACTGTGATGGTTAAGGACGTTCGTCACTATGTTTGTTGACAGCGGACGAGAAAGGATTCACATCAACACTGGATGCGAACAAAAGAAGCGTTATATTGTTCACTAAAGAGCGAAGTGGCAGGTGAAAATAAAACTATATGTCCAACCCTACACGCCAAGCGTCACGCAACATGTACGAGAGTCAGACCTCTATTATGCGGAGAGCTCGCGGCTACGCTTACTCCGAGTCCAGCGCGTAGAGTTCTCAGTTCGCAAAGAGGAAAACACTGCCTCACAGTTTGGGTCCCCGTCGTCCCGACAGGATGCGATCGTTGACGTGCGCGAGGGCAAAGGTGGCACGGCTGGAGCGGCTGGAACGGCTGACGGCACACGGATGCGCTATCGTGTGCAGCGCCGTTTAGTCAGACGTCGCGGCCAGCAGTCAGGGTCGCAACTCCTGAGGTTCAGGGTCAGGCCCCGGCTCACGAGGACCACGCCCGGTAGGCCTCGCCCACGAACCTGCTCCCGGCCACTGCACCCAGGCAGGAGCCGTTCAGCAGGCCCCGTCCTTGCACCTTGAACAGGCCGGCGGACTCGACCCCGAACGAACACGCCGGAGCTCGACCTGGCCGACACGTACGGGTCCCACGTCCGGCTCAGGAACGCTCCCAGGAACTCGTCCTCTCGAGCGGCGCACTGCTTCGTCTGCCTTCGTGGCCTCCACCCTCGAGCTCGCTTTCGCACGTTCCTTCTTCTCCTCCTCTTCTTTTTCATCTCTTGTTATCGCCTTCGTGCCACCTGCCCTCCGCTCGTCTTCTTCAGTTTCGGTTTGACGTTCGTCGGCGCTTTTAAGTCCTTTTAGCCACAAATCGTATCTAAACACAGCACTTTTGTGTCCTTTCCTTACAAATATCCCCCTGCTCAAGAAAGTTGTTTAGGGGGAAAACAACTTTTCACAAGCGCGCGAGGTGGAGTACCCAAAAGCGAAAACATAGCAAAAAAAAAACATTATTTACAGAAGTTCATTCCGTTAGAGAAAAGGTGAATTGACATGAAAAGAAATTGTGCCACCACTAAACGCTAACCAGCGGAGAAGTCAAATGCGGCTGAGGTAGTCGGCACCTACGTTGTCGGAGCCCTTAATGTACTCAACCACAAAGTCATACTCAGTAAGCAATAGGCTCCAGCGGAGTACTCGGCTGTTGATGTGTTTTGCGGAATTTATGTAAGCAAGAGGCTGGTGGTCAGTTTGCAGCACGAATCGGTTTCCGAAGAGGTACACATGAAACTTTTGGATAGCCCACACAAGAGCCAGCGCCTCTCGTTCGATTGTTGAGTACCGTGACTCCCGTTCGAGCAGTTTACGGCTTGCGTAGACTACTGGATGCAACATGCCGTCGTGACGCTGCATTAAAAGGCTCCCTTTCGTGGTATTTCTTGAGAAGGTTAATGTGAAAAAGACTTCTCCGAGTTCCGAGATCTATCTCGTAGTCATAGTCACTGCGTTTCTCAAGCACTGTGAAGGGTCCCTTCCATGTCAAGATCAATTTATTCTTATCTGATGGTAGCAACAGCAATACTTTGTCGCCGGGTGATAGGTGTCGAACTCTTGCTTTCCTATCGTAAAATTTCTTCTGTGTCATTTTCGCCTTCAGGAGTTCTTCGTGCGCTACCTTGCAGGTGTCTTGCAGTCGCTCCTGGAGATCTATAACATACTCGTATGTTGTTTTCATTTCAGGATCGATGTTGGCCCCTGTCCACAGTTCCTTAAGAATCGACATTGGGCCACGTACAAATCTGCCGTAGAGGAGATCGAACGGCGCGAATCCAAGGCTCGTCTGGGGAACTTCACGGTATGCAAAGAGCAGGGGAGCCAAGTATCTGTCCCAATGTTGCGGCCGTTCTTGACACATGCGGCGAACCATTTGTTTGAGAGTTCCATTAAATCTCTCCACAAGTCCGTTGGCCATGGGGTGATAAGGCGTTGTGGGTAGCTGACGAAATGAAAGTAGCCGACCGAGTTCCTGCATGAGACTCGAGGTGAACGACTTTCCACGGTCGCTCACTATCTCACGGGGCACCCCAACGCGGGAGAACATCTCTACTAGTGCTTCCGCTATGCGCTCTGTCTCGATGCTCGGTAGTGCCACCGCATCCGGGTAACGCGTAGCGAAGTCTACCATCGTTAAGACATACTTGTTGCCCTTGGATGACGTTGGTGACAGCGGGCCAATAATATCGATGGCGACCCGCTGAAAAGGTGTGTCTATGATAGGCATATTTCCCAATGGAACTCGTCCGACGAGGTGTTTAGGCACGGTCCTCTGACATACGTCGCACGACTTCACGAACCGTATCACATCAGCCCGTACACCCGGCCAATAAAACTCTGTAAGGACACGGTCTGTTGTCCTTCTTTGCCCTTGGTGACCAGACAGAAGGCCTTCATGAGCCATCTTCATTACGGTGTTTCGAAGATCCTTGGGTACTACAAGTTGCTCCAAGTCTCGCCTTTCTGCCGTGCGGTGGCGCCGGAAAAGAATGTCGCGTACCAGCACAAACTCAGTGACTGCTGGCTTCTTAGATATGGTCTTCCCCAATGCGGCGAAGCAGGTTTCTAGCGTGGGATCTGTGTGCTGTAAATTCTTTAGCGCTTCCCGGCTGATATCCAGGGGTTGGATCCGAGGAACAATCAGTTCACTGGGCCTTTTCCTTTCTTTTCCTGCAGCCGCCGACATGTCATCTTGTCGTCTTCTATCTGATGAGGTTGCATCTTCAGGTTCTTCTTCAGTGCATACTGGATCACGGTGAATCTGTGCTAGTTTTGGACGTCCTGCTGGCTGCTTCGGGGCTGGTTGGGAAGCTGACAGTACACCCGCAATGTTGCCAAGCACGACTTCATACAATGGATTCTCCATACAAACAGCAAGCACCTGACCTCTGAAAAACGGAGAATCTATGTACACCTCTGCTTCTGGTAAGACTTTTGCAGATCGGTCCAATAAGCGAATGGTACGGGTGTTGCCAGTCAAGTTGCAGTCAGGAACTAGTGATCGTTTCACCACTACTGTATTGCAACCGGTATCCCGCAATACGGTAACCAGCTTCCCTTCGAGATAGCCCTTTACAGTTGGCATTTGTTTTGACCCGTTCTCGCAAGTTGCGTTGCTTTGGGTTCCATCACACCTGTCATGACAATGTTTCTCATCCCGATTGTCAGGTGCATCTTCCATTGATTTCTCACGCTGCGCTTTCTGGTATCCCAAGACGGAACATTATGCCTCTCTACGTTTTCCCGAGTTTGAGGGACAACTGTCGGATCTGTGCCCCGACTTCTTACAGATCCAGCACGACGTCGACTTGGGCGCTCGAGACTTAGTCCAGCAATCGGAAGCTCGAAGACCCGGCTTGTTGCACAGAAAACAAAGCGGTTTTCCTTTGCTTTCGCTGACAGTGTCAACTTTAGCTGTAGCCATCGGTTTCCCTTTTTCGTCTTTTCCTCTAGCGAGATTCACAATTCCCTGAGCTTCCAAATATTGATCAGCCGTCGTTGCCAACCTGTCCAGGTTATGACATCCTCGCTCCTTCAGGAAGACAGCCAACTTCTCGTCGCACCGCCTGAGGAATTGTTCGGACACCATCTTGTCTCGCAGTGCATCATATGTTTTGGGAGTCTTCGCCAGCTCCTGCCAATGGTCGAAGTATCCACAGAGACGTCCCGCGAACTGTCGACCTGTCTCAGTATTCTCGGGCCGGGCATCCCTAAACTTTGTGCGGTATCCCTCCTCTGTATAACGGAACCGCTGGAGGAGCGTCTGCTTGAGCTTTGCGTAGTCCGTAGAGTCTTCTGCAGACATCCGTCCTACCACGGTCAAGGCTTCTCCCGTTAGACACAAGCTCAGTGACAGGGCCCACTTGTCGGTTGGCCAGCCTTGGCTCATGGCAACCCTCTCAAATCTCTGGATGTACGCATCCAGTTCGTCCCTACTCTCATTGTAGGGCGGAACCATTTTGTGTGGGCTGCGAAAACTCTGACCACCACCCATACTATCGTCCGCAGAACTCGTGCTCGGCCGCTGCGCTTCTGCGACACGACGTCGCTCCTCGAGCAGGAGCCTTTCAGCCTCCATGCGAGCTATTTCACGCTCATGCTCCACCTGTGCTGCTAGCCATGCCTCCTCTCGATCTTTCGCTCTCTGGTCCCTCATTTCTTTTTCCTCAGCGCTCACCCATGCCAGCAAAGCCTCACCACTCAGCCCCATCTCCTTCCCTAGCTCAACTAGCTTTCTTTTATCGTCCATCCTCGTCCGCCACACACAAACAACGTGAGGCTCTCAGATGTACGGCGAGAGCTTAGTCCTGTCTCGCGGACGCCAGAAATTGTGATGGTTAAGGACGTTCGTCACTATGTTTGTTGACAGCGGACGAGAAAGGATTCACATCAACACTGGATGCGAACAAAAGAAGCGTTATATTGTACACTAAAGAGCGAAGTGGCAGGTGAAAATAAAACTATATGTCCAACCCTACACGCCAAGCGTCACGCAACATGTACGAGAGTCAGACCTCTATTATGCGGAGAGCTCGCGGCTACGCTTACTCCGAGTCCAGCGCGTAGAGTTCTCAGTTCGCAAAGAGGAAAACACTGCCTCACAGTTTGGGTCCCCGTCGTCCCGACAGGATGCGATCGTTGACGTGCGCGAGGGCAAAGGTGGCACGGCTGGAGCGGCTGGCACGGCTGACGGCACACGGATGCGCTATCGTGTGCAGCGCCGTTTAGTCAGACGTCGCGGCCAGCAGTCAGGGTCGCAACTCCTGAGGTTCAGGGTCAGGCCCCGGCTCACGAGGACCACGCCCGGTAGGCCTCGCCCACGAACCTGCTCCCGGCCACTGCACCCAGGCAGGAGCCGTTCAGCAGGCCCCGTCCTTGCACCTTGAACAGGCCGGCGGACTCGACCCCGAACGAACACGCCGGAGCTCGACCTGGCCGACACGTACGGGTCCCACGTCCGGCTCAGGAACGCTCCCAGGAACTCGTCCTCTCGAGCGGCGCACTGCTTCGTCTGCCTTCGTGGCCTCCACCCTCGAGCTCGCTTTCGCACGTTCCTTCTTCTCCTCCTCTTCTTTTTCATCTCTTGTTATCGCCTTCGTGCCACCTGCCCTCCGCTCGTCTTCTTCAGTTTCGGTTTGACGTTCGTCGGCGCTTTTAAGTCCTTTTAGCCACAAATCGTATCTAAACACAGCACTTTTGTGTCCTTTCCTTACATCAACTATGCGTATCGCTATCCTCGTAATCAATAATGTCAATACTGTCAATAATCATTGTCGTGCATGTGCCTTTTGGCATCTGACACCGAACAAGTTCGGGCGTGCCCGACGAGAAGTACAACGGCTACATAACTACATTACGATTGCTCTCCTCATCACTACACCACAAAAGCCTATCGCCTATTCACTGTGAAATATGGGCATTATTTGAAGAAAGTGGTTGATTTACCTGTCTTAGAAATTGGTGTAAGACGGAAGTGAAACGTTTTTTTTTACAGGAGTCGAATGTTTAGTCAACAAGTAAGAGAGCTTGAACAATATATATTGGTGTTTGTCAGCTATACAGCTCCGTTTAACGTGCATGCACCCATGTTGACACTTGGTGGCACATACCCATCCCGACGACTGATGTCCGTAGTCACTAGATGGATTTAGTTAAGCATGCGCGACAGCTCAGCGGACGCAATCTGCCATTGGAAGTGGCTGGCAGGCTGCGTCCGCAGACATGGTTACGAGGTCGAAAAGGCAGAAAAAAAAGTCAAAAGCGTCGAACAACTAGCCAGATTGTTAACAACTTGAGCCAAGGGCATTAGAAGTAGCCAAAATAGCCACGCGTGTCTGGAAGCCACTGTCACATTTTTATTGAAATGGCTAAATGCAAAAGAATTTTCTCGAAATTGTAAATATGGACTTGATAAAGTATTAAAAATTAAAATTCTGAAAATTCTACCATACATTATTGTCGTAAGCGATCATTTCGTTCATGATAACAGTGCGCAGTTCACAAAGTGACTTCGCATGCGTCCTGCATAACTTTTTTCGAAACAAGAAAAAAGAGCCTGTGGCACGATGGGTGCGCTAAAAATGTGTTTCGACACTGAATCAAAAAATCAAGCAACTTTCTATAATTTTTTTTTTCGTGATGACAAATTCCAAGTGGCAGTGATCATTAAGCCTAAGGAACTGCGTATTAAGGCCAAGTCTGTTGCATACATTAGAATTGTTTGTAAAGCGAGTTGGTGCGATATTCTATAGAGAGTACTAAAAAAATTGGCCTCTTATCTGCATGTTAATCTGCAAATGACGTCGAAATGCCGTACGATAGTCTTGCAAGTGGAGAGAGTGAACAAAACATTTATTTGATGTTCTGCGCAAGAAAATCGGTGTATGGTGTTCTGGAGGCGCTGCGTCAGATTGCCTCGAGCGTGCAACGGAGACGAACGAGCGCATCAAGTCACGCCACACGTGAAACATGAACACCATGTGGCAGTTTTCTTGGAAAAGGAAGTTGGTGGCTCTGAGGCGGGTGCACGCGCCCATCTCAGATGAGATAAGGTGTAGAACGCAAGGCGACAGGTAGGTGCCACCACCATCTCGTCTTATCAAAGCGTTGGAAACACTCCCCGTTCCGTACAAGCGTCGCATGGTCAGCGCGGCTTGATAAGCGCTACGGTCCTTAAAATTACTTATGTATGTCTTTTCTGGTAAAAGACGCACATGCAGAATATATGTGTTGTTCCACAGACATGCGCAATAATTGCTTTTTAATTGACAATTGCGCAAGTATGAACGCTAAACATTGAGCAACATTGGTGGGCGCTGCGGATGGGGTCGGCCGTTTCAAGTACCCGGTGCCGTTAAGAGTGGACAAGCAGACAAATGTACAGACATACAGACCAAAATTTTTTGCGTCGAAGGTCCCCTAGAAAGACTACCGTGTTTAAAAAAATCGGACACAAAAGGCAGGGGCGCGTACTAACAACTGTTAGAAAGCACTTGTGTTACTACTGCCTTTGGCTGTGTCCCGGCTTTCCTGTACTTTGTACTTGACGCCCATTTCCGCCAAACACAACACCCTCGTAACAGTCCTTCTAGGTTTACACGGCAGCTTTCTACTCCCCCCCCCCCTTATCACTACCCCTGCCACCAAACTTTTTGCCATTGGCCTCATCCACCCACTACGTCTTCTTATTACTTCCCACCACGACTCTCAGATTGCCGCGGTTTACCCGTCGGGGTTAATATGCTATTGGCGCAAGCGGGTCTGCCTTACACTCCCGATGCCTTTTCCCGCATGCAAACCTGCTTCTAACCTTCACATCCTTCCCGTTCCGACCAATATGTCCCCCGTTCGGCGCGCAGGTCGTCGTCACACAACGGCGCAGCGTCATTTCCCAGCTTTTTCTACACATAAAGTCACCTATCCACATGCCTCATTCGTGGTTCCTCGTGGTTCCTGCGGCTAGGCTATCCATATATCATCCACACCTTTCGACCCCCGAAACCCACAGGAGCGAGCGAGTCATACTTGCAACAGTGTTGCCACACCTGCTGATTTATTAGTAGATCTACTAATTTGCTAAATTTGCTGCTGATTAAGTGATAAGGGATCCGAACCTGCTGATTTTCTGTATTTATTAAAGAAAATATCGCGTAAGCTGCTACTTCTTCAGTGCCGAGTTTGATTTGATTTGGTGACGGACAAAACAAGAGCGAAAGCGATCAGCTTGCTCAAATTACATAGCAAAATAATTGCTAGGAAGGCGTCAGTGAGTCTATATTCCAAATGAATAGCTTGGAAAACTGATTGGCAGAAAAAGAAATTTTTTCCACGTGATCCTGCCTTTTCCTTTTTGTGTCATTTCCCCCTTTCGTTCAGAACGTCTTGCAGCTCAATTCGAGGGCTATTTTTGCGGGAGTGTGTTGGGGAAACAAGGACTCAACAAGCATAGAGCACTGAACAAACCTGTTAGCCAGTGTTTGCGTGTGAGAAGTACTCTTGCAGGAAATCCGCTCGCACATTTTTGGAGTCGCATTGATATTTCGCAAGAATTTAACTGCATATGTGTGATTAAGTTTGCAAATGAGCACCCACGACCGCAGCTAGACTACCGGAACAAATTTCTTTCCATGGTACACTGCCCTGCTTTCCGTCTCTGCAACTACTGTCTTTTCAACATTAACAGGACTTGCTCACAGGTGTGACATTCATGCAGTGTTTTTTTTAAAGCATTTATGGTCCTGAGGCAGTCTCCCTGGAATGTGTAGGGGCAGTGTTGTACACGTTCCTCTAAAACAGTAACGAAAGCTCGTTCTTTCCCGATTGCGGAACGAGTTCCCGTTACAAGTTCCCTAAATGCCAAGGGAACTCGTTACAGTTACATTTCGAACATAGCGTGTCGTTCCATTACGTTGCTTTGAAATTTTTCATAAAAATATTGTGCTGGATAATCTCGAGGACAATTAAAGTCAGAAAATTTATGTTCATTTATCACTACGTATATTTCACAAATTTACCAGGGGGGTGTCAGGTTATATATATACATATTATATATATATATATATATATATATATATATATATATATATATATATATATATATATATATATATATATATATATATATATTGCGGGTATTTAGTATACCAATCCTCTTCATCTGTACATTATCATCATTATCATGTATTGCTCATGCATGCTCATTGTTGTCACGTATCATCATCATCTTGGTTCGTGCATCTCCGCTGTCGGCTGCCGGTTCCTCGGACCTAATAAAGGTCTTCCAAACCAAGACTTAATACGTGGTGGAGCGTGCTGTTATATCTCCCGTCATCCTCTCGACCACTCTACCTCCTGGAGCTACGTTCAGGTCGCCGCTTGGGCCAGGTGTCCGGAAATATGTCGCGCCAAGAAGAGGTCGGTGCTGCAGCCGTTCCCACTCCGCCACCACGTGCCGCGCCTTTTCACGTCATTAACAGCCTCCAGCGTGAGCCCCATCCCTTCGCCGGTATGCGCGGGGAAGATGTGGAGGAATGGCTGGACGATTTCGAACGTGTCGGCGCTGCTAACCGGTGGGATAACACCTACAAACTCGCTTACGTGTCATTCTACCTCACGGGTGTCGCGAAGACGTGGTTCCTCAACCACTTCATCGACATCCCCGACTGGTCAGCCTTCAAAGATCAGCTTCGCCATGTCTTTGGCACACCGGCTGTTCGTTCGGCTCTCGCAAAGAAAGCTCTCGCGGCTCGGAAACAGCACATCGGGGAGTCATATACATTATACATCGAGGATGTCCTTTCACTTTGCCGCCGGGTCGAAACCCCAATGACAGTCAGACAAGGTACGCCAGCTTCTTAAGGGGATTGCACCCGTCGCATTCAATGCCCTTGCAATCCAGAATCAAGCTAGTGTTGCTGACGTTGCGACAACCTGTCAGCGCCTCGAAGAACTCGAGTCTATGCGCCTACAACCGGACAGTGACGCGGCCCGTATTACGGCAGATCCAAACCTACGGGACACAATAAGGGTGATTATACGCAAAGAATTAGAATCAATGGGATTCACACTACCTTCCGTGTGTCCCATTCAGTCTTCTTCAACGTCATTGCGGGATGTCATCAGGGAGGAGCTCACGTCCATGACCCACATGGCCCACCTGCAGCCCACTGTCGCTCGTACTCTCCCATCGTTCTCGCATGCCGTCGCCGCACCATCAGGCACCGTCAGCTCGACGTCGCCGCCACTAACGTACGCGTCGGTTGCTGCCGCACCTCTCAGAAGCTTTCCCACGAGCTTTCCATCACCACCGCCTGAGCCATCATCTGTCCCTCTCACTGCTCTCTCTCCCGGTGCATCTAACACAAGCTACTACCCTCCTTATTGATCGACTCGCCCTACGTGCTATTATTGCGGCTATTGTGGTTACATTTCACGCTTTTGCCGCAAGCGCCAGCAAGATGAGCGCCGAGGGTACGACATACGCGAACGAGACTATACCGCATGAGCCTTGTACCAGGGCCGTCGTTATTCGTCACCGCCGCGTCGGTCTCCATCTCCGCCAGCATCCGGTGAACTGCGCAGTAGTCATCGATCAACCAGACGCCGTTCACCATCGCCCTACCGTCGCTCCTCTTCTCCTCTTCAGCCTGCCTCCCTCGCTTCTGATCGGCGTCCGGAAAACTAAGCGATGCAGTTTTTGGAGGACAAACTGCATTCCAACACAGTACTCCAATTCCTCCAGCGCGCCCTTACAATATGATTGCAGTCTCAGTTGAGGGAGTGGACGTCGATGCTTTGGTGGACACTGGGTCTGTGTTTTCAATTATTCGTGCTGATTTGTGCAACCGTCTTCGAAAAGTCACGACGCCTTATGATGGACCCACACTGGTTACAGCCCAGGGAACAATGATTCGCCCTTCTGCTCTCTGTACTGCCCGTGTGCTAATCGACGACATTCTTCATCATGTTGCCACCTACTTCTAGTAGTGGGTCGTGTGCCAAGGTGAAGGCTCACACCACAGAGAAGAAAGAAGTGCACGTGGCCCCCTCCTGCTCTGGCAAGCAAGCCCAACCGACGCGCTTGGTTTGAGCCCTGTCGCTCAGACGTCAATAAACCTTGCCAACACCCCCTGCAGCGACGTGGCAATTGGTGGAGGTGCGGGGTAGCCCCTCACGGATGTTTCAGGCCCCTCCTGGAAGCGGCACCACAAGCCCAGTGCGAGTCAACACTCCCGTTCATCGGACAAGCCGCAGGATCAGGGGGTTGCCACCGGAAGCTGACCCTACAGTTCAACCCAGTATGATGAGCACGTCCGTCCAGACCACTTTAACAGGTACGGGAAACCCCCCGGTGACACGGTACACCCTTGAAAGTCCACAGGTTCCGACACCGTTTCACGGCACCGAGCTCGAAGACGTCGAGGACTGGTTGGTCGACTTCGAACGCGTGGCTGCTTTGAACGACTGGAACGACGCGGCCAAACTACGGCGTGTGTACTTCTATTTGGAGGATGGAGCACGTACCTGGTACATGAATCACGAGGAACAGATGACATCGTGGCCCGAATTCCGCCGCTGGCTCTTGGACACTTACAGAAGTGCTGATCGCCACGAACGAGCGGAGCGAGCGATCCAAGCCCGCATCCAGATGCCCAACGAAACTGTCATGACCTATGTGGAAGATATGACGCGCCTGTTCCGACGTGCTGATCCAAATATGACAGAAGAAAAGAAGTTGCGTCACCTGATGCGGGAGGTTAAGGAGCAGCTTTTCGCTGGCCTTGTACGGAGCCCTCCGAACACGGTCGCCGAGTTTTTGTCTGAAGCCGTCACGATGGAAAAGATGCTTCAGCATCGATCCACCCTTTATGAGCGGCAAGTGAACACGTCCGCTGCTCAAGTTCTCACGACTTTTGGGAGCAACACCGAGTGTCTGCGTGACCTTATCCGCTCTATAGTACGCGAGGAGCTGCAAAAGGCTGCCACACCACCAATACCTACGGTGAGTTCTATTGCAAGTATCGTCAAGGACGAGCTGCATCATGCCCTGCGTGACCCTGTGAGTCTGGAAAACGCCACACCCGCCCCGGCTGACTACCACCGTGCGACTTATGCGGAAGCCTTGAAGCGCCCAGCTTCCGCTTCCCCACTGTTTGTTCAGGCACCTCCTACAGTTTCACTTCAGTCGGCGCAGCCTCTACGGTACTACGAGAACACACGCACGCCCCCACCCCTCGTTTACGCCAACCCTGTGCATCTTGCGGATCAACCAGCACACTACCTTGACGACAGACGTGCTTCGCCTCGGAAATCTGCAGTTTGGCGCACTCCTGATCGCCGACCTTTGTGCTTCCACTGCGGTGAAGCGGACCATTTGTACCGCCAGTGTCCATACCGGCGCCTCGGGCTGCGCGGCTTTTCAGTATATTCAGCGCCTTCTCGATATGGCCCGCGACCCCGGGACATTGAGAATTACCTGGCTCAA
Source organism: Rhipicephalus annulatus (assembly GCA_013436015.1). Lineage (NCBI taxonomy): Eukaryota > Metazoa > Arthropoda > Arachnida > Ixodida > Ixodidae > Rhipicephalus > Rhipicephalus annulatus. The sequence continues at coordinate 627,250 of WOVY01000570.1, forward strand.
CAGCGCATGCCACCGAATTCTGGACGGCAGCCGCGCTCACCGTCGCCGAGGCGCTTTTCATCTTCGCCACAGCGCCATGCTGGCGCACGGTCCCCCAGTCCCCGCCGGGAAAACTAACGCAAGCGACCCTTGGAGGCGAGGTCGCTGGCAGTCGACGTGCTGAAGACCTCCGATCGACGCTAACAGTAAAGGGTGTGGATTCGACTGAGCGATATGTGCGGCTTTCTCTGGATATACCGGTGCTGATAGACGGCTATGCAGTAGGTGCTTTAGTTGATACCGGGGCTGACTATTCTATACTAAGCGGGAAAATGACCAGACTACTAAAGAAGGTAATCACGCCCTGGCATGGCTCTATGATTCGAACGGCTGGTGGCCGCACCGTCTCTCCGCTTGGAACCTGCACGAGTAGAGGTCGGGTCTGTGGTTATACTTTTGTAGCAAGTTTCCTTGTGCTCCGTGAATGTTCACGCGACGTTATTCTTGGTGTTGACTTCCTGCAGGAGTATGGAGCTGTCATTGACCTTCAAGAGAATCGCATCACCTTCTCAGCCGACCGAGCAATTGACAAGCAGGACGACCAACAACGTGCCGACATTCTTCGTGTTTCTGCTGAAAGTATAACGCTTCCTCCAAGAGCCAGTGTTATTGTCGACGTCACATGCTGTGGATTGCGAAATGGTGAAGCGATTGCAGAAAGTAATTTTGAACACCTGCTGACTCAAGGTGTTTGTGTGGCTAGGAGTATCATACAGCTACGTGATGGCCGATCTCAACTGCTCGTTACAAATTTCAGCAACGAACACCGACACCTTTTCCGTGGAACTTCATTAGCATTTGCAGATGAATTAGGTACCGTTCCCATCTGCTTCTCGTCGCACGCAGTGGAGGCCGCCGATACGTCTCTAAACAATATCGATATTAATTCTAACCTCACACCAGAAAACCAGACAGCACTGCGAAAACTCTTGCTTGAATTCAAGTCATGCTTCGCTGCTTCCTCTAAGGTGCGCCAGACTTCGATCACTAGGCACAGAATCATCACTTACGACGACGCCCGCCCAGTACACAGCCTTACCGTGTGTCAGCGAAGGAACGAGAAGCCATTCGTACGCAAGTTCGAGAAATGCTTGACGACGGCATCATCGAGCCTTCCAACAGTGCGTGGTCTTCTCCGGTCGTCCTAGTCAAGAAGAAAGACGGAACGCTACGTTTTTGCGTCGATTACCGGAAGTTGAACAGCGTGACTAAAAAGGACGTCTACCCGCTGCCACGCATCGATGACTCGTTGGACAGATTACGCTGCGCCCACTATTTTTCCTCTTTGGATTTAAAAAGCGGGTACTGGCAGATCGAGGTTGACGAGCGAGATCGCGAGAAAACGGCCTTTGTTACCCCTGATGGCCTGTATGAATTTCGAGTCCTTCCTTTTGGTTTGTGCTCAGCGCCCGCAACCTTCCAGCGAATGATGGACACTGTGTTTACTGGTCTGAAGTGGCAAACTTGTCTGGTATACCTTGATGATGTTGTCGTTTTTTCTGAAACCTTCCAGCAACATCTTCATCGCCTCAGGAGTGTGCTACAGGCTATTCAATCAGCAGATCTTACACTCAAACCGCAGAAGTGTCACTTTGGTTATGAAAAGCTCAAATTCCTTGGCCATGTAGTCAACGCGAAAGGAGTCCGACCCGACCCCGACAAACTTGCCGCTGTAGCCGCGTTTCCGCATCCTACAGACAAAAAGACTGTTCGGCGCTTTCTGGGCTTGTGCGCCTACTATCGACGATTTATTTGAGGGTTTTCGAAGATAGCGGAACCCTTGACTCGCCTTACACGCGACGACACACCGTTTGTATGGGCTACCGAACAACAGGCTGCTTTTGCCGAGCTACGACAACGGATGCAGTCAGCCCCTGTTCTTGCGCATTTTGACGATGATGCTGACACAGAGGTGCACACTGACGCCAGTAACATTGGCCCCGGCGCAGTGCTCGTCCAGCATCAACACGGCAAAGAACGAGTCATTGCCTATGCCAGCCGCTCACTGTCCCGTACCGAGGTGAATTACACGACCACAGAGAAAGAGTGTCTCGCAGTAGTGTGGGCGATCACCAAGTTTCGCCCGTACCTTTATGGTCGTTCATTTAAAGTGGTGACGGACCACCATGCCCTCTGCTGGTTGGTAAACATTCGTGATCCCTCTGGACGACTGGCCCGATGGAGCTTGCGTCTACAGGAATTTGATGTTACCATCGTATATAAGTCTGGACGGAAGCATGAAGACGCTGATACGCTGTCGCGTGCACCCATACCTTTAGTCAATCAAGAAGAAGACGACGATGACGGTTTCCTGGGCGCCCTTAGCTCATTTGACTTGAGCAGACGCCAGCGAGAGGATGAAGAGATTCGACCGCTCATCGACTATCTGGAGGGTCATAGCGCCGTTATACCTCGCCATCTATTTCGTGTCATGACGTCTTTCTGCCTCCGAGGTAATGCCCTGTACAAAAAAACGCCCGTTCTACGAGCCGCGCTTACCTCCTCGTCGTTCCGAAGGACATGCGGGACGAAGTACTCTCCGCGTGCCATGACGAGCCCACATCTGGTCATCTAGGTTACTCGCGAACGCTCGCCAGAGTAAGTGAGGCGTACTACTGACCCGGAATTTCGGCAAGCGTGAAGCAGTACGTTAAAAGCTGTCGTGAATGCCAGCGTCGAAAGTCGCCACCAAGCAAGCCGGCTGGATTACTTCAGCCAATTGATCCACCCCACAAGCCATTTGACCCAGTCGGCATGGACATCCTAGGCCCATTTCCTTTATCGTCCGACGGCAACAAATGGGTCATTGTTGCAACTGACTATTTGACCCGCTATGCTGAGACACAGGCGATACCACGAGCCACGGCTTCTGAGGTAGCACAGTTCTTCATGTGCCACATTGTTCTGCGCCACGGTGCTCCATCTACAGTGATAACCGACAGAGGAACAGCGTTCACTGCACAGCTTATTGATGAAGTTTTTCGGCTAAGTAACACTAGGCATAGAACGACGGCTGCTTACCATCCGCAGAGCAACGGCTTAACCGAGCGACTAAATAAGACAGTCACAAACATGATCTCCATGTACATCGACGTCCAACACAAAACATGGGATCGCATTTTGCCTTATGTGACGTTCGCTTATAATACCGCCGTTCAAGAAACAACCCGATTTACACCGTTTCGCCTTCTCTACGGCCGCGAAGTTCAGACGATGCTGGATGCGATGCTTCCTTATGAAGGCACTGATCGATTAACAACTGACGCAGAAGAATTTGCAGAGCGTGCCGAGGAAACTCGCCAGCTCGCCCGGCTACACATTGGTCAGCAGCAACAAATCGATGCACGACGTTACAATATGCGTCACAATGACGTATCTTACAGTCCGGGAGACCAAGTTTGGATTTGGACCCCTGTTCGACACGGTGGCCTCTCCGAAAAGTTGCTCAGCAGATACTTTGGTCCGTATAAAGTAATACGCCGCGTGAGCGACGTAAACTACGAAGTGGTTCCGGACGCTACGTCGTCACGATGGGCACAACGAAAACAACCGGCCTCTCACATAGTTCACGTGAAGCCCTATTTTGCGCGTTCCTAAAAGACCACTTTTCCTGTGTGTTTTTTTATTTGTGCTCTGACAATTGCCTCATCATTGGTGAACTTATCGCGTCTAACATTTGATTATTGGTGCCCTTTTTATGTATTTTTATGTATTTTATGTATTTTTATGTATTTGCTCCATAATATATGTATGTATATAACAGTAGTAGTAAATTTTTAATGCTTAAACTTACCATATAGAAACATTACATCTGATGGGCTTAAAAACTTGCACACGTTATAGAACTGCGTGAATTATAGTACTGGTGAAATTTAGTTCTGCAAGGTGAACTCACCGATGGCAGCATTTAGTAGCCGTCGGTGTCATGAGGAACCAAGTACGGCCAACAGGCAAAGGGCATCTGCAGACTGGAAGCTGCCAATGACAGCAATGAAGGGCTGGCCAGGCGTGCACGTCCATTCATAAAGAGTAAGAACTGGCCATGACCGGCTGTGTTCAAGGCTCTAGTGCCGTGCAAAACGATGGCCAGACGAACTCGGAAACCTGTAGTTAGGCGATATTGGCCTACAACTTCATCCAAAGCAAGGCACCGGTGAAACCTTTGCTTTTTTGGGGGGCTGGAGGGAAGCTCGACGTTCACGGGCTCTCGCTGCCACATAGAACTCTCAATTTGTTACCGAAGAACAGTCTAGGCGTGCTTCCAAAGTAACACGATCCACAACAGAATGTAGCATCTCGCAGTTTTGGTTGATCACATCACAGCGCTAGGACTATGGTTACTCAAAAAGGAGAAGTGACGACTTAACAAACAAAACCGCCAAGCTGCCCCACCACGATTTCGCAGGGCAAAACAGTTATCAACGCTGTCTTTCAATTTTCGGTCACACGAGCACAGCTTGTTCACAAGTCTTGGAACGTCAACACAGCACCACTGTTCACAACGAACATCGTTGCACTCCCGAACAGTACATTGCTCTCAAGTAAATAGAAGCGTACGGGCTAACTAGTGGCGAAGCAAGAACCGAGCGCGTAGTTCATACGTTTCCGCACGTACTTGGGGTCACTCAAGTAACGTGTCAAAACGCTGCCAATCCGAAACGTCGCACAGCACCCAACTGAGAGACTGGAAAGTCAAGCGAACGAACTGTTACCGGCACACAAACACACATTGCAGGCTTCTCGAGTGCTAGCTGCCGTCGATACATCGACGCCGATCCCCGCTTGATAACCACACCGACGCACAGGCTTCGCTGCGCTTCACCGTACACCATTGCACTGCCACAGCTTTCCGCACTGCTTACACGCACCGAAAGAGCTGCTGTAATCACAACACATCCGGTCAAACGCTGAAGTAACTAGTGCGAGAAGCGTTTGCTGAAAGTCGCACCGACCGATATGCTGTTTCCGACGCCATGTTGTTTTCGACAACTGCGCAGCACATAAGAGAGCTCTTAGAAAGTACTTGCACTATTTTCACGGCGTAAAAAAATTTTCTCTTATGTGCGAGGGGGGTGATATGACGAACAGGACAGGCATGCCAGATGAAAGAAGTGTTTTGGCAACGTCACGGAGTGAGCTGATGTTGAGGGTATTGCTTCACAACCAATCACAAGCTGTGCCTGTCGGTCAAGCCATCGTCTGCTCGCTTTTGTCGTCTGCTTCGATCAGAGCATGCGACAGGGGATTCGCCTTCACAACGCTATTATTCTCAGGTCAAGTGGTCGCTGAGTCGCACAAAATACATGTCAGTGGCTCGCTCTACCTTTGAATGATGTTCGTGCGCCAAGTTAAATGGCTGGTAATTGACGCAGGGATGAATTCATCCAAGGTTTGCTCCAGAATCCTGAGGGTTTGCATATTTTCGGTGTCATACAAAGTTACTAGGGTCATTTCATTCCGATGGCTTGCCATATTATCACGGTCCATATCGGTGTCTGAACAGTGAAGGTGAAGATGCATGATCTGTTTGTAGTTCCATGCGTAATCACGCGCACCCCTAATACGCTTTGGTTTACAAAGTACGCTTTCTTCCAGATCGTCCCAAAGTGTATCGACAGCTGTATTTCAGAGATCGCAACCATTGGACAGTTAGAGCCAATCAAAGTACACTAGAGGACAAACTTTATGAACCACTCACTGAAAACTTCCTCTCATTTTTATTTCCAATAGCGTGCAAAGAATGTGCTCCCATTAACCTCCTTGGTGGTAATTTCCACCAATGAGGCAAGTATCTCGTGTCGCACTTTTAATTGGATTAGATGGGGCGCAACACAACAACATAACAAATGAGGTTGATCCTATGCCATGCCGCGTTCGAATGCACCAACCACTCACGTATCACATTGGTTTTCATCCAACCACAAATCTTTACATGCGTAGTTTTATGCCATTGACGCCCAATAGAATTCTTCAATTACTGCGACTTCGAACTTATTTGACGATGGTGGTTGTCAACACCATTCACTGCGTACAAGGGAAACAACACGCGAAGATCCAAGCACCGAAAGAAATAAAAACGCACCAGCAGTCATCAGGCAGCCCTTAATGGGCGGGAATTAACTCAAAACCAGCTAGGGCGCCAAAGTATACCGCTGCGGCAGCAGGTTCTAAGCAGCCACATTGTTCCTAAGAGTGGTCCGGACCACTCTTAGAGTTTTCTTTCAGCCATGCTGTTTTTACGCACAATTTCGCTTCGTGAATCCACTTACGAGCACTTTTCGGTGACGTAAGCAAATATAGCAACTGCATCACCATCGCTGACATGTTCCCGGGCAGTCACAGCGCGCTTTATTTGCAGCGGCCGATGTGACAACGATGGCTTCTTACGACGTTTTTTCGTTTCGTGAATCAACTTACGCAACAAAATTTCTCTTGCGCAAAAATGTTTTCGTAAGTGAGTTTTGTGAATCCGGGCCCAGAAGCTGATATGAAGCGCTGATGCTCGCGAGGATGCTTTCCCTGGACCATGCCATATAAATCAACTTCAGCGCATGGCAAATAACCGTAATTGACGTGACGGCTGTGTCAAAGGAGTACATGTGTAATGTTTATAAAATTAAGTAGGCAGCACTGCAGCCACTATTGACGTTTCACGAAGGTTAGCGTCTCTTTGAAAATTAGTTCCTAGACCTGGCGCAGCTCTGTGGTAAAATGCTTCATTGTCACGCAGAATGCTTCAGTTCGATTCTAGCTGGGACCCTGACATTTATTCTTTGCATTCGTCCCGTCAACGCTGCCGATGTCAGGTATTTAATAATACTCGCGCGTTAAAATTGCCCATGTGTGTTCTCGTCGTTCCTGGGTTGAAACTAAGTGTCAAGCACCTGTGGCACATACCCACATGCCAGCGGCATATATCCGCTCATGGGTATATGTGTCACTGTCTGGTGGAAATTGTTTGACGACGTATGCGACGGTATTGTGACACTATTCATGCATGTCTTGACCAGCGCGTAATATTCGTCAAACCATCTTAACCTTCCATTCTTATTTTGGCTCACGCTAAGTTGAGGGGGTGACCACGAGAACAACCAAACGTAAGCAGCTAGATAGATAGATATATAGATAGATAGATACGCTCAAAGCCGCCGAAGTTCGCTAAGTAATGCTTCGTATTTAAAAACAAGCCATTTTATTCCCCTTTTCTTGTTTATTCATAGCTCAGTTGAAGATAACTTAGGGTCAAAGACCACCTACTAGGTCAACTGTGTTCTACAGCCCGGTTGTTGCATCACCACAGAGATAACTTCTCGTGAAGCATCTACGATTAAAAACTGGAATTTCTGGCAGTGAGTATACGCCAGCTCAGCCGCCAATATCCATGGCTTGCTAGCTTCGGTTCTAATGGTTATTTGCTTCTTGATGTCACCACAGGTCTGGCGAAAAGCATTTAATTCCTTCAGCAGTGCATAGAGTTGCTCATTGGTTAGAGCTCAGTTAGGCACAAAACGTCGCAGAAGTGAATTAATCATAGAAATTCAAGTACGCGAATGTTCCTCGTTGACTTTTAAAAGTCTTGTGTGGCCTATACACTTTAGATGGGTGTGGCTTACCTCCCAAGTTCGTGATGAAGTCATCGCGTACTTCAGGTTTCGGCCATACTAGTGGCGCTGCCACGCGGGTGGGCAGTTCTGTAGCCGTTGCACTCATTTAGATCTGTGTTTTAGTTCCTAATGCTATTATGCCGTTCTGTGGCTGTAGCTCGTGCCGTCAAAAGATAAGTGTTTGGTTGTTGTGTTTCTCTGCTTGTTACTATAATACGAGAACTGTGCAGGATCATGAAACGTGTCGAAGCCAAACGACATAATGAATGGACTTGCTTCGCACCGTTCTGCGGAAGTAGTTACCCCCCCTCCCCTCTTCCACCAAAAAGCGCACATCATTGTTCGCAGCACCATCTTATAAACGCGTTTCGTACAATGGGCAGATGAATAAACAGGGCAAACAGAAGGGCGACACCCACGTAAGTGGCTTGCTAGAAGCATTTTGAAGACAGTTTGATCGAGCACACGGGTTTAGCATCACTGTGAACGATGTTGTAATTGAGGTTACGCGCGACAAACCACACCCGAAACCTGATGCCAGACCTACACTATTCCCCGAATATTGTCAGCATATTGTTCCCAGTGTATTAGCTACAATATTTCAGCGAGGCCGTGCAGAAGCGTCCAGTCGGTTGGCTCCGAAGCGAGTTAGGCTGTTCAAGAATCTTGAGTCTAGGAAAACCCTTCTGTACGTGAAGACAACACCATACCTTGAGGTTCTGAAATAGCAAGTGTGCATGATGCTAAAGCTCAACGCCCACAGGGCACTGAAAATCGTCAACAATTTTATGACTTCACTATTTCTGTCAATTAAACTAATGTGCGGTGTCTGCCCGTAGAAACAGTTGCGTGCACTTATTGTGCAAGCGGAGAGAGTAACATTGCCTTCATATGTTCATAGACAAACTGCTGTAGCTCGAAAGCCTTTGTTTAAACGGCAGTCGTAGCCACGATGCACCTTAGAGAGCAAAAAAAAAATCAAGGCAAGTCCTCACTCGCATTGTTGAGGTCGCATTTCATTACGAAAGTTTCAATAACAACGCTTTCTCGTTGTTGTGGCTTCATCGAAACACAACACTGACACTGTGTACTATTTCAGAGCCACGTATTGTTTTTTATGTTGTGGAAAAACGAAAGAAAATTAGCGTAGCTTGCACCCTGATGCGCAATGTCAAAAAAAAAAAACAGCTGGTCTGATGGGTACCTACAGCATTCTTGGCTGTAGCTGCTTTGCTAAGTTTAGCGTTTCTTTCTTTCCGAATTTATTTTTGCAGTGCATGCCTTTTTTCTGTTTATTTTTATTTATTTCTTTTTCTCGGTCCATCTCTCTCCTTCTCTCTTTCTTTCGGTGATTCCACGTAATATAGACGGAAGCGTGGCCAATCAGCCTCCTAAATTTCTTTCAAAGTTTTATATATTATTGCCTCATCAGTGGAAATTTAGAGATCCGTAATTTTTTTTGCTGTAAACATTTTTTTTCGAAGCACAGTAAATCAATACTGACGAAGAGCTGGAGTGCCACGCTTACCTGCTCTGCTGTCGTTTTCAAATTTGGGGTTGAATTACGCAAAATATATATTAAAGCTACGCATTTCAAACTTGTTTAGCTAAATATTGACGTACTTGTGCTTACGTTCAATTATATTTTAAATTTCTGCATAGCGTGAATTGTTTACCGAAAACTCTGAAATTTGACATAAACGGTTTTTTGCTTACTTTGCAGGCCCTTATTCCAAGAAAGGCCTTTGACAGAGTGGTCGAAATTCAGCATTACGTTCTCTGCATGCTCATTTATAAAACTGACAAAACTTACATTAAGAATACTTTTCAATCAAAATATGTAATCGCTTTAACTTTAAGAAACGAGAACGCAACGGAAACTTCTGACAACGTATAAAGAAACCCCATTTTTGATATTTTTTTTATACTTTCCCTACTTTTTCTCCTGAACATGAGCTTTCACAATAAATAAAAGCATGTTGCAATATGTTGTTTCACTTGCAGTTACGACTCGTTAAAAAATGCATTTGCACAAGCATAGGCAACGGTAGATAGAATATCGCGACTTCCTACCCGTTAAATATGGAATTCAGACCTACACTCCAGTTTCTTAAATGGCAATCAGCACTGAAATAGCTGTCGACTGCACTGAGGGCGCCAATTTCGAAATTATTTGGTCACGGGAGCGGCCATGAGTGCGGAATTACCGAGCAAGCAAGCGCGCACAGTCTATGTTCCGGTGTGAAGAGGGCCTGTCGAATAAGGTCTTTGTGCAAGACTGAGCACAACACGTGGGCCGAAAGATTGTACGAAATTTGTTATGGCGTAAGGCTTTTCAATTTGGCATGTTATTGTCTTGAGTAATTATTTATTTCCCCTGCAAATTAGCAGTGATAAACGCGGTTGTGAATGATTAGAATTTAGTGTTGTACGCGTGGGCTTCATTGAAGCACTGCGGCAGCAAGCTGTGATGTATAAGCCTGTAGCTCTGCGAAATTTTTTTGTCTCTCAAATGAGCCTCTAGTGCTTCGAATGGTAGTCTGCAGAATAATTTTGCTAGGAGCTATACTTAGCTACTATGAAACGCACAGGAGCAGAGCAAATCGCGAGCACTATTGACATGTGGTGTTTAATGTCCCAAAACCACTATATCATTATGAGAGACGAAGTGGTGGAAGGCTCCGGAAATTTCGACCACCTGGAGTTCTTTAACGTGCACCCAAATCTGAGCACATGAACCTACAACATTTCTGCCTCCATCGAAAATGCAGCCGCCACAGCCAAGGTTCGAGCCCGCGACCTGCGGGTCAGCAGCCGAGTACCTTAGCCACTAGACCACCGCGGTGGGGCTCGCAAGCACTACCGTAGTCAAATGAAGTGTGCGCAGCGGACTCTGCACACCGCCGCCATATGAGACGGGCGGGCCCACCCGCTTGTCTATAGTTTCGGCATTTCTTTACCTTTTCATTGGGCTCCTGAAGCACCAACTTTATGGTTTTCAGTGAGATCAGTCAATTCGTGCAGCGCAGTTTCTCTAGCTGAAGCAGCTGTCACCCGCGTGTGGGAAGCCAGCGCTCGCAGCTTCCTGACAAGAGTTTTCGGATGTTTCCCAGCGAGGGAACGCCGTCAAACTTCAACTTCCACGTCGATAGGGAGTTTCGGAATAGCGCACCGCGAGTTCTTGTGGTGCGGTCACTGTCACTGCGCATGCGTCGTAACGCGAGTCGACGTTCGCGTTCGCGGACCGCACGCAGAAAATCTGAAATTGCGTGTGGTCATGGCGGCCCGCATGTGGCCCGCAAGCGCTGGTTTCGAGGCTACGGTGTCGCTGCGATCGTGCGTTGCAGTTCGCAGAAGGGCAAGCGCTATTCTAAAGCTCTTATGGCGCCTCTTCGCCCGCAGCGCTTGCAAACGGTATTCTAAAACTCCCTGATGCCTCGAAGTGTTTATGGTGCGGGCGCTGAATGCAATCGCAGACAGCGAATCTGCGACCTTGGCCAATTGCCTCTGTTCACGCGCCAATCACGTGCAGTTAAAGTGGTTGCTTGGGCGTGTTGGCACGACATAGTGAAAAAAAAAAACAGGGCGAAAAAACGAGACAAGACGAAGAAATACACATACAGAGCGCTGACTTACAACAAAAACTTTATTCTTCAAACCACGCGTATATACCCATGCAGTAGAATGAATAAATAAGAAACAAAAGTGGCAGTGGAATAAAAACCATAAAATCATTCTCATAGCTCGTGCAATAAACCGCACAAAAAGACAACTGCTCTTTCAGAAAAGGAAGCTGTCTTTTCATCTGGTTGATTACACGAGCTATAAGTATGATTTTATGGGTTTTTTCGACTATCTCTTTTGTTTCTTATTTATTCATTCTACTGCATGGGTGTATACGCGAGGTTCGAAGAATGAAGTTTTTGTTGTAAGTCAGCGCTCTGTATGTGTACTTCTTTGTCTGGTTTCTCGTTTTTTTTCGCGCTGTTTGTTTTTTCACCAATCCCGTGCGTTGGAATTCTGCTGTGCCCAAGTTGCATCAGTCACCTCGGGACGCTTTCGTTATAATATACAAGTACGTCTTGTAGACGTGCTTTTTTTGTTCGCGTTTACTTTCGCCACACAAAAGGCACAAACAATGTCTGCTACATTTGCAATGTTAACAGCCCGTGGCTGCTAGGCGGGTAAAATGCAATTGAAATAGCTATGCTCCTGTCATGATGTGTGAAATTTATCCTCGGCTGTATCGCAACCTATCCGTCTGAGGACGCGAAAACTAGCCCTCTTCGCCCAAGAACACGCCTTACTGTGCGTGCTTGCTTGCTCGTTATTCCCGCACTCATGGCCGCTCCTGTGACTAAATCATTTCACAATTGGCGTCCTCAGTGCAGTCAACAGCTATTCCAGTTCTGCTCACGTTTTAAGAAACTGAAGTATAGGCCTGTATTCTATACTTAGCGGGCAATAAGTCCGATGTACCGTTGCCTATCCTTGCGCAAGAACATTTTTTGACGGGCCGTAACTGCAAGTGAAATCATATAATGCGACATGCTTTTTCAATGATTGTGAAAGCTGATGTGGAGGAGAATAAGTGAGAAAAGTATATGAAATATAAAAAATGGGGTTTCTTTATTCGTCGTCAGAAGTTTCCCTTGCATGCTCTTTTCTTAAAGCTAGCACGATTATATCTTTTGATTGAAAAGTGTTATTTGTATAAGCTCTGGCAGTTTTATAAATAAGCGTGCTGAGAAAACAATGCAGAATTTTAACCGCTCTTTCATAGGCCCTTTTTAAAATAAAGGCCTATAAACTAAGCAAAATAAACAGACATTTTTTAGATCACATTTCAGAATTTTAACAAACATTCTATATTATGCTTAGATTCGAAATATATTTGAACATAAGTGTGAATACGTCTATACTGAGCTAAAGATTATTGAGGTACCTAGCATTTTTATATTTTGCGCTATTCATCGTCAAACTAGAAAAAAAAGAACAGCAAAGCAGGCAAGCGTGGCACTCCACATCTTCGTCATTATTTAATTACTGTGCTTCGAAAAAAAAATGTTTGCAGCAAAAGAAATTGCGGATCTCTTCTTTCCACTGATAAGGCGATAATATATGACATTTTGAAAGAAATTTAAGAGGCTGACCAGCCATGCTTCGTTCAATATTACGTGGAATCACCCCTGTGTACTTCTCGCTCCCTCTCTTCCTAAGTATCTTTCTCTCGCAATTTGTTCGATTCCATCTTTCTTTCTTCCTTTCATTTTCACCTTTCCTTCTATCTATTTCTGTTTCGCTTCATTACGCTTCACTTCGTTCTCTCCCCTTATCCCTGTTACTTCCCTTCCCTACTAACCCTCCCTAAGAAGTACTCTCTATCACTTTCGTGATTTCTCTCCCCCTTTCTCCCTCTGCACACATCATCTCACCAATCAACGTTACTGCATCTTGCACAGGAGAAGTCGGATAGAGTGAAGGTGTTGAAGAGGACGTAAAGAACGCATGCATGAGTTTCTGTTCGACGCTCATGGACTCCCTACCACAAACGAACGGCCACTTCGAAGCGCTCTAAGTAGAGCGAGTTTAGCTGGGTTTTAAAGCCAGCTGCAGTATTGACTTTCCTCATGGAGCATGCCCACAACAGGTGAAGTTTTGATGCTGTTGTCAAGCCCTATGTCCTCTTGAGATTTTTAGTTTTTCTTAAGCTTAACCGACGACGACGACGAAGTTACTTAGTGATAGAACGCGTCTGTCACTACTAACTGTTTTTCGTCATATTTTCCACGATTCCTGGGACGCTCCCTGCGTCCCGCCTTGTGGCGATGGCAGCGGCGACTTCTACAGGCCCACGTGGTCAAATGTCAGCGCCCTCAAGCTCTTCTGTGGCTCAAGGCTCATGGTCCATCACCAGCGACGGCTCAAGAGATGCTCCTGCTCTCGTGCACATGGACGAAGAACGAACTGCTGGCCCGTCTGGCTACAGCTCAGCATTTGTAAGCTCCGCAAGGAAACGAGGCTCTTGGAGCAGCTCCAGTGAAGACACGGACATCTACTCAGTCGACGGCGACGACTCATCAGATGGCAGCTTCGTGTCTGTGATGAGCCGCAAGGCCAAAAGGAGGCTAATCAAGACGTCATCACCAGCAAGCACGTCAACCGTGAAGGCAAGGAATGAACGCTGGCCGCATACCATTCTCTTCATGCCCGTGGATCCTTCCGCCAGCCTTCGAAAATTGAACAGGCAAGCCATTTCTAATGTTCTTGAGGGAATAGCGCAGAATGAAATCAAAGAGGTCCGGCTGAACACACGTAAGAACGTTTTAGCCGTTGACACAACACATGCAGATACGCTGCAGAAGCTTCGAATGATGACAGAGTTTGGAGATGTCAAAGTACGAGCGGTCGTACCGATGACTGGAACCTGCACTGCAGGTGTCATTTACGACATTGACTTGGCAATCCCAAACACGGATCTACCCATTCTGATAAAACCAGCGTACGAAGGAGTGGTCATTATAATAGCATATAAGCCGCCTCGGGAACAGCCGCTGCGTTAAGCTAGTCTTTGAGGGCGACTCAATCCCTACGCACGTCAAGGTAGGACATTTCCGGCATGTGGTACGGCATTTTGTCCCAAAGCCGCTTCAGTGCCACAAGTGCTTCAAGATCGGTCATGTCGAGGGCGTCTGTACAAACTCCACCGTATGCCCCCGGTGCGCGGAGGCGCACACGGTAGACACCTGTTGTGCAACAACTTATAGGTGCGGCAATTGTCGAGGTACGCATGAGGCCACGTCTAAGGAATGCCCAAGACTCAAGAAAGAAATGGGTATCCTGAAAGAAATGGTCAGGGATAACTCAACCCATAGAGAAGCTTCACAGAAAATCCGGCGTCGACGTCGCCACCGACGGAAGCGCTCCAGTCATGGTGATATTCATGCACCACTTCGGTCTACACCACCATCAACATCTAGTAGAAAGCCAGAGAGTACAAGAAAACCTCCACCGGCGAAGCCTCTCTCCCCTGAAGACTGGCCGGTGCTTGCGAACGCACGGCCTTCCGAGCAGCCCTCCCGCTCTCTGCTCCCAGTGAAAGCCAATGCTGCTGATGACGAGGCTCCAAACGCAGATCGTCAAATTATTCCTATGCTGCGATCCATTGTGAGTGTCATCAGAAGTGTTCTGACAAGCATCGACACGCCAACTGCTAGGAGTGGCCTACAGGTGCTGGACGCGTTGAGTCCGGTCCTTGCAAGCCTCCAGTAAAGCCATGGCCGACAATAACAAGTCGTTCCGTCAGGAGGTCAGAGAAGCGTCCATCTTTCAGTGGAACGCAAGAGGTCTGAGATCTCGCATATCTGATTTTCGCCAGTTTGTTCATCTGCACCGATTTCCCATCATGATTATATGTGAACCGAAATTATCGCACCCAATCAGATTATCCGGCTACGAGTCATTTTTCTCTTCAAGTGACATCGAAAGTAGCAAAGTTGTTGTATTTATTCGCCGGGAGCTTACTTACGTCGTCCAGCCAGTGCAACCTCACGACAGCAATCAGTATGTGTGCTTGTCTGTTAAAAAAGGAAAAGTGACATTCGCACTTCTAGGCGTGTATATATCCCCATCAGGTCATTTCGACGCCAACAAACTAGACGGCATATTAAGGGCACATCCGGGTCCGTGGGTTATCACCGGGGATTTCAATGCGCATCATCCCATCTGGGGAAGCTCAAGGCTTAATTCAACGAGACGACGTCTAGCATCATTGGTATCCAGCCATGGTCTCGTCCTTCTGAATGATGCCAGTCCTACGTTTTTACGAGGCACTACATATAGCAGCTGCCTCGATTTGTCTTTTGTTTCACGCCGATTTGCTACACGGGTAAAGTGGTTTTTGGACATTGAAACACACGGAAGCGACCACATCCCCACTTACCTGAAGATCAAAGGTATTTCGAACACGTACTCCTCTACCACAACACAAAGAATAGATTGGAGTGTGTTCAAGACTCAACTTGAGGATGCTTGTGAAGAAGGCCTGTCCAATGGTCTTCAGCAAGCTATTAAGGAAACTGCACATGCGACTACGCGCACAATAATACGCTCTTCGAAGTACTCTGAATATGACCTCGAGCTGGAGCGACTTCGTGCGATACGCCGTCGTGCCGAAAGACGATACCGACGCACCAATTCCACAGACGATCTACGGACAGCCCGGCGCATCCAAAAGAAGATACAACGGCGCCTTGACAAATTAGACACCCAACGATGGAGGAAACTTTGTGCGTCGCTAGATCCTCATAAACCGCTGTCTCAGATATGGAGAATTGTGCGAGGCCTACGTTCTGTTCCAGAGCAGCGTTTTCCCTTCAAAGCCCTTGCACTTTTTCATCGCCGGCATGAAATTGAGGTAGCAGAAGATTTCTGCGCTATGACCGTGGGCCAGACAGCGTACACAAGCCTACATACAGTGAATCAAATCCCTCACTCACGGGACCCACGCATGGATCTACCGTTTACATCACAGGAGCTCGATGCGGCGCTCGTCTTATGTAATAAGTCGTCGTCAACTGGCCCGGATGACATCTCATACAAGATGCTGTTCAACCTTGGTAAACGGGCACGAGAAACACTCCTTAACATCTTCAACGATTCTTGGCAAGCTGGCGTCGTTCCGCAAGATTGGAAGATTAGCCGCTTGGTACCGATCCTTAAGCCTGGCAAATCTCCCCTGGACATTGCCTCTTACCGACCGATCGCACTCTCAAGTTGCGTAGGAAAGGTAATGGAGAGAATGATCTTGGCCAGGCTTGAATGGTACCTGGAATACTATGAGATATATCCGAACGCCATGGCTGGTTTTCGCCGTCACCGATGTTCGATCGACAATGTTATAGATCTCGTCACATATGTCCAGCAACAAAAGGCAGGTAAACGACTATCTGCAGCCATGTTCCTTGACGTAAAAGGAGCATACGACAACGTTCTACATGACGCCATCCTTGAAGCCATTGAGTCAGTGGGCCTAGGCGGACAACTGTATCGTTGGACACGCAGCTATTTACAAGGGCGGACCTTGTTTGTGAACACTGCAGATGGTCCAACTTCTCAACACCCAACGCATCGTGGAGTCCCGCAAGGTGGCGTCTTGAGTCCAACCCTCTTCAACCTCGTTCTCATTGGACTTATAGAACGATTACCAAGTGTGGTCAAGTTATCCGTGTACGCTGACGACATCTGCGTCTGGACATCTGGCGTGACAAGACCTCAGGTACGCGCAAGACTTCAGAAAGCTGTGACGTTGGTATCATTGTACCTCAAGGACCAGGGTCTGAAAATCTCGCCAGCGAAATGTGCATTGATTGCTTTTAGTCGAAAGCCAATGAGACCATACGCTATATCAATCGATGGCCAAGTCATACCATATGTCAAGACGCACAGATTTCTAGGCGTATTCATTGATAGAGACCTCTGCTGGGGCCCACATGTGGCCCACTTGAAGAAGAGGCTAACAGAAATTGCTAACTTATTCAAGTATCTCGGAGGAAAAACCTGGGGGACTTCAGTACATGCAATGATACAATTGTACAAGACGCTTTTTCTTGGCTATTTGCGCTACAGTTTGCCTGTGTTGACAAACACCTGTAGAACCAACATTCGGACTCTCGAAAGTATCCAGGCCATGGCTCTGCGAGTTTGTCTGGGGCTACCGCGATGTTCATCATCAGCTGAGACAATCGAGATCGCTAATGACTACCCGCTGAAGACGCATATCATGATGGAAGTGCTCAGAGCACACGTAAGGCATCTTACTCGTGCCCCTGCCCATCATCTAGCTTCACTGCCAGAAGCCCGACCACGTGCCTCATTCTGCCAGACAGTCTTGTCATATCGCACACACATTCCTGCGGGATATACAACTCCATCGAGGATTTCAACTCCCCCATGGAGTATGACCTGTGCACATGTTGAACTCACGGTTCCAGGCATAGGGTCAAAAGCCCGGCTCTCGTCTCCAGCGCTAAAGCAGCTTTCCCTTCTCTTGTTATATGAAAAATACAGTGACCATACTCATCTGTATACTGACGCTTCAACAAAAGTGGATGGGTCTGCAGGGTCGGTGATCTTTCCTGCAACAGCGACAACGGTGAAGTTTCGTTTATCCCACCAGACATCATCGACAGCTGCGGAACTTGCTGCTCTACGTAGCGCAATTGAAGTCATTAAACACCAAGAAGCCAAGAAATGGAGCGTGTTCACGGACTCTAAGGCAGCACTACAGTGTTTGACATTCGCCTTACGCCGGGGACCTCATGAACAACTAGTGCTGGAAATTAGAGAGCTGCTTCACCACCTCTTCGACGAAGGACACAGAATCACGTTTCAGTGGATTCCAAGTCACTGCGGCATATTGGGCAACGAACATGCCGATGCAGCTGCCCGATCAGCACACGAAAATGGTGAAGAAAAATCTATACCATTTTCAAGGACTGATGCTGCAATGACCATCCGAAAAATCGCTAATGCAGAATTAAAATCCCTGTGGAACACCGAGTGCTTACGGCACACGCGACTGCGTAGACTGGACGCGTCTCGTCGACTCCGGCCTCCGTCTGGACTCTCCCGACTCGAGACAACGGTGCTTTGCCGACTATGGCTTGGTGTCGCCTTCACCAAAGCTTTCGCCTACCGAATCGGCATGGAAGACAGTGCTGCTTGCGGTCATTGCGGCAGCGATGAAACTATAGAGCACGTTCTCTGTCACTGCCCTCATTACAGCGTTCAAAGACGGCAATTAGCTGCTGCGTTAGCTCGCCTTGACGACAGACCTTTGTCTGAACAATCAGTGCTGGAAAGAAGACATGATTTGTGTGCTCACAGAAAATCAGTGAAGGCCCTACTGAACTTTTTGCGTGGCAGCGGCCTATTGTATAGACTGTAGCACCCCAGCTCCCCCCCCCCTTTTTTTTTCGCGCGCGTCTATTTCCCTCTTCGCTTTCTTTCCAATCTTTCTTCCCCATTCCCCCTTCCCCTAGTGCAGGGTAGCAAACCGGATGCTCCATTATCTGGTTAACCTCCCTGCCTTTCCCTCATTTTATTCTCTCTCTTAGTTTTTCTTTCTACAGCGAAAGCTCAATATGGCTAGGAGAAAGGGGAAAAAACATTCGGCATAGGTGTCATGAGTGGTCTCCGTCGGCTGTTGTTTCGTTACGTCATTCTCAGCGTTGTATCCAAGCCAAGTCTGCGCCATTGGCTGCGTTGTCAGTGACGTCCTCCATCTCTTCGCAGACGTGGCGCCGGGTACGCGTGCATCAATTTCTACTGAGATATTTCACATGGGTAAGCCATGGATCCTACGAACTCCCGAACAGCGGACAATTTCAGAAGGGCGCCGACCGACAGCGGAAATGTGACAGAGCTGGCATTCACCAGGCTGATGCGGCAGTCTGGGCACGAAAGCAGGCCCGGACTGCACTTCGAGCGACCATATAGTGGCTAGATGTTTTTACTCACCCTAGCTCGGGAACAAAACAGCTGCTGCCTTTTCCCCCACATGTTAAAAAAATCTCGTCAAAATGACGGGAAAATCTTGGCAGCTCTATTTCCAAGCATTTGAACGTCAATGTGACAGCAGGCCGCCATTTCTAAATTACAGTGTATTTTTTTTCATTTTGACGTCTCCCATGTCATTATGAAATACAAGCTAGTCGTCGATTTGACAGCATATTGTTATATAAAAATGACTGTCCTTGATCATTTTGACAGCTCGCCATGTCAATAAGAAATACAACCCAGTTGTCAATATGACAGCTTCGCCGCCGATGTGACTGCACGTAGTCATTTTGAAATGACGGTGTTCTCGATCATTTTGGTGTCTCCCATGTCAATACAATATACGACCCGGTAGTCGCTTCTACAGTGCTGCGCAATCACTTTAACGGCATGCAGTTAATTTCAGATGACGATGCTTTTTATTGTGGCACTTGGCATGTTTATGTGAAATAAGAACACTGAATATGACAGGGTGATGCTCTGCTGTCTGAATGCTCTCATGTCAATTGCAAAAACGTTTGTGGGCTTGGCGACTCAGTTTTTTATAGTATATGCCGGTTGGCATGCCTCATTTACATGTGTCTGTCAGTATGGTCCACTGAAGTGTGTCCCACTTACAGCGGATTCTGCAAAAGATACTGCAATGCCATTGGCACATGTACTTGCATATTTATTTGAAATACGGTTGCAGCATTGGGTCACCACCACACCATGAAGGGCACTGCAGCACCTGAAAAACGAAATGTAATACGATGATTAATAAAAGCTTTACTACCTACATGTTGAGTTTGCACAAAATTACACACTAAGTGCTTTATGTAAGTACAAAAAATTGTACTTACATAAACACATAAGGATCATAAGACATAAGGAACAATGCGATTGCCATTGGCAATTCACAGCTTGTAAGTTGTAGTTGCAGCTTATTTGACGCAACTTGCAAAAATTGGTTGTGAAAGCACCGAGAGCTAAACAGGGACATTGAACATGCTCCATTCCATCAAGTATGACATTGAGACATTAGGACATTAAGACAATTCTCTGTCACCAATATCATATGAATGCTAGGAAGGCTCAGAGTGAAATTAACAGCTTTCTTAACGGGGGATGTGCGTTTCGATACCAACTTTCTTGTTTCTTAATGGAATTCAATGAAAATTGGCATACTTATTGGAAATAGTTTTCTTATGCTACTGTACAAATTTTATGATTATATCTTTACAACCTCTTGATTTACAATATATTTCTCCTTCTGGTGTTGTTTCGTGTCTGACTCGCTTAAAAAATATGATAGAAAACTTGTTTAAAGCACTATGCATTCTAAGATGTCCGATTGACGTTGTGACATTCATAGATTTTTTTTATTTGCGACACAATCTTTTTTTAGTTCTTATTTTTCAAGAGGTGACTGTGCAACAAGCATCGAGGCTGTGTGCAACTCCTCAAATAGCTAATTATAAAAAGGCCTTATTGAAAATGAAAGAATGTCACGCCCGGGACTGTACTTCAAGAAATATAGAACAAAAGAAGGAACTGAAATAAACCTACAGTGATTGCTGAGAAATCAGCGGGACAAGCGAAGCAGGAAGCAAGAAAGGTCGTTTTGAGAAAACGGCTTTTGAAGTTGTGCCAGCGATATTACTTCATCAAAAGACACTGGGGTCATAATCTTTCTAGTACTTCATAATGTGTAGTTTCCCGAGTGCCTTGCCTTTAGTTTAAGGTGCCTCGCTTCCCTAAAACACAAAAAGATTGTGATCTTTGGTGTGTTTTATAACATTGCACTTCCTGCACATGTGGCCTTTCATCTGTTGTGCCTTTATTCCTTTTCTTTTTTTCTTAAAATCCTTTTCTGATCTACAAAGAACACGTAGAATGAATTTTCAACCACGTAGAATGAATTTTAAACCACGTAGAATGTATTTTAAGCGAAGTTGTGAAGTGCTGTAATAAACATGACAGAAAACATATTATAATGCAATTAATTATGCCATGTAATATGATGATTTGCCTGCTTTCTTGTATTCATACTATCACTAAAATGAAGTCTTGATTGCGATTGATCATTGAATCATTTTTACAGGATACTAAGAGTGGCTCTCATCATGACAACCCATCCCTTCCTCCTATATAAATAGCAGTTACGGCCAAGACATTGGTGGAATAGGAATTCCTTAGCAGTTTATTCAAGATGCGAATTGGGCAGATACGAATTCATCCCCCTGCTTCACTTAAGCTAATTTGTGAACCTCGCCTGTGATGCGCCTCATCATTCACCCGGTCCCAGGCACGTTTATCTGCGAGGCTTATATTTTTTCAGATGATTGATGAGAGCTTGAAGCGATACCAAGCACGGCCCCAAGCGCGCCTAAATTGCAAAATTGCACCCAGTGCTTTATTTAACCCCGAAGTGATTGGCCGCGGAGTTCGGGAAGTCGGCACGCGATGTGCTGGGTAGTGGCATTCGGTGACGATGCCAATATAGGTGCGGCGACGAAAAATAGGCGCGCTACGTGTTTGGTCTCGCACTTCGGGACGCCGTCACGCGCCCGCTGCGCGACGAGCTTGGTCGTAGGGTCCGCTGCCGATGCGTGCGTAAAATGAACATCCGATGCAATAAAGAGCAGGCGGGCGATGCGCTTCGTTGCTCGAGAAGAAGCACACTGCCGCGCGACCGCTGGCGCGTTGTTCTTGCCCACAAAATTTGAAGTTCGTCTTGCGCGTCGGCGCCGTGAGCGGAGTTAGGCTTAGTGACGACTCCGAGCAGTAGACGCCCTGGCCGTGGTGCCCGATGTTCCAAAGTGCGTAATGCGTGGTCGCGAGTACAAAGAGTCGTCCTGCGATCATCTTCGTCACGACGCCCGAAGTGCTCATAAGCAGAACCTCCGACCGACTATCCGAAGAGTCAAAGCAGAGTCGGTCGGAGACGCGCGTTTGCGATGTTCGTCATGTTGCGAAGCGCGCCTCCGACGACGTTACGAAGGGCGCCACGAAATCTCACCGCTGCTCTCACTGTTACGAAAGACGGCGATGCCAACACGGTCCCCAAGGCGCCACTGCTCCGATCTCCGACGGTCACCAGGCGCTCGGTAGCGTAGGTTTCTCAGCTCGGGACTGCTTCTGCACAGAGCTGATAGACGAGCGGACGAGACGACGGTGAGTTAAAATGTACAGCATATATACAGAGGCGTTACAAATTCGGCACTGGGGCCGACACCTTAGAGAACCGAAGAGCCGAGTTCTCCTCTCTAACACATAGGTCTACTGCTCGCGACGCGCCGCAGGGCTTTTTTTATATGCACCGGGTGGATTCTTTGAGTAGCCAAATGTCCCACCAGAAGCGCCGCTGGTCGTGAGGTCAGAATCCTCCAATGGGGTCGCCGCTGGGCCGCGTCATTCTCATCGAATCCGGAGCCGCTGCGCTGCACGTGGCTGCACCCAAGGACGAGTGAAGTCGCCGCGCATTGCGTCAGACTCGCCAGACGGGAAGGCGCCGATTGCTTCGACGTGCTCGCTGTGCGTGGGCGACAGAGAGGCACCGCCGCTTGATGACGCCGTTGAGTTGTTCGCGTAAGGCGGGCTCGCGTGCTGGCCTTGACACAGATTGCCTTTTTCAGATGCATGGACGTTCGGTGAGGACTCGCAGGCATAACAGCACCCCCGCCGCCAGACAAAGCGCCGGAAAGACGAGCTGCTTCCCTGTGGCTCGGATGTCAGGCGCGCTCGTTCGTCAGGTCCCTCCAGGTTCGCCTCCAGGGCCGTGGGGAGAATGCAGCTCCATACTCTTTTCCGGGAACACATCCAATTCTTGAGGACGGATCCCAGCTCCACTGGCTTGTCGCCACAACTTGTCGACCAGCTTCGCTCGTCTCTTCTGACGATCTTTGGTCTCAGCACTTGTCGATGGTTCTGCAACTTGTCAAGAACGGTTCGACAACAGACAACACACGATACAAGCAAGTGCCCTCGGTCACCCGACAGAACACCAGACAAAGTATATTACAACATATACCTAGCCACGTGTCTATCAGAATTTCGTTCCCTCTACATCAAGAGGCACATGTTGGACACAAGACTCTTAAAATGAGAACTCAAATTTTTACACGTACAGCAACGTAACGAAATAGAATACAACATAAAGTTGACTCCTTGAGCTCCCTCTGGACGAGAGCGCTCAGCTAAGATCGTAATGGGGTGTAAATTTTGCCCCGAATTGCCAGCGAGAAACCGAAAGGTGGAGAAAGTACTAACACGCACGGCTCAATGCGTCTGCATTAGCGTTTAGCTTTCCTTTGTTGCGAACGTCAAAGTTGTGCTGTGGGAGTATCATGCTCCACCTCAGTAACCGGCCACTTTTAGGCGACGATACCTATGCGGTACCAACAGCTGCTCATACTTACGACGTTGCACAGCTGTGCAACTACAATATGGGAGTACAGATTTCTCATAAAAACAAACGTTCCTTCTCAGGTCTTTCTTCTGGACTTCACTTAACCTAGGCTCTATGTTCAACTGCTCCAAGATTACCTCCGATCCCCCTTCGATTATATCACTAGTGGTCAAAATTTCTGCTCCCTCTTCCTCTGAAGCATTCAAAAGCAGATTTACGACCACTTGACGTCGAACGTATGGTTTCATCAAATTACTGTGGTAAATTTTGTTCGGCCGCCTTCCTAACTTCACTTCATAATTGGTATCAGAAAGCTTCGATATTACTTTGGCGGGCCCTTCCCAATGAAGCTCAAGCTTGTTCTTTTTGGACGGCCGCAGCAGCATTACCTGACTACCAACCTCAAAGGTGCGCTTCTTTGCCGATTCGTCGTAGTACTCCTTCGATAACACTTGTGCAGCCTTCATGTGGCTTTCCACAAGATCTTTCGTTTTTGAAAGCCTCTGAAGGAGGTCTAAAACATACGCAACTACATTAGGGTCCTCATCGAATCCCTCCCAGGACTCGCGTAGCATTTGCAATGGTGTTCTCAAACTCCTGCCATACACAAGCTCTGCAGGGCTAAAACCAGTGCTCTCATGAGGAGCTGATCTTAAAGCGAACATAGCGGGAGGAATGCACGCTTCCCAGTCGCATTTGTGCTCGTAGCAGAAAGCTCTCAGTATTCGTTTCAGAACGGAATGCATACGCTCTACCGGATTAGATTGCGGGTGATGGATCGAGCTGTGCACTACTTTTATTCCACATTTATCCATAAAGGTAGAGGTAAGGCAGCTGGTGAAGACACTACCATTGTCGCATTGGATTTCAGAAGGAAATCCGACGCGTGCAAATATGGATAGCAGTGCATCCACGACATGAGGGGAATTGAGCTCCTTAAGGGGTATCGCTTCCGGAAATTTTGTGGCTACACAGAGAGCCGTCAGGATGTACCGACAACCTTGCCTTGACTCTGGCAATGGCCCGACTATATCAATTACTAGGCGTCGAAAAGGTTCTGTGATAATCGGCACAAGCTTCATGGGTGCCTTCCACTTGTCCGTGGATTTCCCCGCTCTCTGACAAGTGTCGCATGAGCGCACAAAGTCTTCGATATCCTTCCAGCATTTCGGCCAATAAAACTGAAGGGAAACTCTAGCCTTGCTCTTTTTTATGCCGAGATGCCCTGCCCATGCGTTTTCATGCGCCAGTTCCAATAGTTGGCGACGATACTTTTGTGGCACTAAGAGCTGCTCATACTTGCGACCTTGCGCATTTGTGTAGCTCCGATACAAAAGCCCTGCTTTCTCAAAAAAAGAAACAATCTTTTTCTTTTTTTCTAAGTTTACGCTTTCCATTAGCGCTTTAATCGAGAGGTCCTCACGCTGCTCTCGAATGAGCGTTTCTCGATCAACCCTCGACAGCTCACTCCAACTTTCCGCTACAGGCGAGAGCGTTGCAGCCCTCTCGCTCTGATCCAATGGCGCCATGTCGTCTCCCCTTTCTACGGAAACCGCGCCGGCCGGTTCGGCGACGGGCCGCTCGCGCGACTGCGCACATGACTCACGCGGAAAATTTCCTCTCTGAGGTTCCGTCGACCCGCCGACAAGGTCACTTGAGAGTTCACCGCTTTGAACAAGGTCAAGCTCTTGCGAGAGCTTACGCGCTTCGATCGCGTGAGGGCCATTTACGCTAAGTTGGGGAAGAACGATTTACCCTGCTCTTTGAGAAGCTGCTCTGAGTTGTTGGAGAAAAGATAAGGAAAACGATCGGGAAGCGCGGCAGACACAGCCGCTTCGGTGCAAAGCTTACCGAACGGGCCTTCAATGACAACCGTGGCGATTGGTAAGCAAGCACTCTGCTCCTCGGCGACTTGCCTGATCCACGCGCATTCTCCTGTAAAGTCATCCGGAGACACCAATGAAGGATGGACAACATCCACGGTTGCCGCTGAGTCACGAAGTGCTCGACACGTTCACCCATTCACACTAATTTCTTGGATATACGGCTCCAACAACCGCATGTTCTTTTCCGATTCTCGGATTGTTGCAAAAGCAATCTTTGGCTTACAGTTTATCGCGATGTGCCCTTCCTTTTTGCAGTTGTAGCAGATTAGCGGCTTCCGTGATTCAAACGCCCGTGTGGTATCAGTGCGTTGTTTAGGAACCTCACTCAATTTCTCCGCTTCCGTTTGCCCTTCCCCTACAGTGTCCTTCGTAAGAGACGGGTCCATCTTGAAATTACGGTACGGAGCGGGTTTCCGTTAATCAGGTTTCTTTGAAAAGCCCTCTTTCCTTTCATCCTTTTCCACGCGCACTGCCCTGCTATGCAACTTTCGGCGAGTGTAATACTCCTCAGCTAACTCTGCTGCCTTGTTTAGCTGTACTTCACCAAGTTTGTCCTGCAGCCAAAGCTTGACATCCTCCTTGAGGCAGCGGTAGAATTGCTCCAATGCAATGCATTCTACCACTTTATCGCCATCGTCATAAACACCTTCGCCCTTGAGCAATTCAATTAAATCGGCTTTAAGACGAAACGCGAAGTCAACGTGTGACTTATTTCCTTTTTTAGCATACCGAAACCTTTGCCTGAAAGCCTCGGGTGACAACGTATAACGTCTCAAGAACACTTCCTTAACCTCGTCATAGCTCTCAAACGCTTCCCTCGACAAGCAAGTTATCGCGTCGTACACTTCGCCGGGAAGAAGAGCTAACTGGTTCTGCGCCCAAAGGGACCGCTCTAAAGTATTTCGCTCACAGACGTGTTCAAACTTGACGAGATACTTCGCCATGTCTTCGCCTACTACGAATGGTGGCAGTTGGTCCCGAATTCTATAACCGCTGACCTGAACTGTCGGAGAAGCTACGCTAGGGGCCTGCGAGCACTGTAGGATTGCCAATTCTATTCGTTTGAACTCGAGGCGCTCCTGTCTCTTGGCCTCCTCACGCTCGCGACGTTCGCACCTTTCAGCTTCTTCACGTTCACGAGCTTCTACTTCTCGCCTTTCCGCCTTTTCGCGGCGTGCTTTGATATCCGCCCAGGCCTCATCGACTTCCTGAGCCGACACTCCTTCATCCTTCATGATCTCAAGGATCGCTTGCTTTCATTTCGCATGGCCCAAAGTAATGCCGAGTTCCTCACAAATTTCGATGAGTTCCTTCACTTTAAGGTTCTTCATCGTTCACACTAGCCTCTTGCTGTTTGCCCCTGTTAAGGATATACTTGCCGTACCCACTATAAGTCTACTAGCAAGACGCGCAAGCAATTTTTAACACTCCCGTGTTTACCCCCTTCGCAATAACTTTGGTTTCAAAGCACTTCAACTTTGCTTGAAACGATCAAAGCTCACTCTAATGCTTTACACAGCCCTTCTCTAAACTACAATAGCCTGAGCTAGAGTAGTCTGGTGAACTGAGGGAAAAACATCAGGCACTCACCGCATCGATGTCGCTGACGCCGGCCGATCCAGCAGCTGCCAACCACTGTTACGAAGCGCGCCTCCAACGAAGGGCGCCACGAAATTTCACCCGTGCTCTCACTGTTACGAAAGATGGCGACGCCAACACGGTACCGAAGGCGCCACTGCTCCGATCTCCGCCGACACGGTCACCAGGCGTTTGGTAGCGTAGGTTTCTCAGCTCGCGACTGCTTCTGCGCAGAGCTGATAGACGAGCGGACGAGACGACGGTGAGTTAAAATGTACAGCATATATACAAAGACGTCACAAATTCGGCACTGGGGCTGACACCTTAGAGAACCAAAGAGCCGAGCTCTCCTCTCTAACACATAGGTCTACTGCTCGCGACGCGCCGCAGGGCCTTTTTTTTTATATGCACCGGGTGGAGTCTTTGAGTAACGAAATGTCCAACCAAAAGCGCCGCTGGTCGTGAGGTCAGAATCCTCCAATGGGGTCGCCGCTGGGCCGTGTCATTTAAAGCCCCTAGATCTAGAAAGTAGCGACACTCTCCTCCGCGCGCGCGTTTTCCTCCTCAATTCTCCTCGGATTTCTCCCGTCTCCCGGCCGGCGCGGTGCGCACGGCTACGCACGGCACGCTGAACCCTCCACTGGCTCGCTGCAGCCGCATTAGATTCAATGCGCGCGCTTGTTTAATCGGCTCCTTGAAGCATTATACGAGAATATGTCCCTTAAGAAAGAGTCGTGACGAAAGTAGGCTTCCCATAGAACAATATGACAGACATATTTTTTAAGACGATTCGATAAATACAAGCGGAAGCGCTTCGAAAAAATGAGCATACCAGCTGGCGGCTTAGCGGTTTACCTCTCCGTCGCCGCTTCGGCTGTCTGTAACGCGGATGTGTAATAAGCGCATGTAATGTAGGCAGCACATTGTATAGACGAGAACTTGATAAGTGCTGCAGTGTCGCTTTGTAAAATTCATATTGTGTTGGCGAAAAGCAAGCATAGAAGTCACCGTGCGTGCCTGGCTTTCGTCACGATGAAACGACGAGATATTGCATTCCATTAACTTTGGGACTTACCTCAGTCTGTTAAAAAAAAGCAAAACCCACCGCTCAGATGGAAGCTTCTAAGACTATGTTACGCTATAATTAACTCACAGAATTCAGGATGTAAAGTTTATCAGAAGAGAGCCATTACGAAAAGCGCGTACGTGGCTCTTTCTTTATATGAGCATACACGCATAATACATACATATACCAGATACGTAACTTTGCTTCCGTGCGTATGGCTATTTACTTTACGGCTGCTGCCAAGATATCATTGAGCGGTTGTTAATTGACTTATTAAGACGAAAGCCTTAGCTGCCTCATCAAACGCGGAAATTGACCGTCGGCGACCCGCGTCGAAGGCGTCTCGCGTCCCGTGGCGTCGGTGACTATATATAGTGATGAAAAAGGTCATCATCTGGTGACGTCACCAAACACGTCACAGATCGCCAAAATTTGTGACGTCCTGAGGCACCCCACCTGGTTTTGCATTGCCTCCGTGATCGGTACATCTTTGACAAAGCTACGACGCGATGTGATGACGTCATCATGTGACGCTACGTGACGTCCTTGTGACGTCATCATGATGTCACGTAGCGTCACATGATGACGTCATCACATCGCGTCGTAGCTTGGTCAAAGGTGTACCGATCACGGAGGCAATGCAAAACCAGGCGGGGTGCCTCCAAACTTGGAGGTAGTGCAAAATCACGATAGGCGCAGAAAGCTTTGGAAGGGTGGCGGGGCAGCATCAATACACCTAAATACAATGGCTGAGAGGAAAAAGAAGATTGTTTTCGCCTTCGAGTCGTCCTAAATGAACGCATAAGGAACCCTGTGAGATGTTTTACTTTAGCCTAACCAACATATGTTCTTCTATATGCACGAAGGTCGAAGGAGTATAATCGTTTGATCTTATTCAAAAAATAATTCAATGAAAAATAATACCGGTGTTTCATAACTGATGGCATTGAACTACAAAATAATCAAGGCGGCGCGGAATGTTCCGGACCGGACTGGTATGTGGTTCTAAAAATGTACTACTCTAGCTACGAAGTATTTCTCCTCGACTGAGAAGTTGTTTGTCGTTAATTTCTTGAACACAGTTTATCATATTAACTAAATTTTGAGGAATATGTAACTATGATTGCAATAGGAAGGTAGTTTTACTTGCCGTAAATTCACTGTGTCCAGTGAACCAAGAAAATGCATGTAGGCTCACTGTGCAGTTAGCTGAAGAAGAAAAGAAATTTCAGTAGCAACACGTTTATTTTTGCGCAACAATGAAGAACCGCTCGTTGTAAGAAATTCGAAGCCAAGGCGCATGCTATTTACGCCCAAGATATCTCTACATGGGTTACATGAACAGCAAGACAGCTCTCATACAGTAAAGGTCTACCTACATATATATTGTTCAGAGGTACTGCGCATGCTACAAACGTCGTTATTCTAGCGCTACACACACAACGACGAAATAAATCGCATCTGCTGCAGGCGGGCACAATTGTCAGCATATGTTTGCCGCAGCGACGTGCATGCCAACGCTTTTGCTTGCACACTTGCCGTTTGTAGCGGGGACTATTTTTGATGCCTCGTTTCTGACAAGAATGTGAATTCGCAGTTTGGCATAGACGCCTACAATATCTTTAATGATTTCATGGCATGCAGGGAAACAAGTCACGATGGAAATGCTTCTAAGGACTGCAGCCTGAAGTTCTACAGCGGTCACAGTGTTTTTTATGAGTGCCTCTCTGTTGCTTCTGAATAAGTTTTCCGTCACCTTGAGAATCTGCACGACAGCAGGCGAAGGGTGAACCAGCGCAAGGCCCGACTCTGAGAAGTTTTTCAGTGAGATTAATTTTGCTGGTGCCTTATCGCTGACGAGTGCGGCGCGGCAGTTTTCACAGTGCAGCCGTTTCAGCAGTTTGGATACAACATACCCTGCCAAGTATTCTATCGACTGATCTGCTTCACTTGTTAGATCGAGTAGGTCATCTGGAAGTTGCACTTGCTCCTGACCCTCATTGTTCGGCTGGTCTTCAAGGGATAACAGCATAAACGCTCCATCGTCCGAATAACTGGCGTTCTTGCTCGGCCTTAAGAACTGTGCTAACGTAGCACTCCTCAGACTGCACTTGAAGTCATACAATCTCGGAATGGGGTTTTTCGAGCGCAGGGTTGAAAACAAGTTCTCAAGTGGGTCCTGGCTGAGTCTGCTCAATAAGAAATAGCTGAAGTTATACTTGTCAAGCAACGTAGATTGAAGATCTAATGCAGTCAATGTGGCGACAGTGATGCCGGTCTGTATTGGCTTCCAAGGTGCATTTGTCGGAGCCCCTATAGAAATCTTTGAGAATAAGTCAACAATTTCAGTAAGGAACTTAACAGCTTCACCATAAGCTGCTTGCACTGAATGGCTAAACGCCAGTTTACTAGTCCTTGATGTCATTAGCCTAAACCACCGAAAAACGGTCGAAATGAACCAAGCCGTGGTCAGTGCGTCCTTGCTAATCTTACCATTTTCAACTAACATGTGCAAGCCAGCAGATGTATCGTTATGAAATAGACTGTATGCGAATTTCACTTTCATTTTGTCATAATGGTTTGGCTCAACACAAGACGAGTTAAGGTGAGGAGCAAGCTTGATCTCACTTTTTTCATCGTGTTCAATAAGTTCTTTCACATAACGAAGATCAACACAGTTTGTAGGCAGTTGATGCATTTTCACGATGTCATCGGGAAGGTAAATAGCCTGGCCTCTTGTCAGGTGATTTCTAAGGCTCTTCAAAAGGTGAGGCACATCTGGCATAAATCACAGTCGCCTTGACTGATCACAAGGGTGAACACAGCTAGTCGATGGCCGGCTATACTTTCCTGCACGAATACCGAACAGTCGCCATAATGCCAGATTTCCGCCACCCATATCGGATACTAGCACATGAATTTTTAATCCGAGCGACTCACAAGCCGTTATTATGTTAATCAATTCGCTTCTTAGGCTGTTCGCGTCAAACGAATTTCCAGTTAAATGATAACCAATTGTCTGCTTCCACCTAGATGAGAATCCCCCGAGCATAAAAACTAAGCCGTGGGTAGCAAGACAGTCGTCTGGGAGCGATCCGTCGGCCAGTGGTAACGTAGGAGCTCCCATCACATTACAGCAGGAATGGTCATATACGAGCCCTGGTGTAATCTGCATCTCATCGATCATCGATGAAGCATGGCGTTCTTCAGGTTGCATAAGGTTGACCTGCACAATGGAATTACCAGACGAAGAAAAAACAAGTCATTTTACATAAGTTTTAGTAGATTAGAAAGACATGTGTCAAGTTATAGCAATGGGCCAAAATCATTTTCCCCCGAGAAGTTCCAGACGTAACCACAGGTTCAAGTATCCAGTATTTGTGTTTGCTACTATTTGCTGACACAGAAAATTTGGTGATGCAAGCGTTTTACCCAAGCCATACCTTCGCCCTTAGAGGCTCCAGTATATCTCTCAGTAATCCAGGTCGAAACTTGACGTGCTGAATGTGGCGCTGAAGCGTACGGTCCGACGGGAGTGGATATCCGAACTCCCTCAGGAGTCCGTATCCTCGGGAACCGCACGCCAGGCGCAGCTGCAGCGATTTGACGAGTGTGCCTGCTTCCCATCGCGCTCCCTGCGCGGACAGTCGTTCCATCGACCTCATTTGGTCATCATTAAAAAGTCCTTTGGGCCTTTTCTTGATTTTTTCCTTTTCTTCTTCGCTTTTAAGATACCTCTTCCTAGCGAGCGCCAGTTTCCTCGCAGTAGCTTCCTGTAGACGTTCGAGCTCCGCAATTCGTCCCTGGATTGCTTCTTGGCACGCTGAAAGAAATTCAGACGTAAGCCCTCAATATCACATGTTACAAATTAGGATAAGTCTAAGTGTTCAACAGCTCGTCTCTTACAAGTGTAAAGCACAGGTCGTGCAGTACTGGTTGCGTTCATCGCCGGTTGACATGTAGTTCCAGGGAAGCCTGTTTGGATCGTGAAATGTCATTGCTTAGACCCCAAAATCAAAAAAAGCAACGTTTGGTTTACCATTATCAACTGCTGCAATATCTTGAGTTGCGTTGCTGCTGACCTCAGGGCTAAATCTGTCATGGGCTGCACATGAAAAGTACAGGTGGAAATATTTTTGAGAAACAAAATTACGGTGGCACTCCACACAAATCATTCAGGCGACTCTTACAGGAGTTGTCGTGGACGATTTCAAAAGGAGATTCCACCAGCTGGTTAACTTCGTTTTCGCAAACTTCGTTAACTTCGGGCTCTGCTACCTCTGCAGAAGAAGCGGAGCCAGCAGAGTCTGCCGATGCTGGGGAGCTACACTGATTTTCAGCAAACGCTCCTTGTTTGCTTGTGGTATGCTCCAGTACGGATTCCTCACCTATTGTGATACAACCAGAATACGCCCACATGTATTACAAACCCACTGAATCACGTAATTCAAAAAAAGGTCAAATCACAAGATGGACACTCGCAACAGAACTCGTGCTTTTTATGAAATACTTTCGGCGCTTCGGCGTCGAGCGGCCCTCCATAGTTTACGTGGCTTTCTGTAACAGGAATTCAAAACTACAATGACTTTTCTGCTACACTTTGACATAATTATAAAGGTTGGATTGAGATCGAATCATCGTGCTTAGGTATATGGCAAAAAACTACAATATTTTCCGCATTTCAGCGCCGTGTGTGTATTCTTTATTCACCATTCAGTGTGATGGTCTGATTTCGAAAACAGTATTTCTCCGTCACTTGTGTTCCATTATGTAGTTAAGATACGCATTAGAATGCTATATTTAATAAGGGAACGTCACTGAAGAGTGCCTTACGTTTTTTTGAGCATTTCTTGCGAATTTCCTACCTGTTTGACGGGGGTTTTCGTTCTTTTGGCGGCGGCCGATGCGAGAACAAAGTAGGAATTGCGTTGGGCTTCAATTTTTTCAGTCCATGGGCTTCCAATACTTTCGGCTCAAACTGATCATTGGTGAAATGGAGCTGAAACATGACCGTGATATATGAGTATACGCATGGTAACAAACACATCTCAAACACATCTCTCCCATTCGAATTCGTTTTCACTCTTGGAGTAAAAACGGTGCAAGCATGCACATTTTTATTACACATGTAACAAAAACGAAACGTCATTTACCTACTTATATATTAGGGTCCAAGCCTTCGAAACATGAAGAGTACGTAAACAACAACAAAATACTATACACCGTATTGAAACTTTGTAAAGATACAGACAGCACGCAACAACAGTAAACGAGTTCCTGACTTCACAAGTATCCAGCCCAAGGTTCACGAACACACAAGCACGCAAGCACACACGAACGCACGAGCGCTCGCACACAGATACACACTCGCACGCACATACATACACACAAGCACAAACGCACGCACATGGACGCGCACACGTACACGCACACACGTGCGCATACGTACATGCACACGCGCGAACGCAGACGCGCAACACGGAGCACATGCGGCACAACACACGCAGAACACAGCTCACGCAGGAGCACGCATACACACGCACACACATACACCGGCGCGAATACACAGACAAACGCACGCACACACGTCTGCACACGCACATACACACGCGCGAATACAGAGGTACAGAAAAGCGCAAACACGCAGGCGCACACATGCACACACATACGTGCGCCCACACGTACACGCACACACATACGTGCGCATACGTACATACACACGCCCGAATGCAAACATGCGCAACACGCAGCACAGCACACGCAGAACACAGCACACGCAGGCGCACGCTTACACACACACACACACACGCACCGGCGTGAATACATAGACAAACGCACGCACACACGTCCCCACAAGCACATACATACGCGCGAACACACAGGCGCACAGACACACACACATAAGCGCGCATATGCAGTCGCATACATACACACACGCATACACGCAGGCGCACACATGCACACACATAAACGCACACCCGCACGCACACACACACACATGCGTAGGAATTACACACGTTAATTTACAAATTACACACATTAAGAAAACTAACGCACGTGCTAAAACACAAGAAAACTATCTCAGGGCACAGAGAATTACAAAAAAAGCTCAGCGACTCATTCAGACCCAGCTATATCCATATTTATATGTGCTCGCTATTAAACGGAACGGAGAGTCCAGCGATGCAAAGAGCATTAAAATCTTCGTACGACTTTATCTAGCGATTTAACGAAATCGGTAACACTAACCTCGCAAAGAACGACGTGTTTAGAAGGGGCGAAGTCTTTTCTCCCGATGTTGTGGATCCACTGCTTTCTGCACACGGCATTCCTATCTCCTCGGGGGATATAAAATAATCTTACTCCTTTCTCTGACCTGCTGCTGCACTGATACGCGCAACAGCCAGGCATTGCCACGAAAAACGAAGCTCACGATTCTACGCAAAAAAAAAAAAAACACGTTCAGAGCGGCAGGGCTGGCGTGGCGCCTGGAGGGTTCATGGCGTGCGTGATTGACGAAAAGCGCGCGAAGTTTGCTTGCGCGCGCTTTTCGTGACGTCAGGGTCATCTGACTGGGCGGTATCGCCCACCGCAGCCATTCAGCGCTTGGGATGCGCGGGCTCCGCGAAAGAGGGGGTGAAAAAAGAGGAGGTTGCCGGCGCGCCGAGAGAGTGCCGGCGTGGATAAAGGAGCGTCGCTACTTTCCAACATCTAGGGGCTTTAGTGTCATTCTCATCGAATCTGGAGCCGCTGCGCTGCACCCAAGGACGAGTGACGTCGCCACGCATTGCATCAGACTCGCCAGACAGGAAGGCGCCGATTGCTTCGACGGGCTCGCTGGCTGAGGTGACTCACTGTGCGTGCGCGGCAGAGAGGCACCGCCGCGTGATGACGCCGTTGAGTTGTTCGCATCAGGCGGGCTTGCGTGCTGGCCTTGACACATATTGCCTTTTTCAGAGGCATGTACGTTCACTGTGGACTCGCAGACATTAAAGTCACGAGCACAGCAAAGAATTTTGCAAGAAAGAAAGCATGGAAAGAATACTCACCTTCTGCAGGTGCATTAGCTTCGGGGCTGTGCTTTCTGGAACACGGTTTCTACGATGTGTCGTCTCCAAAACGCAAACTAATTCAATCAAGTGAGCACAATCGCAACGCGCACGCGGTTTCTGCAATACAACAAAAAGACATGTAGACAAAAAAAAAACGTGGTAGCAATGGCGGTGACGGTGGCTCGGGGAGAAGTGGGAGAGAGAGACGGCAAGCCGACAGCCAAAACACGTGTTGAGTGACGTCTCGTGACGTATCCTGTACGGAAACCAACCAAAGCACCCGTGGGTTCTTGCTCGCCTCCTCTTTGCTTTCTCTCGACTACTATTGACGGCGGTTTTCCTGTTTTCTCCATTTGACGCCGGCAGCTTGTCAAAAATGATAAAGAAATGGCCATCAAAATGACGAGTAGTTTTTACAGTGCAGGTTTGCGCCCCACCCCCCTCCAGACATTACCCTGTCGGCGCCTATATTATATAGTATTTAGTATAGTATTGTAGTATTTAGCTAAAACAAAACAGCCTATATGTTCTTCAATTAAAACATTTTAAGCATCGTTACAACACAAATCACGTTTTTTCTTTGGGTGCGTTGAAAGGGCGTTTGACGCTCTAGCACGAGCTGAGCTGTAAGTTTGAACTGACGCGACAAGCTCTAAATAAATATATTGTCCTAAGACACATTTTTAGGCCGCTGATCGCTTTTTAGCATGATAACCGAGCCCTAATAAAAAAAATTGCGGCGTTGGCTCCCCAAAGCTTTGGCGACATGGCGTCCTATATGCGCCGCGGCCCCCCCCCCCCCCCCCCCGCACTGCAGCGCTTCGAGCGGCAGTCGCCGGCATTCATGCCGTCTGGTACCCTATGGGAGGCCGAGGACGGCATACTAGCAAAAATAATTCTAGGCACTATGCTTGTCGTTGCCCGTAATTGTTCCAGCAGTGAGTAGTCTATTAGTTGGTCCGGTGTTCAAAAAATAGAAGCGGACAGACAAAAACTCTCTATGAGTGACTTTTTAGTCCTTCATTATGCGAGTTGTGGATATTTGGCTAGCTGCGTACTAGTCAAAGCAACGAAGATGGAGCGCCACGTCAAAAAGAAACAACACCAATTTATTTAACTAAACGTGGCACATGACAGGCTTGCCCAACACTCTTAAAAAGTAAGGTCAGCATATTCACTAACTAAATACTAACCATTTAGTAGTCGCATAAAGCACTGGCCTCTCAGAAAGGGAAGGTAGTGAAATGCAGGTTAGCGAAATTCACTACCTATTTAGTAAGTTAATGATGCTGACTTGAGTGGTTAGTACATCACCAAATTGTTGGAAACCCCCGAAAATAGAGGTTTACGCCTATTTTGTTAAATGTACGTGTGTGCTGCCGTATCAAAATGATTTTATTACAAAAGTTCAGGATAAAAAAAACGAATTGTCATGGCCCTCGTAAACTAATTAAAGTCTCTTAACCACGCCATGTTACTTACTATACTGTGGTAAGTGGGCATGACAGCAACATACTTATAGAAAATTGACTCCATGATCATATGATCAAATCAGATTCACATATGATCGTATATATGTGAATATCATATGTTCATATGGACTCATAGGAGTGCATGATAAGTTCATATGAGTTCTCATACTGACATGAATATATGCACATATAAGAACTTGTATGAACAAATCACGAGAACACGCATGTAAACGCATGCACGAGTAAATCTTCGAGACTTGGACATAGCAAATTTTTACTGTAGCAGAAGCTTGAAGGCTATATATACCACGGCTTTGGGATGACGCCCCACGTACTGGCTAGCAGTCACAGAATTTATAAAATAATTGTTGTTTTCTATGTGTCATCATGTCGCCTTATATTTGCTTACGGGTGTGCTATTACGTAGCACGAAACTTCTATTCCAAGGTAGTCAACAAAATTAGAGCTTGTCTAAATTTTGCTTACGATGTCAACATTACTGCAAAATCCACTGCGGCATCTATGAAAGACCTGAAAACGTATGTGGCTTAGTAGTTGCTTCGTTAAAAACAGTAAGAAATGTTCCCTGGTTAGTAACGGCTAAAATTACTTGCTGTAGCTAGCTGAGAACTAGTAAAAGTACGCCGCGAAGGTAGTAAAATGCTACGGAAAATATATAGTAGACACACGCGTTTACTAACTGACTACTAACTTTTTTCTAGTAGTGAAGGACACGAGACAGCAGCGCATGCAGTGACCATGATTGTCGGAAAGCAGCAATCGGCCAGCGCGGAGACAGCCTCCATCTTTTTTTGGCAGCGAAGGCAGCTATCCTGGGCAGTGCGCAGGCTGCCTCTCTTTAAGTGGGCAGGTGGGCCACGCGCACCGCAACTGCGCAACACATGACGCTATATCTCTGAATAGCGTGTGCGCGCGGTTATCGAAAATGATGCCGAATCTGCACGAATACCTTGCTGCCGTGGGTCAAAGACATAAATATAAAGCAAATCGAACCATCTAGGAGGTACTCACAAGCTAGAGTGCACGGCGACCATTTGATGGATTCGGGGTGGTTGACAAGTGCTGTCGGCAGCGCAGCTGTGTTTTAGATGCGGAGCAGCTTATGGCTGAGTTCAATCCAGCGCTGTGTGTCTGGCTAATGCCACCGAGATAATTTCAGGCCTGCTCTGTTTCTGCACGTCCTATGACTTCGCCGAGTTCAGACCGGTGTGTTTCGCTGCACAAACGCGTATTCACTTGCTCTGGTCGCTCGACAAACATGAATTGCCAAGCCTGACGACCGTTTTCGTGGCGTGCTGGTGTGCCTATCGGTGACTATGAAAAAGACCGTGTTTTTATGTGGCCGTCGACTGCAGCATGGATATGTGCTGCACTTTGTGCACTAGATATTTGCAATCTCTATATACCTACGAATTCAAACAGTTGGGTAATGCTGCGTCTGAGTGGCGAATTGTCGCAGCAAATGGACAAAGTTGCGAGTGTTCTCGCTTCCTAAGGACAACCGAAGAACGGAATGGGAGCGTGTCGTTCGTCAAGCTGACGTGGACATCTGTTTTCTTCGTGACCCGAAGGTACGTGTGTTCTTACTACATACTCTTAAGCCGTTCCAATGGCACATCTCCACCATGTTCCATTCTTTCTCTAAAATAAAGGTGTCATGTGTGCTTGTGACTTGTTAGCGTAAGCCCTGGCATAGAAATAATTAAGGCGCATGGCAGTACGTTTTCAGAACAGGCGTGTTTTTTTTAATAGCGTCGGTAAATGCTTGGCTATTAGTGATAGCGGTCTTCTTATTGCCCGTGTTCACTTGGTGGAGAAGCATGGAAGGAATGCTGTTACATTGCTTAGAGCTCCGGTTTTGTTCATAGTATTTTTTTTTGCCGGTATTCCAATTGCATTATTGCGGTATCATAATTTTGTGCCAGTCATGCCAGCAATTTTGCTAATAAATTTTCTTAAAATTTACGTGCGTGTAGGCACTTATGACTAAGTGCTTTATTGAATGGATTTCTGGTGTGTGAGCTCTACTTGAACTTAGAATATTTAAGAAACACTACTAAATATTCTGATCCAAAAACTGGCAGTGCAGTATAGAAGCGCCCACAGGAGCTACACGGTTATACCTAGACTCAGTACAAACATTTCTCGCAGGCCGCAAGTTTATGAGCAACTACGCATCAATGCGAGGGGCCAGAGCAAAAGAGAAAACGCCGCTTCTTGGGTTGGCCACAACAGAATTTTTTGAAACAAATAATTGTTTTCTCTTGCAATGGTCGTCACGTTGATATTATGCTGAATAACTTACTTGTGGCAGCAGCAGAACGCACTCTCCTCAATAAATACGTGTCTTTGAAGACAGATGTTTGAAAACGTACAAATAAAACTGCAGAAACTTTGCAAATCAGTAGGAACCATTTCTATCCATGTTCTGGGTGATGTGTGTGTCCGTGCGTGTGTGAGCCAATGAATAAAGGATGAATAAAATTCGTCACTTTGTTGGTCCATCAAATTTTGCTCTTATAGACGGACCCCATGTTCGATAACGCACATTCTTTGACTTTTTTTGTGAAAAAAAAATGGCTCACAAATGAATCTTCAGACGCTTTCAAGCTTGATACATTACTTATTTCAGTGCCATTTTTGACGCAGAAGGCATAGTTAAGATGTCAAGTATGTAACGCTTGCCGTGAACGCTTTACCTTTTAGCGGGAGACGGTGGTAGAAATAGATTCACAGCCTGCCGTGCGGGCGCTCACTCGATGAAACGAGTGACGTCACGGCGGCAGTGAGCAGGCCTGAAAATAGTTTTCTATAATAGGTGGCATTTGCCTGGCCGCCCCTACTGCCGATGCGCAACAACTGGCCCTAGCACTTTCTGAACGCGCTAGCACTGCCCGGCTTGTGTGAGGAGTTGGATAACACGCTGTGTCCTCTCCCCCAAAAGCGGCTGTTACACATGCCGCTATCGCATCGAAAGAAATAGTTACGTTCGTTCCATTCGCTCTGTTCCCAACCGCCACTAACGGCGGTTCCGTTTCACATGAACTACAAATGCTATGCGATTTTCTCTTTGCGACTGGCGCGATGTGCAACGTTTCTGCCACTGCTCTTTGTGGAAGACACTGCCCAATTGTTCTTATGCAATTCAATGTTCTGCGCATTAGAGTATTCCTAAGTTTACATGAATGGTAACGAGGAACCCGCGTGATTTGTCATTAAAGAACACTTTCTAATCTAAATTCATTTTAAAACGGGCAACAGCAGCCATTATCAAAACAAACACGTCGACGTCATTTCGGCTGCTCCACCGGCCCAGCCCTACATTGACAGGTTCGCACCAAAAATCGCTTCTGCTGGTGCGATCAAAGCGAAACTTTTCAACAAGTTGGTAAAGCTCATTGCCGACCGCTGCAGCGGTAACGAACTTCAATTTCCTTTCGCTGCGATCGAATTTGCAGCCTGAAAATCGCAACTTTTTGTGTCATGCAAAACGGCCTTTACACTGTTCTCAGCAATCGTTACGACATCGGGGAACGCGCAATGAGCCCACGTGCGTGCTCCGGTGAGAGTTCCAGACGAGTAGCAGCAATATAAGCTTTTTCGAAGGCGCGAATGCTTCGCTGACGAAGCTTGCTTAGGCAGCTCTTGCACGCGTGGCGGCTTTCGAAGTTCTACGGTAACTTGCCTTGCGTCAGCGGGCCACTACAGAATCGGCAACAGTCGAGAAGGCTTAAACACACTCTTTAAAAGTGCTAAAAAAGCTCTCGTAACCATGAGGAAATATTAACAACACCACCGGCCACTACCTTTGTTTAACCCTTAGAACATCTTGGTTCTTTTTTAAAACCTACATTAGCAGGCACCTAAATGTTGGAATGGTTACTACCTCTGGTGAACCATTACTAACTTTTTGCCTGGAACATGCTGGACGAACGTGCTAAATGAACTTTACAAGTTATTTTTGCAAGGTTGTTATGGCTTATTTACCGGCAAGGGGATCCGTAAGGTTAACTGAGATGGCATTAGTAAGTTTAGTACCTCATGCTAGGCCTCGAATGTTGGACAGTGTTGAGGTGGTAGTATCTAAAACAGATCTTCCGTATAATGTGTCTCAATACGTTTGATTAAAACTCTTATGCTATGTTACATCGCGCATCTAATAAATTCGTTTGCTGTGTGAATATGGGCGCACAGCTTAAACTATTTATCCTAAAGCCTAGCTATAGGCCCCCGTTCAGGAAACGCAGCTGTTGCCGGTGAACGCAGCAAATGCCCCTTGCTTGCTCCTGGCTTAATCAGACAGTGTGTCGCATTTTTCTTGGGGTGAATTTGTGATAGTAAGTAAAAACGAAGTGACGTAATGTTGAGGGAAAACAAAAACTCGTTTCTCTAGGGGCATCTCCCCTTCAACGTTTTCGCACGTGTCACATTTACATTCTGCTTTGTGTCGTGATTCCGGTTTTTGTCCTCCTTTGACTCCGCGCTGTCACTGTCCACGAGGAGTGCGTTGTTCCATTCCATCAATGGGACCACTCGAAAGTAGTGAGGCTTGACCCATTTCAGAGGAACAGTTTCTCTGTGAAAAGTTATCGCGCAACAAATGCTGACATCGCATAATTTATTCGCAATAGCACGTATACTGCCGACACTTTCGTGAGGCTAGCTGACCGACCTGCAGGTGAATACTTTATCTTGTCGGTCGTATTGGGTTTTTAAATATTGCTGGAGTCTTCTGGCATGATCGAGGCGGTGGAAGGCGCCGGTTGAGAGGCCAAACATCGGGCATCCAAGGGACGAGGCATCGTAATCGGTGTCGTAGACGGCCAAATTGTAGTCCATCATTACGTAATGATACTTGGTGTCACAAACCTGCACCAAGACACAGTGTGACGTCAATGCTCACACATATAAGACGAGCGCATATAAGACGCTGGGGATAAAGTGCGTTCCGCGAGTATTTCAGCGTTGAAGAATGCCTTAACGGGAGACAATGCGGTACACGAGCGCTGCATATAGGTGGCGCGCCGAAAAAGGGCGCCATAGAGTTACGGTATATGCTACCTTTAGGTACCTGAAACTAGCATTACAGTAACTCTAGGGTGCCACACCACTCAGCCGCTCGCACCGGCCGCAGTGTATACCGCGGTTATACCACGCGCGTGCGCTGTTCCCATGCTATGATTCTGGCACGAACAGCTGCAGCAGCTCTCACGCCAGTAATACTGCACCATACTGCACTATGGTATAGAAAAAGCCATGTCTGAAAGCTACTTCTCAGAGGAAAGCGGTGAAAAACGGATAGAAATTCTGCAAAGTGGGCAACGCGCATATGCATATACGGTGACGATGAGACACTTCTGTGCCGGTTGGAGACTTGCTCGTCATCATTTTCTCGCTGCGTGCTGGGGTTAGTTCCAAGCTAGTGCAAAAGCCTCCATTGTTAAGACTGTGTCGTGTCCATACAATGTTGCCCACTTCTGCACTAAAAAAAAAAGCAGGTCCCACGTACAGTGGGAATCAATGATATGCGAAGCACGAATGAGGAAGGTTGATATGTCACTTTAAAATCAGCACAACGTTACGAGGTGGACGTAAATTATGCCGTACATGACTTCCATGTGAGGATTATCATGTTTGGACGTGTAATATACCTTCATCTATTGACGTCACGTGATACCAAATTTGGTATATGCATGGAACTATCGAAACGGCCGCAAGCTCGCTATGAGCTTAGAATGTAGTCATTTTTTACATGACACGGATGTCATGATTATATTGTTTGTACGTGTCATTTACCTTCGTAGTCCATTCACGTCACGTAATACCAAATTTGCTATATGTGTAGCTAGCGAACGAACGCGAGCGCATTGTGAGTGTGGCATGTAGTCATGTTGTTACATGCCACGCAACTCATGATTATCGCCCCGCCGCGGTGGTCTAGTGGCTAAGGTACTCAGCTGCTGACCCGCAGGGCGCGGGTTTGAATCCCGGCGGCGGCGGCTGCATTTCCGATGGAGGCGGAAATGTTGTAGGCCCGTGTGCTCAGATTTGGGCGCACGTTAAAGAACCCCAGGTGGTCTAAATTTCCGGAGCCCTCCACTACGGTGTCTCTCATAATCATATATTGGTTTTGGGACGTTAAACCCCACATATCAATCAACTCATGATTATCATGTTTGCACCAGTCATATACTATCGTCATCTATTCACGTCTGGCCCATCCGCGGTATTCTAGTGGCTAAGGTACTCGGCTGCTGACCCGCCGGTCGCCGAATGAAATACTGGCTGTGGCGGCTGCATTTTCGATGGAGGCGATAATGCTTTAGGCTTGTGTGCTCAGATTTGGGTGCACGTTACCCTAGGTGGTCAAAATTTCCGGAGCTCTCCACTACAGCGTCTCTCATGAT
Organism: Rhipicephalus annulatus; assembly: GCA_013436015.1. Classification (NCBI taxonomy): domain Eukaryota; kingdom Metazoa; phylum Arthropoda; class Arachnida; order Ixodida; family Ixodidae; genus Rhipicephalus; species Rhipicephalus annulatus. Next base: position 670,324 of record WOVY01000570.1, read on the forward strand.
CATATGGTGGTTTGGGGACGTTAAGCTTCCCACAATAATTATCAATTAAGTTGTCAAAACTAAGCTTCATACCCACAATACGGCATGCTTCATAATGACGCCTTGTTCGGCACATAAAACCCCAGCAATTATTGATCATGATGAGACATCTTTATTGTAAGCAGCTACGGGTAAGTGAAAAAAACTAAAACAGAACGTTATGTGAACAAAAAAGCGAGCAAATATGCTATTTTATTGTCAATGCGTCTTGGCAGCCAATAAAGAAGCTTCACCGTACATCGGCTGACTACAGAAAGGTCAGCTTCTGTTAGTCCGCTGCTTTATTCGCAATAAGAACCATGTCGGCAGTATACATTAAGGCAAACGAACCACCTGCATCATCGAGTATTTATCACGAGCGTACTATATATATAACAGACAGTAATGCCAAGGAATGTACAGGGGAAGTTATTGAAACCAATGGAATGTAAATAAGAAGAAAGAAAAGTGGGTGAAAAAATTACCAGCTGTGAGCAGGAATCGAACCTACGAAGGTCGTAGGTTCGATTCCTGCTCACAGTTGGTAACTTTTTCACCCACTTTTCTTTCTTCTTATTTACATTCCATTGGTTTCAATAACTTCCCCTGTACATTCCATGGCATTACTGTCTGTTATATCTCATTAATATTGTGTTAAAACACGGAAAAACGAGCCCTTACGTATACACTTCTTTTCCTTATATATATATATATATATATATATATATATATATATATATATATATAATATATATATATATATATATATATATATCACTTCAGCGGCTTAGGCGAACGTGCCGCCGCACACATCTCGTAGACAAGGCAGATTTCGTTCCTCGCAACTGTTTGTAAGTGATATGAATTGTTTGACTATCGTGTCAATCACTTCACGCCACGGCGTCTAAAGCAGCTTCCTGGCGGTATAGCCAAATAAAAAAAAACCTTATGCATGCCGTAAGGTGCATAATATGCTCATTTCTATATCTGACAGAACACTGGCTAAATTCTGCTGTCTGACCCAGCAGGGTTCCCGCTAGTTGCCGTCTTCCCTATCGAATAAATCTACAGGACACGTGCTATTCGGTTTAAAAACCAGTCCCATGCCATTTGACGAAGTGACGAGCATACTCTGCTCTCCTGATTGCTCGGATGCAGCGCCGCACCCATTCTTCTAGAAGTACACGTTGCCGGGTTAGTCGGTCCATGTTCAATTAGAATCCATAGGTGCGGCTATGTCGTGCAAGTAAATAACGAGGGCATGGTTCACGGACAGCGCTGCCCGTGAGCTCCTGTTCAGTACGCTGGAAAATATAAGCTGTAACTGGTCATCACTGTAGCAAGTGGTGAACTATCATGTATATTAACCACGTTCTTTCTGCGAAATGAACTAGTTGAGAGTGCAGAGGTGTCCCTTTCGTTCTTTGTGCTTGTCTTTGTGCACTGCTTCGTGAACAAACATGAACCTTCCCTCGTTAGTTTTTTGCGCAACATAGTCCCATCTGTGGCATCTATAACTGACCGTTTTTCTTCATCTGGTTTAGAAAAAAAAGCGTAGAAGGATACGTCCTCGCTCATTGCCACGTATTTTGGTACCGAAATACGCAATAGTTCCTCGAGCGTTCTTTTGTTTCGGCGATCCGCACCCGCATCGCCTCTAGCAGTGGCAGCTATCACCCGCAGCCGCGGGTCCTCTATGTGCACTTTGACCACCAGAGTGGCGCTGCCAGCACTGCGGAAACTACAACGCTAGTTTCCCATACTTGTCGCCTTTTGTGCAGGCACAATGCTGTCGTAAAGTATGCCATTTATGCGTCATTTTCGAGTTCGCCGACAACTCGCGCTCTCCCAGAAACTCACATGCGCGATCACAAACAGCCACAACAAAGCGAAAGCCTCACTTCCTTAGATCTCTAATAAATAGATCTGGGAGCCTTAGGTGCTGACAACGTCGCTTAACGAGAGCGATCCGATAGGAACCAATCTACATGAACGACACTCTCCCAACTGCCACTGGCGTAGTGATTCCCGTAGTATGGCCCGACGAGCAGAGGGTCAACGAGCTTGACTGCGCCAAGCTTCCCACACTTTAGAGCATTGTTATCGCATTTTTTAAAGATGATAGTCTTTCTTGGGGAACTTCGATGCAAAAATTTTGGTCTGTCTGGCTGTCCATTTGTCTGTTTGTCCACTCTTACCGGCATCGGGTACTTGACACGGCCGACCCCATCCGCAGCGACCACCAATGTTGCAAGGTTGAGCGTTCAGCTTGTGCAATTGTCAATTAAAAAGCAATTATTGCGCATGTCTGGGGCACCATAACAACACGCATATATTCTGCATACGCATATTTTACTAGAAAACACGTACATATTTAATTTTAAGGACCGTAGCGCTTATCACGCTGCGCTGACCATGCAACGCTTGCACGGAACGGAAAGTGTTTCCAACGCTTCGCTAAAGCGAGATGGTGGTGGCACCTACCCGTCGCCTGGCGTTCTACACCTTATCACCCCTGAGACCGGCGCACACGGCCACGCGCTTTGTTTTCCAAAAGGAACTGCCAGGTGGCGCTCATGGCTCACGTGTGACATGACTTGATGCGCTCGTAAGCCTCCGCTGCCCGCTCGAGGCACTCTGTTAGCACCTACATTTCCTATAACACTTGCGGAGACACTCGTCATAAGCACCACCTCACATTTAAAAAACACAGTTTGTGCTAAAATGCATTTATTTTTTGTTCTGTCCGCGAGTTGCTCGTGACTGAAATGCTTCGGCCGAGATGGTGGGAGAACAGAGCGCAGTCGACGAATTGGTTGATCTTGCAAGCCTAACTGTTTTGCGAGCAACGGTTTAGAGAGGCTGTCACAGCTTCGTTTATCATTGCCGCTTTTTCTGCACAATGGAAATTTGGGATGTAAAATAGTGGACGTTTTTATCAATTGTAGGCCTCATGTGCATAGCTTTTTTGTTTTTTTCTTGTTTTGGAGTGCCTGATTTATAACTAAAGTAAGACGATCATTTGTTCTTTTTTCAGCCCTTCGTAAAAAAACCTATCCAATTTTATTATTATTATAAATAGTACTGTTATTGTTGTTATTTAATCTAACGCTCTAAATATATTTTGTAATTTTGATAATGCATGAACCATAGATCTGTGTAGCCAATTTAGCTTGCTCTTGCAAAGAACCCTGATAACGCTCACAACATAACGCAGCACCGGTTTGTTCAGAAACCCATGTGTTCCGGACGGTTCATTTGCAGTGGATAGCTCGGCACTTTCATTTGCATCTATCTTTCTACCATGGTTTTGTGGAGCGTTCATCCTGTTATATTGAAAAAAAAATATATATATACATCTTAAGAAAAAAGCCTGAAAAAAAAATTGCCCGCAGCTTCCCTCGGGGGAACACTGAGGAGGATGCGGAGCATATAATTGGTTAACGGGGTGTTAAAGTGCGACTTACTTGGGTCGATGGCTAAATTGGTTAACGTGGTTGTGAAATGGGGTGTTAAATCGCGACTTACTTGGGTCGATGGCTAAATTGGTTAACGTGGTTGTAGGAGGGGGTGTTAAATGAGTGAACACGTACACACGTATGCGAAAGGGCGGCGCTGGTCGAAGGGACGTCGATCATTGTGTTTGTGGATTCGTTGGAATTCATTTCACCGCGACCTTGGACGTCGACGCGCCGTACAAACCAACCGACGAGCGGCAACTGAGCGAGCGAGCGCCGACCTTGAGTATATATACAGCGCGACGGCGCATGCACTGTCAGCTGTCGAATGTTCGAGAAGGGGGAGAAGCGCAACGGCGCATGCGCGCGCGTCAGCTGCCGATGTTCTCGAAGCGCGACGGCGCATGCGCGTGCGTCAGCTGCCGATGTTCTCGAAGCGTGACGGCGCATGCGCGCTACATTATACAGCTAGCGAATGTTCGTGAAGAGGAGAAGCGCACGCGGTGTGTACAAGGAGAATTAAAGAAAAGTTGCTGGAGTGGAAGCTCCTGCGATGCCTTGCCAGCAGAAGTGAAGCCACCTATTGCCACTGCCAAGATGGCGGAAACATGCTCTTTTCTGATATTGCCCGCTTAAAGATCAAGTGGCTTTGATACGTTATGTAAATACTGCGGTAGTTCTATATTAAAGGATGGTTGTTCCTGACGAAATGACACTCAGAAACAAATATGAATGACTGAATCTTCAAAGAACTTTGCCTCCAATTAGAGGCTCACTACGGAAAACTAGTGACTTTAAGACGCACTTGGAGCACTATGAGGCCCCAAAAATGTTGGTTGCATTAAACCGTCACCCCCGGAAGCTTTTCAGGCCTGCGCGTCACGTGACGTGACGTCGACGACGTCACATCGCGCCGGCCGGCCGGCCGCCCTTCGCTGGGTGGCTGCGCCAGCCGCGAGCGCTTGCCGCGAGCGCCCTTCACGCCTACCGACTCGGGCGAGGTTCCTTGACACCATGTCCGCACGATTTATCAAGGTATCGATTGATTGTATGGTTTAACGCGCCGACATAACGCAGGCGATGAAGCGCGCCGTAGGGGAGGGCTCAGGATCAAGTTTGACTACCTGGGAATCTTTATTGTGTGCCTAAATCTCGTACACACGGGCGCTTTTGCTTTTCGCCTCCACCAGAAATGCGGCCGCCGCAGCCGGGTATCGAAACCGCGCCCTAGTGCTCAGCAGCGCTACGCCTTAGCCACTGAGCCACCGCGGTTGGGGAACTTATCAAGGTATCAAGAAATAATGAATATCGTGAATGGAATAATGCATATTTATTTATCACAGCCAGACGCCGTCTGTACAAATATCACAGTGCGCATTGTTCTCGGTCCAGGCAGACGACAGGCAACACAAGATGTTGCCCTTAATGCTGAAAATATGCCAAAAGTACAAAACACAATATCTTGCCACATAAAACTCAAAACAAAACAGATTGTAACAGCAAAAACATCCCCGAGCTTTGGAACAGAAAAAGCACACTTTCATTTAAATTGTAGGTTAGAGGAAAACATACCATTCGTTTATCATAGTAGCAGTAGCAACACAAGGTATCAGGTTCAACCACTTGCCAAAAAATACAATACATAAGAACACTGGTGACTAAATTGTGGTCCACAGCATGATAAATGACAGAAAGAAAAGTAATTGTACTGCCACAGGTAGGTGCATGTCCTAGGGAAAAAATCAAACAAAAATCTAAGAAAAAACAAATCACAGTGCACAACATGTCTGTACACAGAGTGCACAAGGAAAGTGTACACAGCTTAGGTACCAAAACGGACTGTACAACTGCTACAGTAGGCACCGAGGCAGTTCGAGTTAAAAAAAAGAAAAAAAGTACAGCACTTTTAAAAGCTAACAACTTGTAAAGAGATACAAAACTGGAAACAAGGCTCATTTTACATAAGGCAGAAGTATACCAAGGAAACAAAGTCATGACATGCAATCAAATACACTCTGTGCAGTTTCACAAGAATAAATGTGAAGAGAAAGACGCGACGCTTGGAAAATTACTTTCCAAGAAAAATTCGGGCCTTTCTATTTTTCGCCTTCTGATCTTTTTCAATGCGTAAAAGATCGTTCCTTTGCTTGCACAAGTTGTTGAGCATTATATTTGCTGCACAGTTTGCAACCAATGTGATGAGGAGCTCGTAGGTGTGCCCGTTTTCACACGTATCTATGTCCTCAAGCCTTGGCAGAGAGTCCAGTGTAAGTTGCCGAACGACATTCTTTCGGTTCGGCCCATGGAGAAACTGGGTAGAGGTACTTTCCGTCATGAGCTTTCTAACTACAACCTCCGTGTACATAACTACTGTGATTACAAGAGCAGAAGGAAACTTGAGGCCACCCCGATCCAGTTGTGCGATTAAAGAATGGGTGTCCTCTCCTGTTTCGGCCGTATTTCGGGTAACGACCAACTGCCTCTGGCAGCTTTCACATTTGAGAACTTTCATTGCAGCGTGTGCACAATACCCACCAACATAACCAATCACCGGCATTTGTGCTCTGAGCTCATCAAGATCAGCATCGCTAACATGAACACTAAAAGAAGTGCCCGCATCCCTGACACTGTCCGTCTCTTCGATGCCTCTGAGATCATCGTTGCTCATCCTTGGAAGGGCATTTTGAAGGCGAATCCTTCCCTCGGTTTCGCAAAGCTGGCGAACAGATATGTGATACTGCCCACCAGCCATCTGCCTGTACTGTCCAAAGCGACTCTCGAGGGTATCCGTCTGGACTTTCCCTAGCAGAATATACTTAAAGTGAAGCTCACTAACGCAGTACTTCACCAATGCCAAAAGGGATTGAGCAGAGAGCCTCAAGGCACTCAATGTCTCCTGGGTAAGTACTCCGGTGTCGTGCCTATAAAATTCCCACACATCGAGCCATGTGATAAAAGCGCTTAGAAAGCTTGCCTTTGGGTCATCTGTGTGGTTTGACATGGGCTCTTCGTAAACATTACGGTGATGGAAGCCCTTACTAGGTGTCTTTACATTGACAATGCTCCACCAACGAATAATTATTTTGATGAACTCGGCGGTTGCTGTAGCATGTTGAAAATCAGTATGACCCTTGCGAGCGGCCAGGGCTTCGGCTACGTGCGGATTAAAAACCTGCAGTACGAGTTTGACGTCCTGTCGTTCAAAGCTGCTTGGATTTAGAGCTTTTGACGTCAAGCCATACCCAGACTTCAGAAGCAGGGGTGACTCCTCTTTATACAAATCTCTCAAATGCTTAAATGAAGCAGTCATCTTGCATTCGGGATGAACTTCATTGTTCGAAAGCTCGAAGCGTGGGTAGAAAAAGCAAGTTCCAGCATTTTTCTGGTTGAGCCAGTTATTTCTTATGCATTTAAATAGATGCACAGCATCCACCACGTAAAATAACGGCCGATCTGGGTCTGCCGGATGCGGGTAAACAGGGCTAAGCTTTGGTTCTGGCAGAAACATCTTCATTGCCTTCCTGTTCAGCGAGTTATTGTCACAGACAACGGCTATGACCCTGTATCCAATTTCTTCTAAGCCCAAGATCACCTTCTTCAGCATGCAATGAAGATCTTCACCCTGTAAGGCTTTTACCGGAAGAATGTGCGCCAACTCCTTGAATGCGCTCAGCAAACTTTGTATCATAAACACGTGCACCGATGTGGCCGCTTCGTTGGAGTTAACTGCTGCACCACATATGTTCCCACCTTTGTAATCTAAACAAGGTTTGATATAAATCTCGTCAAGCATCAGCGTCACAGTGTGTTCATGTGCCTGCAGATGTTTGAATCTCTGAGACACATACTGAAGGAAAGTGTCGTCAGAAGAATCAACTTGTGGGCACATTTGAATAGACGAGCACACATTTCTAATAGTGCTTGGGTGGGGCAAAGTTAGTGCACCTGTGCTTCTCAGGAACTTGTAGGCATGTGGTGATATTGTGTTGTAGGCCCGTGTACTCAGATTTGGGTGCACGTTAAAGAACCCCAGGTGGTCTAAATTTCCGGAGCCCTCCACTACGGCGTCTCTCATAATCATATAGTGGTTTTGGGACGTTAAACAACACATATCAATCAATGTGGTGATATTGTACGCAAGATGCATGCAAAGACCATCACCTGTGCGCTATACTGAATGCGTTTTGCAGAAAGGAGTAGTAGCTGCTCCTTCATAAAGTTCACCGTCTCTTTCTTGCCTTCATCAATGCTGGCTTCCAATTTGTCCAGAAGGGAATGTATTGCTTGAGCCAGGTGGCGATAAGTGCAGCGCTCCTCAGACAGCATCGACAGGTTGTTCAAAATTTCCAACAAGGAACTTACTTTTTGAACTGAGTCTGGTACAACAGCGCTACCAAGGTTCTTGATTGGTGAACCTTGATAGCAGGCAAAGACTTCAAGGTTTGCAAACACGGTCAATGACGCATTCAAACAAGGTTCACGATAGTCGATAATGTTCAAAAACATGGAGCACTCTTCTTTATGAATCACAGTCCACTTCGGAGACACTGACACCCCTTGCAGGCGAGCCCTTAGTTCTTCGAGGGACGAAAACCGGTCTCGTTCTTGCTCCGCTTCATATGACGCCAGCGACTCTTCTACAGCACGGGCGAGTTGGGAGGCTTCTTGTCGGCTCCTCTTGGCGTCAGGGGTTTCTCTCGTGCTCTGGTCTCGTATTGATAGGTAGGACGGACAGCCGGGAAATACCGTTGGGACAGATCCAGGACGCAACCGTGGTACTGGGAGTGCAACTTCAATAACTTTTCCTGTCCTTGGATCCGTGTACGATGTCGTCTTCTCGATGCATGAAGCGTCGAAATGATCCGCGCACACCTGCACGAACGTTTGAAGAACGTCTGAGACGCCACTTCTCAAAAGAAAAAAATGCGCTCCCGTTTGCATGACCGTGTTTACAGTCCGTGTAGCTAAAACAAAGTCTACCTACGTTTCGCAAGCATCTAAATAAAAGCGCTGCGCTAAGCGGTACAAGCAACATGAAAGGAAACACGGGAGCGTGATGTCACCGCACTCCACGAAGCGCTTCCACCGAGAGCTTGCAAGAATGGACGACACCACGGCACTGTTAGTGAACAAAGCGCAGCTGACCATCCTTGCTGCGAACGTGCCTTTCTGGGCGATTCTCATCAACTGCTGGCGTCAGCGCTTCGCGAGGCCCGGCGGCCACACGCTCAAGTATTTCCCATCATAGGTGATTTCTACCCGAACAAGCAACGACAAGCTAAGAACAAGAGCATCTCAAATTCTTACCTTAGTGCACGAAGTCGGCACGAAGTCCTTCCTAGGAATGGCGCGTAGCCATTGTTTGAGAGCGTCGGCGTCTTTAGGGAAGAAAAACACTTGTATCTTCTTTCCTGTTTTGTAGTTGCCGGTGCATCCGGGTACACAACACTTATTCGGCATTGTCGCATCACTCCAGCATCACGCACGGAAACGAAATTGCCGCAAAACAACAACGGAAAGCAACAAACGCGAAACACCGTCAACACCACGCCGCCGAACCGTCACCACCGCCGCCCACGCTGCGCCCGCTGCCGCTGCGGCTTCCCCGAGAGTCGGCCGGCCGGAAATGACGTCAGATTGCTGGGCGCAGGCCTGAAAAGATTTTCCGGGGGTGACGATTAAACTCGTTGGGCGTGCGAGGGAAACGCTTCGTTTTTGATCGCTGAACGGCGACAATTTATCATGCCCCTAGTAAGATGGCCGCCACAGCCGCCATCTTGCCAGAGGAACGGCTTCACATCTGCACAATCATTTCCACTCCAGCAATTTTTTAGATGCACAGATGGTGGAGGAGTGAAGCGCGCGCGGTGTGTAGAGGAGGAAGGGATGCACAGATGGTGGAAGAAGGAGGAGGAAGCTTGCGGACGGCGCCGCACTACAAGCCTCGAGTATTAGATGCTCCGCATCTAAAACATAACAGGTATGCTCACGCACACACGAAGAATGATACGCACGAACGATTGCGGATGTCCCTCCTCATGCATTCGCGAACTTCAAGAGCGGAGACAATTCGCTTATGGAACAATCGTACAGCAAGTAACTTCAACTCATAAATTCGGTGCATATTTTAAACTTCGTGTACTGTCACATGTCTAAACTATCGCCAAGTGCGGTAAATCAGTATGTGCTACATACCATAGTAAAGAAACAAGCACATTAGGCATTGCCTAAGGGTTTTTTTCTAACAAGAGGAATAAAGCTTGCCTTGTTCCGCAATGTTCCCTTCGTGTCATACGTTATCGTACGACTCTCTGAGTTGCTGAATGCGTATGCGTATTGGTTTCTTGAGTAGCTCTCATATTTCCAGTCCACTTCCGAAGACCCACACACATCCTGAGGAAACAAACAATTACAACAGAATGAAATATTTACAAAATTTCGACAGAAACTTCTGATTGAATGTTCCACCTATCTTCATTATCATGGTTAAAAGCCCTCAGTTCTCGGTTCATGTCTATCGTATCAGATTATAAATGTATACATAAGGCATAAAAGTGGAAGTGAACTTGCTCAGTTGAGTAATTTTGTGAATAATAAGCTTTGGTACTATACTTCTAAGAATATTCTCCATGAGGCGGGAAAATTTCAGATTGCAATACCATCCTTGAATTTGCTATTGGTATTCTTTTCAAAGTGCAGCAAACACCACGTGATCTGTGAATGCGTGTTCCGTCGCGTATTAATATAGGAGAAAGAATTACACTATATGCCACTAAAGAGACCTACCAGTAGCTTGCGAAGCAGTGCATGGGTCGACTTAAAGTTCCGTTCAACACGCGCTCCTTGCCCGACGTTAACGCATCCTCGCAAGCTGAGCACTTTGTGAATTAACTGTACTGTCGGTTGCTGTTACTCGTCACAAACTGTCTTTGAAGCACGCCGCGTGGATTCATCGCCACGTCACGCGGGAGCACGAAGGTTCATCAAGCGTCAGCAGAATCTTGATCTTCGACGCTATCACGTGATTTCTGAGAGAGTGTAAAAGGAGCGGTCACAGCCTATCACGCAGCTCCTTACGCAGGCCCGCACGCGCTAGAGCGTTTGAGCCCGCCTTTCCTAGAGCACAGAGATGGGGCGAGGGAGCGTAGAAGAGGGGACAGATGGGGAAGAGGCGCGCATGCATGCACTCTATGGTTGGGGGCGCCACAGGAGCGGAGAGAGGGGCGCAAGTGTAAGTGAGGAGAGAGAGACAAGTAGACGCACATGCGCAGTGAGGGTGGTTACGCCACGCACTGGATTGAATTCTATCATAAGCTGCTTCGCTTCTGAAATACATAGGATGCCGTAAGGTTAAAAAAAAAGAAACGTCATGAAAGGCGTTATTTTCACCGAAAGCCAATCTTCTGGAAAAGGGTCTATCGTATTCCAATATGATACAGGTTTCTCACTGTATTGAATCGCTGGGTGTATGCTCGTTGCTATCTTGTAAAAAAGACGTGGCTAGCTAGCAGGGAGCTTAGCCACTGCGCGTATGTGCTTTCCACGAGTTTTACCATTGGTCTCTCATGCACAACGAATGTGATTACGACACAGGTGTTGTACTTAGCATCACATTGAATGTAGTAATTGAACGACACGATATTGTTGCCTATACGATAAACACATACACGCTGATAGCGACTGCAAAACGTTTTATAGCCGGTGTTTGCTGTGGGACCATGGGTGTCATACTTCTTTATGTGTTAGTTGCTGCGGAATGTCAGCCGGGCATTCGTTATCGCTAAATAAACTGCTTCATAGTACGTTCGGTATACCGTCCGCAACGAGCTTCAGACTCCATGTATCTGCTTATGCCATGGTAAAGTTTTGTTTTTCACGTATAGCCAAAGAATACGGACGGAATCGGGGCTTATTTAGGTGTACGTTGAAGAAACCCTGGTTATCTAAATATCTGAAGCCCTTTACTACGGTGTTTCTCCTAATGATATCGTGGCTTGAGAACTTTAATCTCTCGATAATATTATTATCAATAATGGTTCAGTAATAATCATGCCGTATAAAGCAGCGACTTCAAATTTGTGGCACAGACTCATATTAGCTACAAAAATTGGGAGATCCTTAAGCTTCGTCTTCAAGAGTTGAATGCGATAGTGATACCCTGTCCCTAGTGCGTACTGAGTTCAAAGTGGCCTGTGTCACTGAAGCTTCCTCACACGGCTGCATTCTGTGTAATGGGTGGCATGCTTTAAACCAGTCGCGGGATCGCATCCCGTCTGCGGCGGCTGCATTTCCGATGGAGGCAGAAATGTTGTAGGCCCGTGTGCTCATATTTGGGTGCACGTTAAAGAACGCCAGGTTGTCAAAATTTCCGGAGCCCTCCACTACGGCGTCTCTCACAATCATATGTTGGTTTCGGGACGTTAAACCCCACATATTAATCAATAATGCTTTAAACCATGACTAGGTGTGCGCGCTAAGTGTTGTAAAGCTCGCTATGCGCCCACTTTGTGGGCTTAAGGGAAAAGGCGCAATAACGTGTGTGCATTTGGTAGTGGTTAGCCCTCATTAATCCGTGAAGTCATCATAATAACATGTTCTGACGCCCGATCGCAACGTACGCTTGCACCACCCATTATTACTGCGATAGTTCATGTTTCGGGAAGCACGTATACAGGACTCGTGTGGTTGCAAAGTATGCAAGTTATTTTTACTGCATTTACAAGCAGCGAAAGTTATTTTCACTGTATTTCCGAACAGACACGCGGCTGTGGTAGAAAGCCCGCTTGCCCCGCAAACAACCAGGGTTAGATTCCCACTGTGACCCAGGTTTTTTTATTGTGTGTTTTATTTGCACCGATCTCGATTTTTCGCTCAAAACCAACGACGCTGACGCCGACATCAGAATTTCTGCGAGACTATCTTTAACGCTCTCGCGTTAATACACAGTTATATTATACCGGGCTTACCGGGATACCAGGCATACCGTGATATCGGAATCGAAGTGCGCATGCGCAGATACGTACGTTACCCGCACCACTCACCGTAGGTGCGGTATTTTTCAAATTTAAGGTTACCGTGGTAGCGTAAGTGTACGTAGTGTACGCAAACATGGAGGCGCGCTCGGACGCCCGCTTCAAAGTGATTTTGACGTAGTTGTTAAAAGATTCACCTTGTTCGCATCAAACGACTGTTTAAAGTGGCTTCGCTTGCCTTCAGTTAGCTTCGATGACCGAGTATTACGGATAAGTTGGCGTAATTTCTTAGATAACTTCCCGTTTCGAACGGGTCGAAGCCTAACTACAAGATCGGTGGAAACAAATCAGAAACATATATTTTTCGCATTTGTTGCGTGGTTCATATTTATTTCATATTTATTTGCTTTTAATATTAGCCCAGTAAACTTGTAACAATGGTTCGCGCGGTGGCTTACGCAAACATTCCCGTTTTCTTTTCCTTTTCACGGTCTTCAAACTTAATAACTATCCGATAGGTGGCGCCACCTATCGAATATTGATAATGATTTTTTCGGAACATTTATCGATGTATATGCTAGAAATTTTCTAAAATAACAGCCTAGCATTGGAAAAAAATGAGAAAGCCCTAGGTTACACATGAGCTTGCCAAAACGATAAAAACAAAAAAAAATCTTTACCATTTTTTTATACGTACACTGTCCGAATTAACATTACAGACACCCCAAAATTTATAGACAGACTGAATGCGTAACGGACTGAATGTGTAACTAAGAGAGGGTAAGACAATGTACTACGAGGAATTATTCGCGAATGTCTCCAGGCAACGACCAGAGATCGCATGGCAAACGACGAATTCTGGTCTGGGTCGCCTAGAGGTTACGTCCCTGGTATCGGTGAAGCTGGACTCATGTGAGATAGCAGGCATGGCCGTTGTCGATTACTTCAATCATTATTTCGCAACTGCGCAAAGTGATACCCTTACGGAGGCAATGGCAGCGCGAGGGAAACGGCCGGCTGCAATGCTATTTGCGAAAGTGTTATTTGCGCCTACCGATGAGGCTGAAGAGTGTATACATCGGATTGAAGAATAGTTAGGCTTTATATGTGAATAATTTGCGCATTAAGCCTATAAAACCTGTTTTATGATTTATTGTTTTTCCACTGGTGCACATTTACAAAGTTAACTTTAGAGAGTGCAATTTACCCACGCGCAATGAAATACGCTAAGGTTTCAGTTATTCATAAGGGTGGTGATCGGAATTCTGCGTCAAACTACCGACCGTTATCTGTACTCCCAGTTTATCCAAAGGATACAGAAAAGCTCGTATTTACTTGAATGACAGACTTCTTGAATAAAAGGAGCGTTCTTACTAACTCGCAGTATGGCTTCGGGAAAAACAGCTCGACAAAAATGGCACTCGTAAAACTCAAGGAATACGTGTTACATAGCTTTGAACATAACTGCTATATACAGCTGGTATATTCATAAATATTTGTAAATCTTTCCACAGTCTTGATCACGAGATCCTTATTCACAAACTTTCCCTCTGTGGATTTCTAGAATTACTTAAGTCCCATTCCAAATAACAAAATCAGTGCGTCTCCATCAATAACCGCAGTTCATCCTACTTACCTGCTGTTTGCGCTGTGCCACAGAACAGTATTCTTGGACCACTTTTGTTTAATGTATTTATTAATGACATTTTAAGTATAGCCAATGATTCGAAATTTATCATGTATGTGGGTGTGCACATTGTGTGTGTTAGGTCCTGATGCCAGCAAACTTCTCCAAAAAAAAAGCAATGAAGTTCCGGTCACTTTGCCCAACTATAGACTCAGGCAAACAGGCTTAAGGTAAATTCAAAGAAAACAAAAGGTATTGTGTTTCGCAGTCAAAAAATAATCCCTTGTAATTCACAATGATATTTACTTTAATAATCAACGTATTGAGTTGGTCGAATAGTTGAAAATTCTTGGAGAGTATTTTTCGTCTGGTTTACGTTGGGATACCCACATCTTTGTGGTAAGCTATCTGCGGCTACTGGGGCTATGGTGCGCAGCCGCGCATTCTTGCCTGTGGGGGCAAAGCTGCAAACTTATTACGGTCGATTCCTGTCGTATGTACACTACTGTTACTTTGTCTGGGCAACAACTTTAAAATGCAACATGCAAGGAATTGTAGGAGTTCAAAAAAAATGTCCATCATTTCGGAAACGCTGATCAACTTTCAGCCACACATGGTATATTTCTTAAACGCACATTAAACCACGTTGACAGGCTATAAGAAAATAGATGATTAGAAAAAAAATTGCCCGCAGCTTCCTTCGGGGGAACACTGAGGAGGATGCGGAGCATATAATTGGTTAACGGGGTGTTAAAGTGCGACTTACTTGGGTCGATGGCTAAATTGGTTAACGTGGTTGTGAAATGGGGTGTTAAATTGCGACTTACTTGGGTCGATGGCTAAATTGGTTAACGTGGTTGTAGGAGGGGGTGTTAAATGAGTGAATACGTACACACGTATGCGAAAGGGCGGCGCTGGTCGAAGGGACGTCGATCATTCTGTTTGTGGATTCGTTGGCATTCATTTCACGGCGACTTCGGACGTCGACGCGCCGTACAAACCAACGGACGAGCGGCAACTGAGCGAGCGAGCGCCGACCTTTAGTATATATACAGCGCGACGGCGCATGCGCTGTCAGCTGTCGAATGTTCTCGAAGGAGAAGCGCGCGCGCGGCACAAATGGCGACGGCGCGACGGCGCATGCGCTGTCAGCTGTCGAATGTTCTCGAAGGAGAAGCGCGCGCGGCACAGATGGTGGGCGACGGCGCGACGGCGCTTGCGCGCGCGTCAGCTGTCGAATGTTCGAGAAGCGGTGCGGACGGCGCGGACGGCGCACTACAAGGCGCGAGTATAAGATGCTTCCGCATCTAAAAAAATGTATTTCTCATACAAAAACGTTAAAGTTTTTCCCGTCACTCGCTAAGCTAGAACCGCACAACCACACGAAACACACACGAGACCCTGAAGTATGGAAAGTACTTTGGTCCCGGAACAACTTCAGCTTGCAATCAGAAACTAATAATACTCCAACCATACTCAGCCGGTACAAACAAACAACCACAGTAAATAAAAATCATCAGCGTGACTACTTTTTATCTATATATTAAGTCATTACCTTGTATTCTTGTACTAAGTGTCATTGTTACATTTATGCATACGTGTGATGTACGCTGATCTGCATGTATTGCCACACGCATTTCTTATTTTCACTTTTATTTTATTTGTTTTTCGCCAGATGCCTGGGTCAGGAATGCTCAGCGCACTCCGTATTATCGTTCGTGAACGTTCGTGATCCTTGTAGATCATTTTGTTAAGATTACGCCCACTTTGTAAACATTACAGATAATTCTGGAAGCTACGTTACAGCACGGCCGGGCTAGAGAAGCGGCACGCGCGCACTCTCTTATGGCCTGCGCATCCAAAAAGAAAACAATAAGCCACATTCTTCACAACTCGTTGCAGGCGAGGGTTGCGCCGCAGTGCCATGAACTAGCGTTGGTAAAGGTGGGAGCGACAAGTTTTGCCACTCAATTTAATCCAAGCTCCAGCCAAATTATTTAGCCGCCGGTAAATTTAATCCAGCTGCCACTCAAAGAAATCCAAGTGCCAGTCATTTTATTCTAACTGGCTCTGAAATTAATTCTGACTACATCGTGACTTGAAATCAGCCCAGGATTTTATGGAACGCATGGAGTGAATAGCTTTGGAGTGAATATAAGGGGAAATATGAAGATGTGTAAAATAAACAATGAATGAGTCACTAGTGGTGAAGTTGCTTGGCCAAGTCTTAGGTGTCATGTTCCTGCCCTTTCAAAGACGTTTCGTTCTATATATATGCATGCCGGCAGGCTAAGACAGTGCGTGCGTGGGTGATATGCGTGATGACGTCACCTGAGCCACTAGTGATCAGGTTATTGGCCTGGGCAATAAATATCAAGATATTACTGTGTGGACGGCGTTTCCTTTGATATGCTTGTCGAAGGTATGAATAGTGCATACGCGGGGCACAGGAGTGATGAAGTCACGCGAGTTATATTGTGTCACTAGTGACTCATTCAATGTTTTTTCTACACATCTTGATAATATTTACACTGACATTCACTACAAAGCTAATCATTTCACGCGTTACCGAAAATTGTGGGTCACTTTGGAGTCCCGACTAGCCAGGATTAAATTCGCTGGCGTGTGGATTACATAGACTGTCGGTTGGATTAATTTTAGTGGCACTTTGATTGAAATGACTGGCACTTGAATTAATTTGAGTGGCGGCTGGAATAAATTGACTGGTGCATGGAATAATTTCGCTGCCGCTTGGATGAAATTGAGCGGGAAAACCTTTAGACACGAAGCGCAGGCCTCAGTCGACGCCTTGTTTCTAACCAGCCGCACGCGTTTGGATTTGAATCGAGGAGGAAAGCTACGCACGTTAGTCTCAAATTAAAAGATAGTTGTTTCTGATGAGATAATTCGCAGGGACGAGCATTGGTGGCTTAATCACCAATAAAATTTTTCGACCGACTTGGTGCTAAGGAGCACCCGTTGAGTTGTTTTATATGACTTAATTTGTTACATATCGTGTTTCATTGCATCTATTGTATCGTTATACCATTGTATCATGATATCGCATTGAGTTCTTGTGTACATATATACCAACATTGTCACCTATATTAGAGTAAATGTCTTCACTGTAACGTAGTGATGTTAGTCGTGAAATATAGATGTGCCGAAGTGTATATGCCTTGTTACTGGAATGATATGAAGCCTTTGTGTTCTGTACATGCTGTAAATAATTTTTTTCTAAACAGGTGTTAGCAAGGTTTAGCGAGGGTAAGGCCGCAGCGCCATGAACTAGCAGCGGTGAAAGGTGGGAACTAGATAAGAAGCGCAGGCCGGAAGAAAGTGTATGAGCGCCACTCCTCTAGCCCGGCCATGGTCACAACTAGCGATGTATTTTTCAAAAAAATATTTCACGTCGAGTGTATGAATGCCGAGGCGCTTCACCGCTTGTCAGTTCCTTGCTGGCTGATGCTGTGTTCACTGCTCTGAGTTCCCGTGCGTTATTGTAATCTGACCTTCAGTTTTCTGGCGAAAAGATTGACCAAATAAAAAAAATTTTCTTCTTGACCTTGAGTGTCCTCCTTCCGTCCACGTCACGACCCCGTGACATCTGGTGAAGGTGCTGCTTCTTTGATGTTCCGAACGCCCCCATCAAGTCGCAAACCCAGCCCAAGCGGCTAAGAAGACACCGAAGCTAACCTTGAACAGTGAACAAGCCGCCGGCAGAGGGGATCGCAACCAGAGTACATGCCCTTTCCTGCAACAACTAGGCAGCCCCGGGTCCCGACATTAACAGCAGCAACGACGACCGCCCCCGTGCAGCCTCCCCCAGCCGTACTTTGGCAGCCCAAGGAACCTCGAACGTCCCATGGATCGTCAGGCGAGGACCCGGAAAGCTGGATAGAAATATATACGACCGTGTCACTGCCTTGAACAGCTGGGACCACGAAGAAAAATTAAGCCACGTCTACTATACCTAGAAGACGCCGCGAATACGTGGTTTGAAAACCATGAACCCCCGTTACGGACACGGCATCTCTTTCGGACGACGTTCCTGAGCACCTTCACGAGCGTCGTTCGCAAGTAAAGGGCCGCAAATTGTTAGATACACGGGTGCAACCTTCTAATGAAAGCGTAACCATCTTCGCCGAAGAGATGACCCGGCTCTTTCGACACGCCGACTCCACCATGGCTGAGGAAAAGAAGATCCGGTTACTCGTGCTGGGGTGAAGCAAGAGCAGTTTGCAGGACTTGTTCGGAACCCACCCAAGACTGTCAGCGAATTTCTGGCTGAGGCCACGACTATAAAAAGGCACTCAAGATGCGGACAACGCAGTACAATCACCACGCCTCATTCAACAGCGCCGAAGCTAGCCTTCAGCACCGAAGACCTGCGCGAAACGATTCGAGCGATTGATTCGACCTTCGACGCAGCCTCAAGCCACTTTGATCGCCGACATTGTCCGCGAAGAAGTTTGGCAGTCGCTTAGAATCATCGAAGCACCGCAGCCTGAACTGGAAGCTATAAGCTACGCTGCTGCAGTACGCCACAACGCTCCTCCACGCCTTCGTCAGGACACTGCCCCACCGAAGTTCTACCGCCAGACACAGCTGCCACCACCACCGATGCCATGCCGCCCACCCGTCGGCCAGCGCTAAGCTTCAAGGAAGACTGACGTCTGGCGTGCTCCTGACCACCACCCACTGTGCTACCACTGCCGTGAAGCCGGGCACACGCACTACCGCTGCCAGTACCGCCAGATGGGTTTACGTGGTTTCGCCATCGATGCGCCGCGTCCACACCGGGGTGAAAGACTATACGTGGCATCGCCGACTATCTCGCTGGAGCGCATACTACACCACGGGGATCATCTCGTTCACCCTCACCCAGCTGCTAGATGTCACCACGCCATCGGCAGTGCGCTGGCCCAATCTGGGGCCGGTCGCCTAGCCAGCATAAAGAAAACTAAAGGAAGCAATCAGTGGAGGTGCGGTTGTTGTACGATGAACTGCCGAAGATCCACCGCCGACGACGACGACGCGACGAAGCCTCAAGAATCAGATGTCACGGAGTCATGACGTGGACGAAGTGAGGACACTCGATGTTCAGATGAAAAATTGCTTATTCGGCCGAACTTTTGGTCTAAAAACTGAAGGTCCGATTAGAGCAACGCCCAGGCACTGATAGCGGCGAACACAGCGTCGGCCGGTGAGCAGCTGACAAGCGGTGAGGCGCGTCGGCATTTATAGACTTGACATCGAATATTCTAGCGTTATTGCGAGCTGTGACGTAGCTTCAAGAATAATCTTTATTGTTCAAGAAGTGGGCCCAACGTTAACAAAATGATCTACAAGGATCACGAACGATCTCGAACAATATTGCACAGTGCGCTGAGCGTTGCTGACCCAGGCATCGTGGGCGAAAACCGAATAAAGTAAAAGTGAAAGTAAGAAATGCGCATGGCAGTATAATGCTTTCGATGCGAATGCTATGTAAAAACACTTGGTGACATGTGTCACGTTCCTCTTGTAAGGAACCCTGGGCCTTCGTCAGGCTGCCGTGACAGCTGTGTTGCCCAGATGTCTCTCCAGCTTGTTTTTCTGGTGAATAAATATAATTGAATTGAAGAAAATAAAGAATAATTTGTCATTTAGACAGAACATCATTTTATTCAGCACAGGCAACAATGAAGATATCAATAAAAGGCTGCACCCCCTGCCTAAAATAACACAAGCCTTCTCAAGAAAGGCGTCTGTGCAGAAACTATTGAACATCTCGTGACCTGTGACGGAACACAAACATTTGAATGCAGACTCTTCGGCTAGAGAAGAATGGTTGAGCGGGCTTACCGAAGCAGAATCACCGTATTGGGACGAGTTGAAATCTTGGCAGGGTTTAAATAGTTTAAACTCTTCGTCTATGGGTGAGCGCGGGTCTGAAAACCTAGGTTTGTAGTACCGTCCGGCCAGGGTCAAGGATAAAGCCAACGGCAGAGTAGGGTCCACCTTGAAGACTTCTTCCAGAAGAATGGCGCCCTGGAACTACGTGCCCATGCATGCAGAAAGTGAAAATAAATATATAGCCATAGCAGCTGGAGGGAAGAAAATAATTATTTATGCGCTTTTTTTAAAGCGCGCCGTATCTTATATATTGCAAGTGAATGAGAATCAGCTGAACTATGGCTTCTGTGCTTGAGAGACAGTAGTGTTAGAAGCCACCGTGAACAAAAAAAAAGTCGCAGCTTTGCCGCAAAGGCGAAGCAATGAACGTGATAGCAACAAATTGGAAGGTCACGCGCAAAATGGCAACCACATCGGAACGCGCCCCGCTTTTCTCACGCACAAATGACGCACGAAACGTACTCTCAGGTACAGATAAATGTGAATAAGGGTCTCAGTTGTTACTTCGCTTTGTCGGAAAAGCACAACCTTTTCGCAAACGGAGGCTGTGCAACGATTGCAGTGACCTTTGTGCACCCTGTAACTACAACACAATCGTTCCAGTGCAAGCCCAACACCAGCCAAGACGTATGATCTTCCCCACTGGGAGATAAGGGCGCGCGAGAGATTGTCACTCCCCCCCCCCCTCTTCGCGGGCCTAATTACGCGTGAGAGATGAGAACCACCACGCCCTCATTGCAACCTCCTGCTGATAATGCTGAAAACACGATAGTTCTCCCTGAGATGTCCGCCAACAGAGGTAGGTGGTATAAATAAATAGCGTGCCCTTTGAACGTTCAAGGTGGTACCCCTTGGTGGCCTAGTGGTTATGACATCGCATTCACGACGCGAAGGTCCCACGTTCGATTCCGCGTGCCCGGACTCCCTTTAACGCAATATAGCTAGAGAGCTTATGCGGAGAAATCCCGCCCTAGGTGTCGGCCCCGTTGGTAGGGAGCGAAAAATCGTCTGTGCGTCTGTGACCGAAAAATTAAGTTACCGAGATCGCTGCGGGAGGCCGCTACTTGCCCACGCGTACGTGCACGATCATGCTCAAAAGAAGCTGCGTATTCGAAGAAAAAAAAACGGTGCTCAAGGGCACGAGGCGCGGTAGTATCTTTGCCCGTGCCACCCTTTCCTGCTTAGCTTCCAGCGCTTTCGTTGGGACGAGAGAAGAGATAATGCAATTGCAGTCCAGGTACCCTGCGAACGGACTGAGGGCAATGGTGTTCTAGTCTCGGCGTGGACGCGGCCAGCAACTGTGGCGGACCCCATTTAGGGGGTGTCTGACCAGCTCTCCAGGACCAAATTATGTTTATTTCTCCTCTTGTGACAAACCCTTGGAACTTTCCTCGCACTGGATAGATTCTAAAGATTTCGCAGCGTTGAATTCGTGAGGCAATAAGCTCTTCTAGTGAATTCATTCCATGGTTACTTGAAAAAAGTGCTTCAGGGCCCCTTTAACGCATTTCGTTCGACAGGTTTCACGACAAAAATGAGCCCGTTCGGCGATTTGTAGGCGCACTTGGGAAGCCTTAAACTATGCGTCGAAAAAGGCCGGGATAGTGCAGCCATCACCACTAAAGGTACACAGGAACTTTCAAACGGCTCCAAAAATGGACAACAATGTCTATCTAGGGGAAAACATGTCGTGCCTTTCCAGAGGCGTTGATCAAGCAAACAACAAACGCTAGATAGTGTGCTGCTATCTGTGAGACATTGTGAGACTCTTGATGACCTCCGAGATGGCGAGCGTGTGGCGTGTATCTTGGAGGCCATGCGACTCTTGCTTTCGATAAAAAATCTGTATGTGCCATTCGCGCGTGCGCACTGGTACGATCTACTGTGTGCGCATGTGTGTGCGTGCGTGCGTGTGTATGTAACACAACATATTAATAAATATGCATTCAGCGGTTGGAGGGCGCACTAGGGGCCAGATTTCGCTATCGCGTTCAACTCTTAAAGGCGAGCTTAAGGGTCCTTTAATCTTTTTTTTATGGATTTCTTTAGTTCTTACGTTTTCACATGTACAGATACGCATACATATACGGTGCATGACATCGACGCCGACGGTGAAATCCAACCGAGAGTGTCTATCGCAATAAAAGGAATGCCCCTCCGAGGCGATAAAAAAGACCGCTGAAGTAACGCTGGTGTTGCCGCTGCAGGAACCAAAACCTCTCCTGCCGTCGTAAAGAATAATAAAAAAAACAAGCATCAGCTGCTGTGAAGCACCGTTATCTCGTGTTTCCAGCCAACACCACGCCAAAATGACACGGAGTGAGAATAAACAAAATGAATAAAGAAATGTATTCTCCATATGTTCACCGAGTCCTCGCTCCAAGATGGCGCAGCAGCGGCTACAACAACGCGGCCTGTATTTAGAAAATCTTCTTCGTCGCCTCCATGGAGCATTCCTTTTCGTTGATCGTGGAGTATGATTATTTAAAAGTTCAGATTTACATAACATACCCTTTTCTTGCGTTATAAACATGCTCATTGATCTCACACGTGACACTTAAAAGTTATGTGATGTATTCGCACTATACTGCGCCTGCTAGGGGACATTCTTCGGATGGGATGTCTGGTGACTGTAACATCCTAGCCGCACCCTAACGCGGTCCCAAAACAAAATATTGGCCTAATAAAGCGTCAACTGTGTGTTCTGGCCACGAAATTACGCTGACCACGCGAGCGCACCGTGAAGTTGCCGTCTGCGCCGTCTAGTAGCGAGATGTCTGCTGTTGGGAGCGTAGATATGGGCGCGCCACTCAGTACAGCGCTGCTCTCGACGGCAGGCAGTTTGCCGCTAGACGATCACGACGTGGATAACAATCCCGTCGTGCGTGAGTGCAGTCCACATTATATGGTCTCCGACTGTGCTCAATTCCAGCACAATGCAGGAAACTCTCCCTTCATCGAACCTTGGTGTAACAAATATTTCAAAATAATGAACTGTTAGAAAATCCCCGGTGGTTCCCTGTGCCATACACGCGAAAACCTTTCAGTTGAACGGATTTCACACTACTGAACGTCTCCATTGAACGAGCTTTATCCACGATCCCGGGGTAATTTATGAAATCAGTTCGAGGTTTGTCACCAGTTGGACATTGGCAACAGTGCTTCGTTAGAAGACTAAGTGCAGTGTGATGGTAAGCTTTCTACCTGTGCTAAACTATCAGATTTGGAAATCGTTTACAGTGTTCGCCACAACCGGGAGAAGAGTGCGACGGGGAAGTTGTGGTGGCTGGGGCAGGTTCAAATCCTGGATGTGAAGCCGTGGCTGTAAGATTTAAAAACAGTTGCTAGACAGTCACGGCCACAAGCTGTGCCAGAGGCCGCGTGCAAAAACATTGACTCTCTTGGCAGCCTCTTCTTGCGCTTAAAAGGTGCCAGCAAAAATAAAAAAATTAGAGTATTCTTACCGAAATATATGGAAATTCACACTGTGACTCAGTATCTATACTGTGCTGAAGGGTGCTCCATACTTCGCTGATTATTTACTTTAGTGAAATTTCAAGTTGAGGGAACTGCTATTTTGGGTCTCTTGAAGTTTACTCGAGTGAGAACTAAGTGTAATAATTTATTGTGATGAATTAATCTAAGTGCAAATAGTGCCATTGTCTATATTCATTGTTCATTTACCCTAAGACAATAATGACAGGAGACTGGTTTTATAGGCATTAAAACAGCGTGTTGAAGGTGCCGAAAATGGGCCGGCAAAGCAATGTTTAAGCTTACCAAAAGATATACAGACAAATCACTTTTTTGTCTACATCGTTGCAAATGTCGGCAAAGTATATTTTTACATAAGCGCAAATTCAAAACAAAGATATTTGGGATACCTACCTACGACAGAAAAGTGAAATTACTACGACAGCTTCACTTTGGTGGTGCCACAAGTGCAGAGCATTATTTTTTTTGCTTTCCTGTCATTCTTCTCGTTCATTCTATTTTGCACATCTGTTTCTTGAACCCGTTCCTTTCTATTTGTGTCCTACTTCTTTCTTTTTCTCGCTATCCTGTTTTCTCTCCTTCTTGCTCTCTGAACATTATTTCTCTTTCTTCCTCTTCTCTCTCTTTCTCTGCTTCTTTCTCTCATTCTTCCTTTAATTCCCGTTTCCACAGCTGACTGTGCACTGTGGATGTGATTCAGTGCCATGAACAATGCAATAACACCATACAGATCATTGCTCTCTGCTGAAAGGCTGTCAAAGTTGTTCTCATGAAAAAGAATGGCTCACCGCTGCGGAGATTTTGCCTCGATTTTTAGGTAAACTCGTGGTTACTGTCGTGTCCGCTCCCAGCGCTTAACTTTATAGCGAATACAATTTTTTCACGTGCTTGTAGCAAGCACCGGTCACATGCAAAATTTTGCTGACCTTTATAACGTTTGCATGTACAATTATGCAAAAGAGAGCGGGCTATGAAATTGCTAAATCATTATTTTTGCTTGCTGTGTGAGCTATAGGGTGCTTCAGCTAAAGGCAGGGAGACTGTGAAAGGCTGACGATATGTTCTTTTGCGTTTAACGGTTTAGTAACGGTAGCTACCGCAGACGGTGTGTGAATTGAGTGTAACGCCCACCCTTGATGAGACAGCCACCGACTGCCATTTCGGCAACCCTGCGTTATGCTTATAAACGGACGGCGCGTTCCCCCGATGACCGGCGGAATAACTTGAACATCAAAAGTCTGGTTTCGAGAGCCGGGAAGCACTGAAGGGGGCGTTCTTCAAACGTTCGCTGCCGATTTTGATTCTTCGCACCTGTACCGACCGACAGTGGCAGAAAGTTTTTTTCAAGGGCACAATGTACACCCCAAAGCAGGTTTAGGCTGCGAGAACCACCGGCTGCGAATCAAGCGAATCATTCCGACAGGAACTAATCCACGTGGGCTTGCCGTATATTATCGCTTTATCTCGCTCGTTTGAGAACCCTCCCCTGAATAAATAAAAAAGGGGCGTTGTCAATGCATTTTTAGGGCAGAAACGGAACGATTGACTCCACGCCGAGGCTTTTTCTTCCCCGAAGAGAATGGGCGGACACGAAGGGGTATTTAGGTGGAGGATATCACCTCACTAATCAGTCAAGTTTCTTCTCAAACATGGCGTAGAAACAGATCAACAAATACGCATTCTGGATGTTTTTAGTGTCGCTCTATCTATCTCGCCTAGCCACCTAAACCGTAACCGTGGCCTAGAGGATTGGGCGTCTGCCCGTCACCCCCGGAAAATCTTTTCAGGCCTGCGCCCAGCAATCTGACGTCATTTCCGGCCGGCCGACTCTCGGGGAGCAGTGGCAGCGAGCGCAGCGCGGGCGGCGGTGGTGACGGTTCGGCGGCGTGGTGTTGACGGTGTTTCACGTTTGTTGCTTTCCGTTGTTGTTTTGCGGCAATTTCGTTTCCGTGCGTGATGCTGGAGTGATGCGACAATGCCGAATAAGTGTTGTGTACCCGGATGCACCGGCAACTACAAAACAGGAAAGAAGATACAAGTGTTTTCCTTCCCTAAAGACGCCGACGCTCTCAAACAATGGCTACGCGCCATTCCTAGGAAGGACTTCGTGCCGACTTCGTGCACTAAGGTAAGAATTTGAGATGCTCCTGTTCTTAGCTTGTCGTTGCTTGTTCGGGTAGAAATCACCTATGATGGGAAATACTTGAGCGTGTGGCCGCCGGGCCTCGCGAAGCGCTGACGCCAGCAGCGTTCGCAGCAAGGATGGTCAGCTGCGCTTTGTTCACTAACAGTGCCGTGGTGTCGTCCATTCTTGCAAGCTCTCGGTGGAAGCGCTTCGTGGAGTGCGGTGACATCACGCTCCCGTGTTTCCTTTCATGTTGCTTGTACCGCTTAGCGCAGCGCTTTTATTTAGATGCTTGCGAAACGTAGGTAGACTTTGTTTTAGCTACACGGACTGTAAACACGGTCATGCAAACGGGAGCGCATTTTTTTCTTTTGAGAAGTGGCGTCTCAGACGTTCTTGAAACGTTTGTGCAGGTGTGCGCGGATCATTTCGACGCTTCATGCATTGAGAAGACGACATCGTAGACGGATCCAAGGACAGGGAGAGTTATTGAAGTTGCACTCCCAGTACCACGGTTGCGTCCTGGATCTGTCTCAACGGTATTTCCCGGCTGTCCGTCCTACCTATCAGTACGAGACCAGAGCACGAGAGAAACCCCTGACGCCAAGAGGAGCCGACAAGAAGCCTCCCAACTCGCCCGTGCTGTAGAAGAGTCGCTGGCGTCATATGAAGCGGAGCAAGAACGAGACCGGTTTTCGTCCCTCGAAGAACTAAGGGCTCGCCTGCAAGGGGTGTCAGTGTCTCCGAAGTGGACTGTGATTCATAAAGAAGAGTGCTCCATGTTTTTGAACATTATCGACTATCGTGAATCTTGTTTGAATGCGTCATTGACCGTGTTTGCAAACCTTGAAGTCTTTGCCTGCTATCAAGGTTCACCAATCAAGAACCTTGGTAGCGCTGTTGTACCAGACTCAGTTCAAAAAGTAAGTTCCTTGTTGGAAATTTTGAACAACCTGTCGATGCTGTCTGAGGAGCGCTGCACTTATTGCCACCTGGCTCAAGCAATACATTCCCTTGTTTGAGCCTTGTTTCCAGTTTTGTATCTCTTTACAAGTTGTTAGCTTTTAAAGGTGCTGTACTTTTTTCTTTTTTTTAACTCGAACTGCCTCGGTGCCCACTGTAGCAGTTGTACAGTCTGTTTTGGTACCTAAGCTGTGTACACTTTCCTTGTGCACTCTGTGTACAGACATGTTGTGCACTGTGATTTGTTTTTTCTTAGATTTTTGTTAGATTTTTTCCCTAGAACATGCACCTACCTGTGGCAGTACAATTACTTTTCTTTCTGTCATTTATCATGCTGTGGACCACAATTTAGTCACCAGTGTTCTTATGTATTGTATTTTTTGGCAAGTGTTTGAACCTGATACCTTGTGTTGCTACTGCTACTATGATAAACGAATGGTATGTTTTCCTCTAACCTACAATTTAAATGAAAGTGTGCTTTTTCTGTTCCAAAGCTCGGGGATATTTTTGCTGTTACAATCTGTTTTGTTTTCTGAGTTTTATGTGGCAAGATATTGTGTTTTGTACTTTTGGCATATTTTCAGCATTAAGGGCAACATCTTGTGTTGCCTGTCGTCTGCCTGGACCGAGAACAATGTGCACTGTGATATTTGTACAGACGGCGTCTGGCTGTGATAAATAAATACGCATTATTCCATTCACGATATTCATTATTTCTTGATACCTTGATAAGTTCCCCCGCAACGGTGGCTCAGTGGCTAAGGCGTAGCGCTGCTGAGCACTAGGGCGCAGTTTCGACACCCGGCTGCGGCGGCCGCATTTCTGATGGAGGCGAAAAGCAAAAACGCCCGTGTGTACGAGATTTCGGCACACAATAAAGATTCCCAGGTAGTAAAACTTGATCCTGAGCCCTCCCCTACGGCGCGCTTCATCGCCTGCGTTGCGTCGGCGCGTTAAACCATACAATCAATGGATACCTTGATAAATCGTGCGGACATGGTGTCAAGGAACCTCGCCCGAGTCGGTAGGCGTGAAGGGCGCTCGCGGCAAGCGCTCGCGGCTGGCGCAGCCACCCAGCGAAGGGCGGCCGGCCGGCCGGCGCAATGTGACGTCGTCGACGTCACGTCACGTGACGCGCAGGCCTGAAAAGCTTCCGGGGGTGACGGTCTGCCTCGGTTACGGGAGGCGGCTGGTTTGAATCCCACCGCCGGCACCCACTGGTTTAAGAAGCATGGGTACAGGTACAGGCATCCCCCTTACCCGACGCCCGGCTGTCACAGGGGGCATAATGCCTGGCAGTGATGCGTGAAGTCGCGCCTTGCAAAGCGTTATTTCGAACTGGTCGGATTGATCCCGGATATAGGTGTTAGTGGTTGTCCTTGTACCTGTCCTATATGAGTTACCCTGCGCGCGCATATTGTTGCATACAATGCTAAACTTATCCGTTCGTCTAGATTAGACGTGCCTGTAGCGCAGGCATCGAAACCTCAATCGCAAGTTAGCTCAACCTTCCCGGGATTACCCTCAAGCACTAGCTCCCGAAAGCATCAGCGTTGTAACTCCACGTAACACACAGCTGTTGCGCCAGAAGTCTTGGTGACGTCTCTCATCCGATCTCCGAGGACTCAGCGCTTCCGGTCATTTCACGTATGCCTTCGTTTGTTGATGCATCCGAACTCCTAAAAAACTAGTTACTGTCTTAATCATTGTACCATTTATTTATTTTCTATTGCTCCAATACAAGTTTTGTAGCTGACCCATCAATTTTATGTGTACGTTTCTTAGTTTTCTGTAAGTGCTGTGTTAAGTGTTTTATGCTGCAATACCACCCACTAGAGTCGAAGTGTTGTTTTAACCTCAAACGTCTCTGATTTCTTCCCTGCAGACTGCTTGCGTATGGAATGTCCGCACTTGCTGTGTGATTCCCGCCGTCGACTACGCACTGGCGACGTTAGCATGGCAGCCATCAGCAGCTGGAAGCAACACACACACACACACACACACACACACACACACACACACACACACACACACACACACACACACACACACACACACACACATATATATATATATATAAGGGAAAGAAGTGTATACCTAAGGGCTCGTTTTTCCGTGTTTTAACACAATATTAATGAGATATAACAGACAGTAATGCCAAGGAATGTACAGGGGAAGTTATTAAAATCAATGGAATGTAAATAAGAAGAAAGAAAAGTGGATGAAAAAATTACCAACTGTGAGCAGGAATCGAACCTACGACCTTCGAATTACGCGTTCGATGCTCTATATATATATATATATATATATATATATATATATATATATATATATATATATGAAAGAAGTGTATACTTAAGGGCTCGTGTTTTGACACAACATTTTTGAAATCTAGCAGACAATAATGCCAAGGAAAGTATAGGGGAGGTTATTGGAGAAAGAAAACTGCGTGAAAAGATAACTTGCCAGGGCAGGAACCGACACTGCGACCTTCGAATAACGCGTTCGATGCTCTACCACTGAGCTACCACGAGAGCTATCCCTCCAGCCACTTTATTGGGTATATATGTGAATATAAACGTGGGAGTGTCATCGTGGGAGTGTCAACGTGTCAGCGTGGGAGTGTCAGCGTGGGAGTGTCATAGGTAAGGGGCCAAGGGTAAGAGCCGCTATCGCCCCTCAAAAGAAAAGAAGGTCAGGTGCTTCACTCGGTAGTTAGCCGCGACCGAAGCATTTTTGAGGAGCTAGCTACTCGGTGTCTTTGTTCACCTCGGTAGAAGGGTGGCTAGAACGCTCGGCTAGTCCAGAAGGCTTCGACCCGAAGGTCGCGGCTTCGCTCCTGGCCATGGCGCTCGCATTTCGATGGGGGCGGAAATGTTGTAGGCCCGTGTGCACAGATTTGGGTGCACGTTAAAGAAACCCAGGTGGTCGGGTGGTTTTGGGATATTAAACCCCACATATCAATCATTCAATGTGTGTGTATGCGTGTGTGCGTGTGTGTGTATGTGTGTGCGCGCGCGTTATGACAAAGTATCGGTCGCCACTATAAGAGCACGCCCCCCCCCCCCTCTAATGAGGGCAACCTCTAAGCACTGGTTTGAGAGAAAAATCTTGATCTTGTCCGTGACAGAAAAAAACGAGAACGATGCAAACGAAATAAATTCTGAAAACTTCCCAGTCCAAATCAAACCCGGCCCGTTTGCGTGACCAGCAGGTGTTCTACCACGCACCATGCGTCTGCTTGGAAATTTATTCTTTACAAACACACGCGTCCTGTGTGCAGGCTTCATAGCACGACATGTAAAATCGCAGTAATACAGCGTGGTTCAAGCGCACACTGTCGTCGAGCATCAAAACGTCCAATTTTTATAATGACATCGTCGTTTGAAGCCGACCTCCCATTAAAATGCACACAAGATATGCGGGCATTCTCTTAAAACAAATAACACGTAGCGGGTGCATAGCACGTATGAAAAAATTCCACGCGCATCATTGCTCAGGCTTTAAAGCATGTGACTCATTACACAGAATGCAGCTATATGCGACAGCTTTACTGACACACGCCACTTTCAACTTCACCGATTACGTTGTAGTAATGCTCAGCTTAAGCTTCTCGAATAACATCATACAATAAAAATTATGAACTAAGTGGTTAAAGTAGCACTAGAGAGAGGCTACTGCTAATATGTTTCTCTCTTAAAGGCGAAGCTTAAGGGTGCTGAGGAACACGATCCCCCATTTTGTTTTGTATACATTTCCCCGCCTTTTCCAACAGACTTCGCACAACAATTGGCAACGTAGTGTCCCTAACGTGACGGAAGTTAGGTACCACAAGATCGTCTGCTGCCCACACAGTAATGATTGCGCGTGTTGTTTGGCAGGCACTTCGTTGGTACGACGTGTGAATTTCACCTCGCGGTGGGCCAATACGTATTCGGGCCATAGGTGTCGAGTGGTGTAGCGTTGTGGTTGCACCTATTTTCCGTACAATTACACGAACATCCCTGAAACACCCGGAACTGACGATTACCCGTCATCGGTGCATTAGTGTTTCAGCTAGCAGTGCCAGTTCCCCGCACGGAAACTGTGCTAATACACCGCACCGGCTGAGGGAGAGTGATTGTGTCACCATACTGTGATGGGCTAGGCGTGCAAATCAGCGTACGGAACGGGGCAGACGCTTGGGATGGTTAATTCTGCATTTATGATAGAAATCATTTTTTGTAACCGAATGTTTGAAGAAAAAAAAGAACAAGTACAGAGCGCACGGTGTGGTCTGCCATATCAGTTTTTTTTCCTAAAACGTTTCGCGCACAGAAAAGGTGTTTTTTTTTAAATACCGCACGGAACCACTTTCCATGGTTTACACATAGTACACCGTGACCAGCCCTAGCGCGTCGTGCAAAACTGGGCTCGTACTTGGCTTTTATTAAATTTTTTTGGCACCATTAACGCGATCCTAGGCGCCACTGTTCCCAAACATACGCCCTTAAGTACCAACAATAAGAATAATATGGCTTTGACCCGCGTAATCCTGTTAATAATAATAATAATAATAATAATAATAATAATAATAATAATAATAATAATAATTACTATTATACTTCGGCATATACAGAGCAAAGACAATATTGTGCAGTAAGTATAGTAGGAAACCCTGTCATGGCAACCGATGGCTAGTCCTAACTGCATTTATCCCAGTGCCTTTCACATAACCAAAGATAACCAAAGTGGTGCTTACGTAAGTGTGGCCATAGGGAAAGTCTGTACTTCGGTTAACACCCCTGGGGAACGTCCAAACCGTTGGCGGTAGAATCCGACAGTTGGGGAACGTAGCATCGGAGTACGAAATGTGGCCGATGGCAATGAAGAGAGACGGCTTAAAGATAGTGCTGCAAAGAGAGTATAGGGTGATCGTCACTGAAACATCAAAAGTTCAGTGCCCGACGGATCGCACGAGGGCAACACTGTACCTTTGTTGCCATATTGCGTCCTGCACATCCCTAGACCACCATCATCTAACACTCTAAAAAAAAAGTCAAAAGTGGGGCACAGAACCACTACACTCTTCTGGTATTCACTTGGCCTGTATTGGAAGGTTGAAGCAGAAAAGGAGAATACCGTTTTCAAACAAGTCACCGGACTTTTTTTGAAGTGTGTTTCGATTGGCTGCCGCGGTGAAAGCGTCGCTGTGTGCGCCGTATATATCACGAGTTTGCCGTTCGGCGTCTTTGTGGTGGGCTCGCCCCGGCGTTGGTTGCACTGGTAGCATGTCTTGTTGTTTTGAGTTCGAGCGAACGTGCGTGTCTTCGGTGATGGTTATTCCAGGCTCCATCCTTGAAGTGACGCTTCGAGTGAGGAATCATAGAGCTCCGGAGATGGCCAGTGAGTGTACTGCTTTCTTAGGTACTAATTATAAAGCTTTAGCTCAGCGTCTGCAGCAGCTCTGCGGAAAAAAGCTTCCATCCATTTTCAATTGTAGCACGCGTCCATGGGGCTGTTGCAGATGGCTAATTAAAATTGTAATGTTGAGACCACTATACGCGTTGTTGTGTTAGTGATATCATTACACATAAAATGAGTGGTGCAATAATTTATAAAGGGATGATTATTTGCTGATCGCAGATTGTGTCTTCATCGCTGATATTGCTGACTATCATTTTGAGGTGCGCGTTAGTCATTGTCGTAATAACATTTCCATTCACACTCAATTGTGCAGCGTGCTTCCATTCGTAGAAACGTTATAAAAACTGTGTAGAAGCACTTAGACGCACTGTATCCTAATATATTCTAGCTGTATCGTAGGACGCTTCGGTGTACAGTGTCTTCAACAATATCAGCTTAATCACATTGGGATCATTGCTATTTGTATTGAATATATTTGTGTTTGCTTCGTTTTGTTGTTGTTGTTTTCTTCCCCCACCCTGCTTGGACCTGTATAAAGTCTGCAGTATTGAAGAAAAAAAGAAAAGAAAGAAAGCTTGTAAAACAACGCCGAAATTTCCAGGAAGTGCAACTCACCTCATCAGTTGTGTGGCAGCATTCATGCTTCGCTTCTCGATAGACGCGCCCAGCACCATGTACGACGGGAGACTGTGGACGTTTATTCTTTGTGTGTGGGCATAGATTGCCTGTAATATAACGAATAGTTGCCTACTGCGGCTAAGAAAAGACACGTTGCACCTCAAAGTTTGTGCGAATTGGAGAGTATGTACAAACACGAAACATTCCTAGCATATGCGGAAAAGTTACCAAAAATTTTCATTGGATCAAATGCTGGCGCTTTGAGTGAACTTCTCATAAAGTTGTCATTCACGAATGATCGCTTTGGCAAATATCTATGCGTACACCAATGGCAAGGCCACCCTATTTTATGAAATGTGCCAAATGACACGTTTCACGAGTAAGTTGAAATTGAGAGCCCCAACTGGAACAGTGTAGTAATGTGCTCCTGCTTGTGGTCTTCACCAAATCACTTTGTTCTTGCTTCAATCTGACAAGATTGAGTTTTCTTGAATATGCGATGAATGCATGCCAACTTCAAGTTTATAGTCAGATGTTTCTCGATGAACTAATATGCAACAAGTTTTCATGTGAATACTTTTTTTGGCCAATGTGAATACCAACTAATGTCATTATGATTACCATTAGCATGCCTATCGCCAAAATAATAAGACGGTGAAGGTGTCACAAGTATAGTTAAGAAGCTTGATGATGTAAAAGAGAGAGACTTGTCTGAGCAAGCTGCTAAAATGCACTACCCAGCCGGCTTTTCTGCGCCGGCGCGACATATCCGCACACTGAAAATGCCTCAAAACTCTTGTCCTGCAGGTTTTGCCAACAAGGCTCACATGCAAGAGCCAGAATGTCTCTCTTTTACGTTGCTTTTATTCGTGGTTGCTGCTTACTTTAATTGTCTTCACGGTGCAGGTTGCGTAGACACTAGATTTACGCTCTAGTATTTAGGCCACAATGCTAATCGATCAAACAATTTAGGTCTTAGTATCAACTAAGATCATGCATGAATCGTTTAACTTTAAAAAATTGTAATCTCGTAAAACAAGCCATGTAGTATGAATCACGTGGTGAAATCTGAAATAACAAGCTGGCGTGCGTCGTGTTAAGTTTTAAGTTTGAAGTTTATTCGGTATTGAAAACATATACAGACTATAGACATTTTATTAGAGGAAAAGGTCTCACAGTGAAAATATTGTAGTGGGGAATTTATTATAAGGGTAAAAAAGAGTACACTACTTACTAGAAAAAAAATCAGCATACTATTCATAGTACAGAGTGAAAAAAAAATCTGAACAATGGCGATTCGAAGAGTTATACAATGTAAAACAATAATATTGGGAGAAGGAACTGTATTATATCAAGAAGCACACTAATCACAACGACCTAAGTATGTGTTGGAAGAACATTCAATACAGCATGCTATTCAATAAACATGAATTTTCTAAGCTGGTGTTTAAATAAGGAAACAAAATGCACACTAAATATTATATGACAAATAATTCCGCAGTATGATTGAAACAAAAGCTCGTCTTTGAGAACCGTAGTTGGTTGGCACCTTGGGAAGTGAAAAGTTGTTGCTTAAGGAAAAACGGGTAATGCTCGAATCAGAAAAGTCTTGGATTAGAAAATTTTTTAAAAGGCTGTATTTTTTACCTATTTGATAAGCGAATGTGAAGACATTAAATTTGTTCAGGTTGCCATTATTTAGTATGTTTTGTTACCGGTACAAATAAGTAACCTGGGAGCGTCGGCAGCTCCAGGTGATAATGCGAATGGGTTGATTTTGTGCACGTTGGAGGGGAGACAAATGACAATGATATGTTTTGGCCCCTAGAAGCAATCCAATAGTTAAGATGCCTGTGAATGAATGCATAATTTAAATATATCAAACTAGTCAAATCAAAATAACATCTAGCTTTTAGTACCCGAATACCGCAAGATGTTTTTCGCTGCAGTTCTTGAATATGTAAGTTAAATTTTAACCAGGAATCCAGCTGAACTCCAAGCAAGAAACAATGATCTGATATGTAGATATGATACAAGTTAATAAAAATTGGTCGAAGTTGGGAGTTATCTAATGACCTGGAATTAAAAAAAATAAAAACTTACTTTGAGAAGAAGTCATCAAAGGATTATTTTTAGTACACCATGCACCAACGTTAAGAAGTTCAAGACTGAGGGGTTGCTATGAGGTGACCTAATGAATTACTTGGAAGTAGGACAGTTGTCGTCAGCATATAAAATACATTCAGTTGACGTGATTAAACACTGAGGAAGGTCATTAATGCAGCGTAGAAGTATTAGCGGGCCCAGAATTCAGCCTTGTGGAACACCTATACTAATTACTTTTTAATGGAATACATGCCAAAGATGGATACTACTTGCTCTCGATCAGATAAGTAACTGCGGAAAAAATTGAGAGAGTTACCTGCAATGCCATAAGATGATAGTTTAGTGAAGAAAATGTCATCATTAAGTGTGTCAAACGCTTTAGTAAAATCTAAAAAAAACAGAACGAAGGAAGTTACCCTTGTCTATTTCTAGTTTTCATTTTCTGTAGAGTAAATTAGGGCTCAGTCAGTCGAATATCCTCGTCTAAACCCAGACTGCTTCGGATGCAATAGGTGATATTTCGTAGGATAGCTGGACAGTCGAACATGATTGAGCTTTTTAATTACTTTCTTTAAAAGATGGGGAAAAATAACGACAGTGCGCGTACCAACGCAAAAGATAGAGTGAACCGTCAGTGATTCGGCTTAGTAACATTCCACTTGAAGGGAGCCTTATTCTTTAACGCACAAGCTCAGTTTACGCGTATGTTGCTTCTTGAGTCTTGAGATTACAGCAACATGAAAAGCAAGGATGACAAGAAACTAAATATTTCCGCACGCAGGAAAATGGTGAGAGTGCCTTTTGTGTGGTTTTGCTCGGCGAATTCGAGTGCGAATGGATAATTATTGTGAGTTTTTGTGGTAGAGCAGCTTTTATTAGCCTTGACGTTTTAGAAAAAAAAAACAAACAGAACAGGCAGGACTATCGTGTAACGGCTGTCAACATGGGTACCCAGCTTCACGTGAACACCTGATATCCGACGTTTCGGAACCAGCCCGGTTCCTTCCTGAATTAACGGTACAAGGACCGCTCAAAACGTCATGTTTTGCGTCCATGTTGCCGGGGTCTGCTTATAGGGCACGAACCAGCCAAGCCTCAGAATGAAGGTGAGCCAACGAGCCAGAGCTGTTAACAGGAACGTTTATTTACAGTATTTACATAAATGAAGCTAGCGTGTTGTCACAACATTTATGACAGCGTGTTCTACGCGGCGCCAAGCCGCCGAAGTCACGTAGAATACGATAATAACGCGTTTACGTGACGTTTGTTGGAGATAATATGGAAGTTTCCTTCAGTTTACCCACCCAGCCATGCATACTTCTGTCTAATATACTAAAAAGTGCTGAGAGTCAAATATTTCCTTCCGTGTCACAGTCCTCTGAGACACGGACACCCAAACTAGCCTAAACTTCCAAGCTTCTGAGTCCTCGGCAATGTCATACTCGCTTTTATCGACTTGCGGTAGGCCAGGTGAAGTTCTCCTGTATAGTTTAAACGATCCGTTACACAAGTTGTTCTAATCACCGTTACGATCCAGGAACACATGCTATGCTACTGTGACAGCAGAAATGTAGCAGGACCACTTTCTCAAATTTTTGACGTACGACTGGAAACATAAAGAACACGTAAACTTCTATGACCTCCGTAAGAACGATGGCATTACGTAACGTCATGATGGCGTCAACGATCGCAGAAGCTTGCCACGACATGATGACGTTATAGCGGCATCCCAGCCCGACATCCTTCAATGGTATGGACATCATCAATCGGTCAAAGCTGCGCCGATTCAGGAGGCATTGAGACCCGTGATTTCGGCATGTGGATCCCTGAGGCCATGCGGAGAGCTCAAATGAAGCAGTAAACTCGTTTCGCCGCACCAGTCTGGTTTAATCGTGGTGTCAGCGAGGCCTCCCATGGCACGTATTGGTCGACTGCTTATTGTGAGAATACCCGGAGAGCAGCGTGTTTATGAAGTACTCCGACGAAAGTAAATCAGGAATGTGGACGTCGTGCCCACTGGTCTTCCGCATTCAGAGAGTGGAATGGTGGTGATGTGATTGTGGTAATTAAACATTATAATGCTGGTGGTGTTACCTCAATATGTTACCACCCCCTATCAGTACCAGTGGCGGTGGTGGTGGTCACTACTATATGGTGGTGGTGGGGGGGGGGGGGTAACAACTCTAGAATAATTGCGGCTTGCGCCTAGGCCGTTCCTGAGGAGTGTTGAAGACCTTCGCTCGTCTGTGTTCTCTGTGTCTATTCGTCTTCGTCTAAATTACGCCGAAACCTATCCTATTTCCTCTCCACCTTACCGGCTTGCTGGTTGGTCCACAGTTGATCCTGGCCGTTGGAGCTGCGCAGCGCAGCCGTCTACCACATTGCAGCCTCATAGATTGCGTTTTCTTCGCATTCCTAGAGAATGTGCTCAAGCGATGCGTGAGTCCAACCACGTAGTTTGCAGGTGTCGTATGAATGGACGTATAGAGATACTCTCCTGAGGTTAATGGGGTGTAGTGAAGGTTCGCCTTAGTAATTGATTCCAATTCCCCACTTCTGATCTGTCGAGTTTAAGGCCTGGCGGTATATAAAGACGCCTAGATTAAAAAAAAAAGTTTGTGATGTCTCATTACCGCGTTGTGCTATGCTCCTCTGCCCAGACCTCAGCTGAATGTCTATTCACAGGAAAAAAAAAATTTCACGCGGGTGTGGAACGTCGGACTTCACGCTTAGCGATGGAATTTCCCATTTAAGTAGAATGCCACCTGTTTTCTTTTTCTATTACCTCCCCTCCCCCTGCCCTTGCATATAATACTGAGTAGAAAGGGAAGGGAAGGTGCATCGAATTCGTCTTGGAAAAAAATCGGCCATAAAAGGTCGAGCAGACAAAAAAAAAAAAACGTGCCGTTAGCCACGGAGAGCGACGAAAGAAACGCTGCAGATCTCGACGCAATGCCCTCTGAGGGTATCACATCGACATGCGTCAAGTTGCGTCGAGGTGATGCACAAAAGTGAGGCTTGAAAAAATCATTAAGCATAAATGAAGCAAAATTGGCCTCACCCGGAGCGTTACAAGGGTTTCGGCGAAAGCGTCTCGCTCAGAGAACTCGCGGTGTATGTTGAGAAAGCCGAAATGAAATATGCTCTTGTTCCATAATTCGTCGATCTCCTCGTAGAATTTCGAGGAGTGGTAGTGCGACTGTGAGGCGGCAGTCCTGGAAAAGAAGTCAACCAAAATATTAGTGAATTAAAATTAATAAACACGATGTATATAGGCTACCTGACTTTCGCTACGTCTAAACCAAGATCAATCGTCAGTATCAATATGCGTCTGAATATTCAAAGTTTCAAAGAAAAAAAAAGACTACATTTTAGAGGCACTCATATTGACACGTGCGGTTCTTTTGGTTTACAAAGAAAGCCGCTATCACTTTCTGTTAAGCGCAACGCAGGCCGCGTTTATCTTGTATGCCACTCTGGAACGCGTTATGACGCGTGTATCTGTTAAGCGCAACGCAGGCCGCGTTTATCTTGTATGCCACTCTGGAACGCGTTACGACGCGTGTATCTGTTAAGCGCAACGCAGGCCGCGTTTATCTTGTATGCCACTCTGGAACGCGTTACGACGCGTGTATAAAAGCCGGCGCAGTGCGCCACTGGGGAGTCTTTTTTCCGTCGGCCGACGACTGTTAACGCCGCTGTTGCTGTGAGTTGTGTTTGGCCTTGTTTTGCTGGGCACAAGTTCGCCCAATAAACAGTTCGCCTGACACCGCCCTGACTCCTGCGTGCTTCCTCTCAAGTGCTGCGTGTGTCACAACCTCGTGACATCTGGTGGAGGTGCTTCTCGATCCATGTACCGTACGCCCCCGTCCAGCCGTGAGCCAAGCCCAAGCCGCCAAGAGGACGACGCCGACCCGGTCGTTCGAGTGAGCCGAAGACAACAAGGACTACCGCCCGAATACCTGCCGCTCCCCGACAAGGACAAGAAAACAAAGGCTGCTACGAAGCCGGCATCCACGATGACGGAAGCAAGGTCTTCGGCAACCGTGGTCGTCAACCAGCCCAAAGAGCCGCCTACCTTCCGCGGATCGACATACGAAGACCCGGAAAGCTGGCTTGACATTTACGACCGCGTCGCAGCCCTCAATAAGTGGGACCCGGACGACAAGCTGCGTCATGTGTATTTTTACCTGGAAGACGCCGCAAGGACTTGGTTCGAGAACCGCGAGTCAACGCTTCGAACTTGGGACGACTTCCGCGTTGCTTTCTTGCGCACCTTTGCAAGCGTCGTGCGGAAGGAAAGAGCCGCATCACTGCTTGAAACTCGGGTGCAGCTCCCCAACGAAAACGTAACGATCTTCACGGAGGAGATGACGCGACTTTTCCGCCACACCGACGCCGACATGTCTGAGGACAAGAAGGTTCGCCTGCTTATGCGAGGAGTGAAGCAGGAGCTCTTCGCCGGACTGATCAGAAACCCGCCAAAGACGGTACAAGAGTTCCTCTCCGAGGCTACCACCATCGAGAAGACTCTTGAAATGCGGACCCGCCAATACGATCGGCGCATGTCGCCAGACGTCGCAGAAGTCCGAGGACTCTGCCCCGACGACCTGCGCGAGACCATACGCGCTATTGTTCGTGAAGAACTGCGCCACATGTTGCCATCGTCTCAGCCCCAAGTCGCCTCTCTCGAAGACGTAGTCCGCGAGGAACTACAGCGCTCACTGAGCGTTCCTGAACGGCCACAGCCCCAACCGGAGGCGATGACCTACGCCGCTACTGCACGACGTCCTGTCGCCGCTCCTCGCCAACACCAGGACCCAACGTCTCCACAGTTTCGTCGCCAGCCACCGCCGCCACCCCCGACGCCTTCCCGCTCGCCAGTAATCCAGCGCTCGCCGAGGAAAACTGACGTTTGGCGCACCCCGAACCACCGCCCACTATGCTACCACTGCGGCGAAGCCGGGCACACCTACCGCTACTGCCAGTACCGTGAGATGGGACTGCGTGGCTTCGACGTGAACGCGCCGCGTCCGCGCCCAGGTGAGCGACCTCGCGACATCGCCGACTACATCGCCGGATCGCAGTGGCAACAACGACGACCATCCCGTTCACCTTCGCCTGGCCGCTACGTCTCCCCGGATCGCCGCCAGTACACCGGCCCTAACCGGGGCCGATCCCCAAGCCCCTACCCGGGAAACTAAAGGCAGCAACCGATGGAGGTGCGGTTGCTGCACGACGCAATGCCGAAGATCCTCCTCCGCCGCCGCCGCCGCTGCCGATGACGACGACCACGACGCACGAACTTTCCCGACGTAGTCGCAGTACGCCGCCTGAGCAGAGTCTTTACGACAAAGCCTCGCCGCCGACGCGACATAGCAGCACCGGACCAAGCCGACGCAGCCGTGATCCGACGCCCCGACCTAACCGGAACGCCAGACGACGAACCACCGACCTCGACGTGATCATCGACGGCCACAGCGTCACCGCCCTAGTCGATACCGGCGCCGACTACTCTATCATCAGTGGTCTCTTCGCCGCTAAGCTCAAGAAGGTAAAGACTGCATGGGAAGGACCGGATATCCGAACAGCAGGGGGCCACCTTATAACACCGACTGGAACCTGCACGGCAAGAGTCACGATTCACAGCCAGACGTATTCTGTGAATTTTGTGGTCCTGCAGCAATGCTCGCGAGACGTCATTTTAGGCATGGATTTCCTGGACCAGCAAGGCGCAGTCATCGACCTAAGATCCAGGTCAATCACGCTGTCCACGGATAATGCAACGGCGTCAGACTGCAACGTCGCTCACAATGCCTTGAATGTGACAGAAGAGCAGGTAACCATCCCGCCACTGTCGAGCGTCATCATTTCCGTCGGCACCAAAGCGTCTACCAACTTACAAGGTGTCATCGAAGGCGACCAGCACCTGCTCCTAGACCGTCAGATGTGCGTCGCAAGAGGCATAGCCAAGCTTCATAACGGCGAAGCCAAGGTAATGGTGACAAACTTCAGCAACGAATATAGGCACTTGAATAGGGGCACGACGGTAGCACATCTAAGCGAATTTGTGGAAGCGAGCAATGCCTTCGCCCTCACCGATTTTCAGGGAGCCAAAACGTCGACAGCAGTGTCCGCGCCCGCCTTCGACGTCAATCAAAGCCTTTCCAGGCAGCAACAAAAGGAGCTCAAAGCCTTACTCCACCAATACAAGGACTGCTTCTCGTCGTCATCGAGGCTTCGTCAGACCCCTCTCGCGAAACATCGCATCGTAACCGACGAATATGCCCGTCCGCTCCATCAGAGCCCCTACCGAGTTTCTGCACGGGAACGCGAGGCCATCAAGCAACAAGTCGACGAAATGCTGCGTGACGACATCATTCAGCTGTCTACGAGTCCGTGGGCATCACCCGTGGTGTTGGTGAAGAAGAAGGACGGAACCCTACGTTTTTGCGTCGATTATCGTCGCCTGAACAAGATCACGAAGAAAGACGTGTATACCCTCCCACGGATAGACGATGCTCTGGACAGACTCTACAACGCCAAGTATTTTTCGTCGATGGATCTCAAAACCGGCTACTGGCAAATCGAAGTAGACGAGAGAGACCGAGAGAAGACTGCCTTCATAACAACAGACGGCCTATTCGAGTTCAAGGTCATGCCCTTTCGTCTTTGCTCGGCGCCTGCGACGTTCCAACGGGTTATGGACACAG
This sequence comes from Rhipicephalus annulatus, assembly GCA_013436015.1. Taxonomy (NCBI): domain Eukaryota; kingdom Metazoa; phylum Arthropoda; class Arachnida; order Ixodida; family Ixodidae; genus Rhipicephalus; species Rhipicephalus annulatus. The sequence continues at coordinate 711,723 of WOVY01000570.1, forward strand.
TACTCGCAGGCTTGAAGTGGCAGACTTGCCTCGTCTACTTGGACGACGTAGTCGTATTTTCTTCCAACTTCGACGAGCACCTCCGGCGCCTTGAAGCTGTTCTTCGGGTAATCAAAGCCTCAGGACTTACCCTGAAGCCAGAAAAGTGCCGCTTCGCCTACGAGGAACTATTGTTCCTTGGCCACGTTATCAGCAAGTCGGGAGTGCTCCCTGATCCTCAGAAAACAGCTGCGATCGCCGACTTTCCTGCACCCACCGACAAGAAAGCAGTACGCCGATTTCTTGGCCTCTGCGCTTATTACAGGCGCTTCGTAAAGAACTTTTCGCGGATCGCCGAGCCACTGACGTACCTCACGAAGGCCGACGTCAACTTCAAATGGGAAACGCCGCAAGTCGAGGCATTTCAAGAATTAAAGCGACGCCTGCAAACGCCGCCAATACTGGCGCACTTCGACGACGAAGCTGACACCGAAATTCACACGGACGCAAGCAGCACAGGGCTCGGCGCCGTGATTGTGCAGAGGACCGACGGACTTGAAAGGGTCATCAGTTACGCTAGCCGGTCACTTTCGAAGGCAGAAGCCAATTATTCCACGACAGAAAAGGAATGCCTTGCCATCATCTGGGCTACATCAAAGTTCCGCCCCTACCTGTACGGCAGGCCTTTCAAAGTCGTGAGTGACCACCACGCCTTGTGTTGGCTAGCTAACTTGAAGGATCCATCAGGGCGCCTCGCACGGTGGAGTCTCAGACTACAAGAATTTGACATCACCGTCGTCTACAAGAGCGGACGAAAGCACTCCGACGCCGACTGCTTGTCTCGCGCCCCTGTCAATCCGCCGCCCCAGGATGACCAGGACGACGACTCTTTCCTGGGACCCATAAGTACCGACGACTTCGCGGAACGCCAACGAGCTGACCCAGAGCTCAAGATCCTCATGGACTACCTGCAAGGCAAGACCGCCGACGTGCCGAAAGTATTCCGCCGAGGACTGGCTTCGTTTTTCCTGCGAAACAACGTCCTCCTGAAGAAGAACTTCTCGCCGCTCCGCGCCGACCACCTCCTCGTGGTGCCTTCAGCGTTACGTCCAGAGGTTCTGGAAGCATTACACGACGACCCGACAGCCGGACATCTTGGTGTTTCCCGCACACTGTCACGAATACAAGAGAAGTACTATTGGCCTCGCCTCACTGCCGACGTCGCCCACTACGTAAAGACATGCAGAGACTGTCAGCGACGCAAGACGCCGACAACTAGGCCAGCCGGACTTCTGCAACCCATCGAACCACCTCGACGGCCATTCCAACAAATCGGCATGGACTTACTGGGGCCATTCCCGACGTCAACTTCGGGCAACAAATGGATTATCGTAGCGACTGACTACCTCACCCGCTATGCCGAAACAAGGGCTTTGCCCAAGGGCACTGCCGCCGAGGTCGCCAAGTTCTTCATTGAGAACATCGTCCTCCGCAACGGAGCCCCCGAGGTCCTCATCACCGACAGAGGTACGGCCTTTACGGCTGACATAACGCAGGCGATCTTGAGGTACAGTCAGACAAGCCACCGCCGAACCACCGCGTACCACCCACAGACGAATGGCCTCACCGAGCGTCTAAATAAGACCATCGCCGACATGCTGGCCATGTACGTGGACGTCGAACACAAGACGTGGGACGCCATACCCCCGTATGTAACCTTCGCGTACAACACGGCCGTGCAGGAAACGACGCAGTTTGCTCCATACAAGCTCGTCTACGGACGGAGCCCAAGAACAACGCTTGACGCCATGCTACCGGTCGGCACCGACGAAGAAGACCTCGACGTCGCCAGCTACCTGGATCGCGCTGAAGAAGCTCGACAGCTAGCCCGCCTGCGTATCAAGAGCCAACAGACGGTCGACAGGTGCCACTACAACCTTCGACGACACCACACCGAATACCAACCCGGTGACCTTGTCTGGGTCTGGACGCCGATACGACGACGGGGATTGTCTGAGAAGCTCCTGCGACGCTACTTTGGACCCTACAAGGTAGTCCGACGTCGTGGTGAACTGGACTATGAGGTCGTGCCCGATGGCTTAACGTCATCCCAACGACGCCGTGCACGACCCGAAGTCGTACACGTGGTGCGACTTAAACCTTATTACGCGCGCTGATTAGCTGTGACGCATTGTTAATGTAATTTATTGCATGTACTCTCTCTTATGTTCTGTCTTTAGCATCGGGACGATGCTTTTTCAGAGGGGGGTAGTGACACGTGCGGTTCTTTTGGTTTACAAAGAAAGCCGCTATCACTTTCTGTTAAGCGCAACGCAGGCCGCGTTTATCTTGTATGCCACTCTGGAACGCGTTATGACGCGTGTATCTGTTAAGCGCAACGCAGGCCGCGTTTATCTTGTATGCCACTCTGGAACGCGTTACGACGCGTGTATCTGTTAAGCGCAACGCAGGCCGCGTTTATCTTGTATGCCACTCTGGAACGCGTTACGACGCGTGTATAAAAGCCGGCGCAGTGCGCCACTGGGGAGTCTTTTTTCCGTCGGCCGACGACTGTTAACGCCGCTGTTGCTGTGAGTTGTGTTTGGCCTTGTTTTGCTGGGCACAAGTTCGCCCAATAAACAGTTCGCCTGACACCGCCCTGACTCCTGCGTGCTTCCTCTCAAGTGCTGCGTGTGTCACAACCTCGTGACAATATCATGTCACTTAGGTCCAATGACGGCAGTGTTGATGTTATACAGCACACAGGCCACATTACCAATATATAGGCATCATTACGCGAGAGTTAACCAACACCATACTAGGATTATATTCCCGTCACCATCCATTTCTTCACATACACAGAGTAAGTAGAAGAGGTTGATGAAGGCATAGTTTTTATTGCGAGTGCAAATGACGTGCACGTTAAGCACCATCCTTTGAAGGACGAGGATGCACATACATGGCGAGCTGTAAAGTGAAACGAAGTGAACAAGGAGGAGAAAAAGGGCGTCATTTCATTTACCTGCCTACCCGATTGGATATCTTAAGTTTACGTCATTGAGCAGCGAGCGCCGTCTGCCGGCGTGACAGCATGTTCCGCGTGACGTAAGGTGTCCGACAGTGTTGATCACGGAGGAAGGAAAGGTAAGGAGCGGCCCTGACGTCACTCGTTGTGAAGCCGCGATGAAGCCGGAAGTCGGCCATATTGACTAGGCGAATTCTCCTCTCTTGTTTACATATGAATGCGAAGCAGAAGGCGCGACTCCCCCTCCGGCTCGGAAAGCACGTGGGCTGCGCAGCGCGTGTGTCGGGACGATCCGAAACTAATTGAACTGGGCTCATCACTCTGAGCCAGCGGGACACCTTCAGCGAAATCACTTCGTCCGAGTAATAACAGGGAGTAACAGCTCACCGACAAAGAAGCAACTACGAGGGAACGCGCGCTAGATGTACTGACAACGGCGAGTGCTCTCACGTCTTTAATTTAGCAACTGTACAGACAACACGATCGGTCGTGCGCCTTCTACGGTTGGATTCCGCCCCGCGGCCGACGCAGCGTCCTGCCACTGTGTCCGTGTTCCGCGTGAAACTCACCGGCGCCAGCATTGTGCGATTGTGGTGACTTTGAGCACGGTGCTAGTGACAGTTGAACGTGGTTGCTGTTACGTTGAGATTACATGCAATGCTGGTGGAGAGTGTACCTAGCGGAACAAAAAAGGTGTTTTAATACGCACATGCAAGTTGTTACTGTACACACACAACACGAAACTACGTATGTGCACATGGTCCTCATGGCGTCTTGCTGGGCTCAACAGCGTCGTCCGTTGTCACAAGCAGGAGCACTGCTCAACCGTCACTGACCTGCAAGGCGTTCGTCGTCATTCAGCTTCGTCATGGTGCCCAACGCAATTTCGCTAAACACTAACTGCTTCATCCGCGTCATCCGCCACACGACACATAGATGTGCACTTGTTCTACGCACTGTTGAAACCACGTGATGGACAAAGGGATTTCTAAACGTTGCTAAGAGTAATGTAACAGCCAGGAGAACACTGCGTAACCAATAACGCGGCGCAGAGCACAGATATTGTCCGCCACGGCTCAGCACGAGACCTGGGGAGGCACACCTTCCGCCGCCAGCCGCGGCCGCTCACTGCTAGACCAGCTCCACTGCGCAACACGTAACCATAGCAACGCCGCCATTGTGCCTAGTGAATATGGCCGCCATGATGTCATTTCCGCCACATTTTTTACGCCCTGCGCCGGCTGGGCATGCCCTCTCCTTACCTTTTTCCTTCCTCCGTGGTATTGATACCGAGCTTCCATTTCTCGGTGACCATCGATTGCCCTATAGCTGCGTTGTTGTTTCCGGCAAATCTAGCGATTAGTGACTTGTAAAGCTGCGACATCGCTTGAACACGCTGGCGAGTGGTGTCGCTTCAGTTCGCAGGTATAGTGAACATCGGACTCTTTTTATTCAATCAACGCCAGAATTCATGTGTCTGGAGCTGTAACTTCCTTTTGAAAGACATAACAGTGCGTGATTTCAACGTTATCGGTGATCGCTCGCAAACAATTTTTGCTTATCCGGACGATCGGCGTTTACATAGGGTATGCATACTGGTGAATTAAATGGAAATGGCTGTAGCGTCATGGCACCTGATGGCGCAGGTCTGAACCGATCGATACAAGGTGCATAGCTTAATTTATGGGGCCAATAAAGTGGCCACGCTGTAGCATAAACACTGACAACATTCAAGACACCTCCTAGTCCCTTCATAAAAGCAGATCTATGTTACTCTCATACGGGGGTCCACAGCTAAATCTAGCCAGACTTCACAAATATGCCGACGTACACTGTGAAGACATAACGAAATGCATACTTCTGACTATAAGAGGAATTAAGCCACAGTGTATGGGTGTCCCACCAAATTCTGTAATTAAGTCCAGTTTGTATAATCAGCACTTCAATATACAACGCCTCTCAGCAGGGCATTTTAATACACATGTGTATTTACACTGCTGCTATAATCTGGGAAGCGGACTGTTCCACGGTTAGCTTTCGGTTATGCGTCATTGAGATATATTTAGATTACCAAGGTATTAGTTGGTGACCAATAGTATCGCGGCTTGAATTGAAGTTGCACAGCATTGCTCTGAAAGGAATAATAATAATAATAATAATAATAATAATAATAATAATAATAATAATAATAATAATAATAATAATAATAATAATAATAATAATAATAATAATAATAATAATAATAATAATAATAATTTACTAGACACACCAAAGTCATGGGGATCTGATTACAATGCTGTTTTCGGTAATATATGAACAGCCTAATTAGACTGAATGGCTGGGGTATTCCGATGTATGTTTCTAATAGGTTGCAAAGACGTAGCTGAAAGATGGGATAGGCAGGTTATCGAGGCATTTCGGGTGTTAATGTCATTTTCCCGAGCAAATTTTTGCAGTTTCAATCTGTTTATAGCGCTCACTCGCGCACACTTCTTCGAAGTAAACTCCTGGCTACAAGCCTAGTACGTTGTATTCCATTCGACTGCTGTTACAGTGGCCATATGATTGTTGCTCGAAAATAGTGCTTTTGCGTAGCGTTAAAAATTAAACTTCTTAACGCGATGGTGGTAGATAGCTCGTGTCGCAAATTTTTTGCCATCGGCGTAGGCACCGTTCGTTGTGAGCGAAAAATCGAGAAAGAAGCAAATAAGAGAAAGAATAATATTTTTGGTCTCATTGAAGATCGAGCCTGGACCGTTCGCGTGTCAAGCAGGTGTCCTACTACGAAGCCACGATGTAACTTGCAGCTGCTTCGGGAAAAAAAAAACGCTGCATAAATGCCACGTAAGTGAAGGAGCCTCCTTAACGCATTTCGTTTGACAGGTGTCACGATGAAAACGAACCTACTCGGCGATTTGTAGGCGCATTTGGGAAGCCATCAAACTACGTCGAAAAGGCCGGGATAGTGCCGCCATCACCGCTAAAAACACACAGCAACTTTCACACAGTTCTAAAAATGGAAAACTATGTCTATCTAGCGGAAAACATGTCATGTCTTTCCAGAGGCGTTGATCAAGCAAACCGCAAACACTAGATAATGTGCTGCCATCTGTGAGACATTGTGACACTCTTTATTGCTTTTGGGATGGCGAGCGCACGGCGCGTATCTCAAATCGAAAACCTGTATGTACCGCTCGCGCGCGCGCACTGGTACAATCTACTGTGTTAAGTGTGTGTGTGCGTGCATGTGCGTGTGCGTGTGTGTGTGTGTGTGTGTGTTGTGTGTGTGTGTGTGTGTGTGTGTGTGTGTGTGTGTGTGTGTGTGTGTGTGTGTGTGTAACAAAACATATTAATGAGTATGCACTTAGCGGTTGAAGGGCACACTAGGGGCCAGATTTCGCTATCGCGTTCAACTCTTAAAGCCGATGCTTAAGGCTCCCCCCCCCCTTTTTTTTTGCACATGCGAAAGTATACAGCAGTTTAAATAAATTGCGAGATTATCAATGAAATGACACCTACGCTGGTAGTGTTATAGTGTCATTAAAAAGTACGACAACTACTTAGCAAGGCAGCGCGTAATGGTCTCTGTTGGATGCAGTGGCTAACAATCCTAGCGTGGTACATTATAAGCGAGAGCTACTGAAAGAAGGACAATAAGCACGCTGTTTTTTATTCAGCTCTTTTTTAAAGATGATAGTCTTTCTTCGGGACCTTCGATGCAAAAATTTTGGTCTGTCTGTCTGTCTGTCTGTCTGTCTGTCTGTCTGTCTGTCTGTCTGTCTGTCTGTCTGTCTGTCTGTCTGTCTGTCTGTCTGTCTGTCTGTACATTTGTATGTTTGTCCACTCTTAACGGCATCGGGTACTTGAAACGGCTGACCCTATTCGTAGCGTCCACAAATGTTGCTCAAGCTTCAGAATTCATACTTGTGCAATTGTCAATTAAAAAGCAATTATTGCGCATGTATGAGGCACCATGACAACACGTATATATTCTGCATGTGCGTCTTTGACTAGAAAAGGAAACATAAGTAATTTCAAGGACCATATTGCTTATAACGCTGCGTTGATCATGCAACGCTTGCAAAGAAAGGCGAGTGTTTCAAACGCTTTGCTAAAACGAGATGGGGGTGGCACCTATCCGTCGCCTTGCGTTCTACACCTTATCACCTCTGAGATGGGCGCGCACACCCGTAGCCACGCGCTTCGTTTTTCAGAAAAACTGCCAGATGGTGCTCATGTCTCACGCGTGACGTGACTCGATGCACTCGTTAACCTCCGCTGCACGCTCGAGGCACTCTAACGCAGCGCCTCCAGAACACCATTCACCGATTTTCTTGCACAGAAGATCAAAGAAATGTTTTAGTTCACTCTCTCCACACGGAAGACTATCGTCTTTCGTGACCATTTGCAGATTATTATGCAGATACGGGACCAATTTTTTCTTGTCGCTTTTGTTTTTCTATAACGCCATATTTCCAATGTGGCGTATGGCAATTTTACGTATTTGCGTTTGTTTTACATGCTATGCAGATGAATGCTTTCAGGAAACCAACAATAACATATCTTAATTTAAGGTGCATATATATAGAAGGCATGAGGGAAGTATATATTCAATCGTAATGAATGCGCTTCGAGACAGGTGGTTGTTACAAGACTGGTAATCACTAGCGACGCGGGAAAGTAGTGGCTACTAAGGTATTATCTTGAAATTGTTTCGCAACTAGAAAAGGTGAAGAAAAAACAAAACAAAAAAGGTGTTTACGTCCCTGATGTATTTGCCAAATACGTGTGACACTCGGGCCCTTTTAAAAGGCCATACAGTCGATGGCCAGCGATACACCACAACTCTATCGACTGGATCAAATGGTCACGCTGCTACACGGCAGCTCTGAACAGTCTTGAGTGATTCAAGCGTTTCTCGCAATACTTGAGCGGCGCTACAGATATTTATTTTCGCATTATAGTCTTCTTCTGTTACATACATGAACTTAAAAGCTCAAATATATCTGTTGATGTTGTTAAACTGTTTCGAACAATAAATAACAAAAAACAGGACTGATTTCTCTGTCATAGGAAACGGTATATCACGAAAGTAAAAACGTTTTGTACAAAAGCGGAGCTTACTGTCTAATGATTAATGAAGTTTACACAATATTTGTACTTGGCAGCTAGGGCATCTTTTGACGTTCGTGAACTCACGTTGACGGGCAGAGGCACATCTCCATTGTGACAACTAACACCCGCGATAATCATTTCATCATTTTGGAAGCTGAACTTTGTTAAGATGGCATTAACAAGAACATAATAAACGCTCGTACTATATAAGCACTGTCTCAAAGTATCGTCAATTAAAAAAACGGCACAATATGCGCTCACAAGTAATAGGATAACCTCAAGCATACACTGCCACACCGTGCTTCAGCAACACGGGAGGAAGAAGATTGTACTGTGAGCTGCGAGCGCACGCAGACGTTCTATGTCCGGCTGGCATCGGTCTCGCTCCTCTAAGAAACGACGTTCGCCCATTGACATCGCCACCTTTCTACAGCACTTATTGAAGTAGTTTTATTATCGGTGGCAAAATGCCACTGGTGCATGTGGAAATCGCACTACTCCCACGACAAACCATCTCACACAAAATACGAAGTGAAAGCCAGAGAACAGAACTGCATCTATAGCTGTATCTCACACCCTGATGTATAGGGCCACTCTCCAATGCTATAGCATACCCAGTGTTTTTTGCTGCTGTCGAGGCGCTTTAACTATATAGCCACTTTTACAGTTGCTTTCTTCATAATTAGATGGCAGTCATTTTATCAACGTCATATCTGTGAGAAAAATATGTCAATGTATTAATACGGAAGGGCGGGTAGTGGGTTTGGCTGCACACTGAAACTTTTGCGCACACAGCACGAAGAAAAAGTGAAAGGTCTTTGGGAACCTTTCGTTTGTGTCATAGCGCTGTGTGCCCAAAAGTTTCAGTATGAGGGGACTGTAGTATTGTTGGACGCCGGCATACAATACTTCCATGTTAAGATTGTTTATTCGTTTTGATTAATGCATACTTAGCCTTCAAGTTGTTCAGCAGAGAGACTGTGGCAAGCGATAAACGTCGAAACGGCAAGATGAAGACAAGCAAGTTGTTGTTGTCGAGAGTATGTGCACTTCACACATTTCAAATCGCAAACAATTCACAAAACACTCACGTGTACTGCTTTGAAGCACATAGGTTAGATTCCAATTTCTCTCTCATCGTGCGCATGAGCACATTGTGAACGAGACGGCATGGTGACGCTGTTTCTGCATCCGTCCCTCAGTGACCATCAATGTATAGGTAGAGTTGTGGTGTCCACCACTGACTCGACAGACTATTGACTCGAGAGCCTCGCAAACGGCTCGTGTGGTATTCCTCGCACGACCATCAGGTCACTTGGATACTGGATGAATGGTATTTCAAACGTCCGTGTGACACGTGTATAAGACGATTAAAAAATCAAAGTTATCTTTTTCCTCGTCTGAGTGAATGTAATCATCAGGTGATGACGCAATAAGGTGACGTTTTCATATAATGATGTTTGGTATACCTAGTGATGACGCCACCGACGCCAACGATCAATTGATTTTGTTGATGTTGTAAGGCCTTAAATGGCCATACAACATGCTCTGACTTTTTTTACATCCTCCAGCCAAGCTCGGCAGTTCATAGAGTGCACCACAGCGATAATGTTTTCAGATGTTACAGCGCTACGCGCACATAGAGCCTCAATAAAAAAATCAATTATTGCACTCCTTTCCTACGCCTGACCAATCCTCCTTTCATGCGCAGTGACGCAAAGTCGCCGCTCGGTGACTTGACGTAGCACGCGGCTCGTCGATTGGTCTAAACAAGTCCCGACGACGGGCTACGTCTTCCCCCCCCCCCCCCCCCCCTTTGAGGTAGAAGGGTGCATGGCAACGCCGCGCGAAAATTTGAAACCAGCAAAAACCAATGTTCTGCCCTTGTAAGTTCCCAATTTAGCACGTTTTCGCAAAAAATCTCGCGGCAGCGTGTTAGCAAAGTAATAGCGCACATATTTCTCTTTATAACAATTTTCGGACCTTGGGGTTGTTTACTGGCCCTTTAAAGGGCCACTCACCACCCCGCGTTTAGAGACGAGGGGGTGATTTTTTCCCCTCCTTCATACACACGATGCATTCTCCTCGCGCCTTAGTTTTTGAACGCACGTGAGATATATCAGCACCATGCCATAGAGCCTATCAGGATTTCGCGCTTTTCGGCTGCACACTGTTTTTGCCGCTTGCGCAGTTGTACACGCAAAAAAAATGAAGTTTGATTGGTTGATTTTGCACAATATTCATGCGAGACAAAGAAGAACAGATAGGTGGCTGCATGGCAAAGCAGTGCAGGAGACAAATCACGTGTGATATTTCATGTATATCAACAAATTGAGAGCATGTACGCCGTAGACGTCACTAGAGCTACTGTCTACGTCACAGTAGTGCGCCAAGAAGGACGAGAAATATCAGGAAAGAATATTGAGCTCTTTTTTTTTATTTTGAGAACCTGGTGAGTGGCCCTTTAAAAACAAATACGATGACGAGAAAAACTTCGTTTTCTGCAACCCTTGCATTTGTAAGAGCGTCTTCACGTTGTATGAGCTTTTCAAACGAAGCTTTTTCTCGAATCAGTGGTTATAGGAATGGTACCATGTAGTGAGAGGCATTATTCGGTTTTTAAGAATACCTCCGCAGAGTCTCACCAAGCTGTTGCAATTGGAGTCGAAGGGCGCACTTTCATGTTGAAGAAAATGAATACTCACGATGGTGCGAAAGAGGCTCCGAATTGAGTCTTGCGCATTAGCGACGCATGGTCGAGGAAAAATTGCGTTCCCGGTGAAAGATTACTGTAGCCCCTGGTCAGGTTGCTCATTACGTCCGTGAAGAAGGAATCGTAGAAAACAAGGTCGCACATGCCATCCGGAGGGATCGCGGAGGCTCCAGCGCGCACCTTGTGTGACACCGTGCACAGAAAAGTGTTGGGCTTCACGGGTGTCGCCACTGTGGATAAGATGAGTGATTGTGTCAAAGCGATGAGCGTGGGTTTCTTGATCTAGGTGTCGCATGAAATTGCCGGAACTGCACCAAAGAGAAACACAAGCACACGCAAATTGAATTTGGAAGGCTCTAACGTGCCTAGTAGATGCCCATAAGGTCCTTTAGGCACTCACATAAAACGACTCGAAGACAAAGGCATCGGTATTTTTTTCTCTGACAATGTAGGCATCTTATGTGCCCTTGTATAAACAATTGCAGCACCTGATGGGATTCTGCACAGCTTCCAGGGCCAGGGACACAGTAAGCTTTCTGCACCAACACCTAGTTCTGCACTGCCTATTTGATCGGCCCGTAATACCGATTTGCCCTGATATCGTATGTTCACAAACTGTCGCATGGGTTAAAAAATGTGGCCAGCTGGTTTGGTGTTAAAGTAGTTTTTTTCAGAGCCTAATCAGTTAGGAAGAATCTGTGCATGCGTCAGCAAGAAGAAAAAAAAGCATGAGAGGAAAAAGGTATACGTTCTGGTGTGAATCACCGAACCCCAGTCGCTGACTTTTTCCCCGGAGTAGTGTACAACTTTCCCTTGTCATGCGTCTCTGCAAGCTGGAAGGTGAATGAACATCACACTAAGAAAAAAATAAAACATAAGGCCAACACTCTAGGTGATAGTTTATCGCATATAGTCGTGCACTGAAAGAGGATTGTGTATACCCATCAAGTGAGAAAAACAAACATAATCGCGAGGAATCAATCAGACAACACATGACATAGCCGAGGCTTTGTACCTACATAAAACAAGAATCCATGCGTCAGCGTTCCGTCATGCTCTGCTGGAGAAAAAAAACATGTATCCTTGGACAGGAAAATCTCTTTCCTTTCTTTCCTTCATGTTATTTATGCTGTGTGCGGCCACGTGTGTGCATAAAAGTGTATGTCAAGTCAAATAACATACTCTGCTATACGTACATCATCTGCAACGCAGTTGAGCTGCAGCGATACTTCTCGCAGTTGATGCGTTCGCGAGAAGAAATAGTTCCACTCATAATATAATTCTACTTTCGTTGTTACGGCGACAATAACTGGAGATAGCTTGTGCCTTACACATAAAATCATTTTTAAGCACCTACGTTGTTATGCAGCTGGATTGCTTATGTTTAATTCCAACGTCAGAGTCAGAGCAGACGATGGGCTTCGTGAGTGGGCACTCGACTCCTGCGAGAAGTAATGCCTCTGATTCCGCGATTGCAACAAAATCCGCTCTCCAGAGCAAACATGGAAGCAAGGAGAAAGCGGTAGTCAGTGTTTCCCGTAATTTCTTTCATGTCGTTATTATATGGGAATCATTTCTTTGCGAAGTTCGGCGACTTTGAGCTTTATCTATCTATCTATCTATCTATCTATCTATCTATCTATCTATCTATCTATCTATCTATCTATCTATCTATCTATCTATCTATCTATCTATCTATCTATCTATCTATCTATCTATCTATCTATCTATCTATCTATCTATCTATCTATCTATCTATCTATCTATCTATCTATCTATCTATCTATCTATCTATCTATCTATCTATCTATCTATCTATCTATCTATCTATCTATCTATCTATCTATCTATCTATCTATCTATCTATCTATCTATCTATCTATCTATCTATCTATCTATCTATCTATCTATCTATCTATCTATCTATCTATCTATCTATCTATCTATCTATCTATCTATCTATCTATCTATCTATCTATCTATCTATCTAGCCGCTTACGTTTGGGTGCTGTCGTGGTCACCCCCTTAACTTGGCGTGAACCAAAATTAGCATTGTTTGGCGAATATGATGTGCTGGTCAAGACATGATTAATGTTAAAATTCCGTCACGTACGTCGTCAAACACTTCCCGCCAGGCAGTGGCACGTGCCCACGGGCGGGTATGTGCCACTGGTATGCGGGTATGTGCCACAGGTGATTGACAGTTAGTATCTACCCAGGAACGACGAGAACGCGTGAGTGTTAAGCAATACCCGACATCAACAGCGTCGACCCAACGAAGGCATAGAACAAATGTCACTGTTAAGAAAAACCTGACATAGGCAGCAGCGACCCTACGGCAAACGCAAATAATAAATTTCAGGATTCCAGCAGGAATGGAACCCAAGAATTCTGTGTGGCATAAAAGCATTCCACCACAGAACTACGCCAGGTCTCAGAACTTCTTTTCAAATAGACGCTAATCTTCGTGAAACGTCAATAGTATGGTTGCTGTGCTGCCTGCATAATATTATAGACATTACGTATGTGCTCCTTAGATACAGCCATCACGTCGGGTTAACATCAATTGTGCTTATGTGCCATGTGCTGAAGTTGATTTATGTAGCAGTTTCCAGGGCCAGCATCTTTGCGAGCATCAGCGCTTCATATCAGCTTCTGGTGTTGCTAATACGCATGTTGCAGTTGACATCGTTGCACAATGCAACAACTGCTTATATAAACATCTGCAACTCTTCAACATATATCTCAGCGTACATTTTCACATATATTTTGCTTCAATTCATGACGTGTCACTCAATACAAGACTAACAACATGGTCACCTGCCCTCCGCATGCTTCGCATAACGTCGATTCCCAGCTACGTGGGATCGGCCGAATTTTTTTTTTCATTTCGCTGATACCACTGTCGACTTTTCTTGAATTGCCGCTCGTGCGTAGTAGTTTCAGTGTCAGCGACACGATTCGATGAACAGCTTGTGCAGGAACTAGAGCTTCGCGACTCGGAGCTGTCGCAAAACACGCAACAGCTCTGAGTCAGGGAGCGCGTCACGTCGAGTTCCGGTCCACTCCGCCGATTTCGGCGGAGAAACATTTCCTGCTCCTCGGTGTCGCTCCTGCTCGGAATCCAATTAGACTCTCCCAATAAAAACACTTGACTCCCCCCCTCACTCTGCCATAGGAGCACACTTGCTCCAAAAGGAGCAGAAAAACTTGCCCCGACTCCACAATTGGAATTCAGCATTAGTTTCCACGTGATGTCATATACAGGCTCTCCGCCCTAGGTACGTAACGATCGCAGCCACTTGAACTTTTCTATCTCATGACACTTCGACAGCACAGATTCGTTTGGTCCCCGCGTTCTTTTGTGGTCTCCCCGCTTTATTTTGTGTGCCAGGCGCGCCAAGAGGAAGCACATCGAAATGTGAGAGTGCACCGGCACTAACCGGATGCAACGCGAGCTACCAAAGGACACACGAGTTGCATGTTTTGTAGACCGAACTTCTTGCATACTTGTCACAGCGTGACACCTGATTTATGAAACGTAGAATAAGTGTGAGTACAGCGCTCGTTTTCGTGCTTTCTTCATGGGCAGTGGTTCGTGTCTTTGCGTTATGCCGTTAAACAATCATGAACCCTTGCCAACTCGCCCAGCTACCAGTGCTACTGATTCATTCTTCTCCTAGAGTTTACGTCGATGCTCCTGAACTCACCTGTGAATTTCGCCGTTACTGTTGATTTTTCCGGAGAAGTTTGCGGTTCAGTGGGAGTAGTAGTCGATGGTGTTGTAGTACTTGTAGAGGTTTTGGCACTTGTGCTTGTTGAGGTCGTGGTACTTGTGCTTGCTGAGCTTGTGGTACTTGGGTTTGTAGAGGCAGTCGTACTTGTGCTTGTTGAAATTGTGGTACTTGTGCTTGTTGAGGTCGTGGTACTTGTGCTTGCTGAGCTTGTGGTACTTGGGTTTGTAGAGGCGGTCGTACTTGTGCTTGTTAAAGTTGTGGTGCTTGGGTTTGTAGAGGTAATCGTACTTGTACTTGTTGAAGTTGTGGTGACTTGTTTGGTGACCATATTCGTAGTAAGTCGACTGTACCCCACGCTTTCGGTTGGCTGCCAAAACGTCGTCGATAAAACAGGCCGAGCTTGCGGAGTCACTTCTTGTGGCATTTCGATTTCAACTGTTTCCTTGGCATCACTGGTCGGACCTGCAGTCGCTTCCTCTCCTGGAAAAGTCAGCATCACCATAGACGTCACCGTTGTAGCCTACATCAGAAATTAAAAAAAATTGTCGAAAGGTTCAAAAGGATTGCGTCATGTTGTTATACTGTGATTATTAGAGACCAGATTTTTGAATATGCCTACTTTGTTCATTGCTCTCCTCTCAGCCCAATTTGATATTTAAGTGTGAATTAGACTTTACTACTCCGCAACAACACGAGCACGAAAAAAATATGAAAACAATGAGACTTGAGCTCACTCACAACTAAGAAGTTTATTGAACAAAAACGCACCTTTTATACAAATTGTCACGTTCACACCGACGTCGAAAACGATAAACAAGAATGAAACCAAACGTATATGTCGCATGACATCTTAGTTATGTGCCACAAATAACCTGATCATCAAAAGCCACCTAAAAATATGTCAGTTCTCTCTGTGAAAGTGGAACTGAAGGGCAGCTAATGCACAGATCTTTTTCTTTACAAAGCATGATAAGCTTGGAAGATTTCTCATACTAGTTGGTGCTTATGACGGTGAATGATGGTGCAATATTAAAAGCTTTATTCACAACCACATGCACTGCAGCATGCTAAAGCTTCTCTGAAGCTCTGTTCTGCTAACGAGTGTAAATTAACGGTTAAGAATGGTTTTCGCAATGTCGCTATAGTGCCTACAAAGACCTAATTTTGGTGCTCGTGCCTAAATGGCAATAGTTGTTTACAAATGCTTATTTTCAATATCCGCTGCTGATTAGACTCAAAGAAGGAAACTTTCTAGCCTGAATTTTCACTTTCGAGTGCAGTTTCGGACCGTTATTTATGTTAGCGGGTAGAATCGACTGTCAGGAACTCTATGGGGTATAGTCCGATAATTTGACTGGCTTCAGGAAATCAACCGCTTGGATCAGTGAAATAGGACGGATGGCCACCGCACATTGTCACGCTGACATGGCGTGACCACATGGTGACCGAGAAATCTCCCACAGCCGTCAGGAAAAATGAGAGTGGAAAGAGAAAAAAAGAAAGAAAAACATAACACACGCTGTATTGTTTTGCTTGTATAGCTCTCTTTTTAAGGTGTTTATGCTGCCAGGTGAGTGGTTGAGCACATGCAATTCGAGCTGCCCGAAAGGAGGCATTCCTCTAGTCTGGTCTTGTAGTGGCTTGGCTGTCTGCTTCTGTTCTACCCTTCTCATGCAGCCCTGCTAAAACGACAGAGATCCAGGAGTGTGTTGTTTCGGCAGTATACGCACTGGACTCTCCATGCTACAGAATAAATACAGTGACCATTTTATGGAAAGCACGCGGGAAAAATGACGTTTCCATGGTTATGTTAAATTGTTGGCTCCTTCATATCACCACAAACAGTAATGATTTCTGGCATTGCTGCCGTAGATACTACTCGCGGTCGTCTTTGTTTTGAATTTAATTGCATTGAGCTTAAAAGTATTTTGCTATATTTACGACAGGATGCCTAACACGTTGCTCTGCCGGCCTGTTCCCGGCGCCTACAAGGTGCCTTTTTAATGCCTAGAAATTCGGCCTCAGGTCATTGCAATTCTTCGCAGTGCCACAAATAAAAGTGGGCACAAGAGAGGCGAGTCCTCTCTTCTTTGCATTCTTGGTTGTTGTGGTGCTAAGAATGTTGATCCGTTAGGCTTTCGGCTTGGTGCACGATGCAATGTGACCTTTAAAAAGTACAGATGTTCATGCATCATATTCTGCTTCAATTCCTGCTAAACATTTGTTTGATTTTAAGGGATGGTTCAACTAATACGAGTTTGGCATCCTTTAACTTCAGTTTTTGGTCGATCTGAGATTATTGTTTTACCGATTCAAAAGGTTGAAAATGCGAATTCTCACGTTTAATGTTTAACGTAATATAAGCAAGCTTGAACAGAGAGGTAAATACCTCACGCCCAGAAGAGTAACAGAAAGCTAAGGCCTCTATCTCGTCACAAAGGTTGCGCTTCCGTTCTGCTCACTTCATCAGCCTGACTGCGCTTACTGCAGGGTAAGGGCACGCTGCACACCTCAACGCATCACTATGCGTGCTGCGGTCACGCTACTCTGGCAAGCTTCTTAATCTATTCTACCTTCCTAACTCTCCGTCTCCTCCTCGCGCATATGCATTCTCTTGGAGTACAGTCTTGTACTCTTAATGACCAGCGGTTATCTTGCCTATGCCCATGGCCATTTGTTCCTGCTTTCACCTGAGATCTCCTTAAGGGGACCTACAACGTATTTTCTCGCCCCAGTTTTTCACAGTGCGTCCCAAAAGTTCACGATTTGTAGCGTTTGTAGCTGCAGTACTAAATCCCAAAACCATGGCATGTGTTTATTTTACAAGCAGTATTTTTCTATAAGAAAGCCTCTAAATAGTTGTACCTTTCTTCTAGCGGCGCTGAGAATTGATGGCGATGCCACTAGCCTTTCTTGCAGTTTATAAAAGCTGTGGTCGTTCTGATTTCCAGAGAGTTCCTGTAACTACGCATATAGCCACCTTTATGTTGAGATTTTCGACTATTTCGGAAAATAACAAGCTGTAACAATGGTATGATGTGGCATTATACACCTCCTCTGTATTTGTACCCCATTGGGCGAGCCTGTGCCCAACGTTGTCTGCGCCTATGCCAAGAGAGGGTTGTCGAGCCAAGCCAAGTCATCGATAAACTCAAGGTTGTCTGCGCCTATGTCAAGAGACGGTTGTCTCGGCGTCGTTACCTTCTCGATACACGAGCCAAGCAAAGTCATCAATAATATCACGATGCATAAGCGCGGCCGTGCTGAGTAGTAGTGCACGTATTTTCTGAGACGAAGTGTAGGTAACAAACCCATGTCACTGCTAATTCTTAGCGACCTAGAAGCTGCGTGCACGGTTGAGTGAACAGGCTGAAAAGTTGCTCAACACGCGCTGACGAGCATAGGATCATTAACCATGCGATGGCAGCGCCACTTCAATGTACACTTCTAACGCAGGCCTATAGGTACAGCCATCAGCACCTTTAACACGAAGACTTTGATGCGTGGCCAGGGCTAGTTTGATTAATCTCAGCCGCGTAGTGCTGGGCGCTTTTGCCGAGATAATATCTCGCTAGGCTTGGATAGTATGGGGGCGTGTATGGTTAGCATCTTTGCAACAGAATTCAAACGTGCGTGGTGTCAGCGTCAATCAAACTGCTGCAGCATACGCGGCGGAGCGTTCGTGTTAAAGGTGCTGACGGCTGTACATTATTATGGAGCAATATCACACGTTATAAAGAACTGAACAATACTTTATTACTAAAAAAATGGTCGACAACGAGCAGCAATCGACAGACATGTGACCTGGTACATCGTATCAATCATGTCCTTGCCGCCAGAGGCTCCGCAGGTCAGGTTTGTCGACTTTGAAAGAACAAACAAAAATATAGGTCCTCGTCTTAAGAACACAAAAAAAAACAGGGTCGGTTTGAGTGAACGTGACCTGAAAATGTTTCCATCAGTGCAGTCATCTCGTTTCATGTTCGGGGCAGTTGTCAGTTCCTTAAACATTCGTTTGTAGTTTGACCGACTCTGCTTTTTTCCAGACCTTTAAGGTTACACCTGCCATTTTTCTTTCCATCGCTCTCTGCGTTGTCCTCAATTAATGTTGAAGCCTCTTAGTAGGCCTCCAAGTTGCTGCTCCATGGGCAAGCGCCAGTAGGATGCGGGTGTTAAGCATTTCTCTTTTCAGATAGTGGCAAACTGCCATGCGACCTTTCAAATATACTTTTTGGTGACAACATGATCGACCAGAGCTGCCTTCGTAATGCACAATGAAATATTCCTTTTGATAGATATTAAGAAAAGTTCTCACCTGGCATTTTCAAAGGTAGTAGAATGACAACAGTGACGGATAGAACGACTAAACAGATGACGATAATTAGTATTGGGAACACCCAGACCAGCTTTACTTTGGCCCTGCAATACACGAAGGCGGAGTAAATAATCACCAGATACACTGGTGACAGTAGAAGAGTTTCCGAGAATATTCGAGGCATGTCGAATGGAAGAGATAAATCCGTTGTTAAGAATACAGTATAAGGAATCGAGAAATTTCGTCACACCATAAAATATGATACTGTGAAAATAAATTGTACCCGCTTCTAAGACAATTCCTAGACAACTACAGACGATCCACCATGAACGGCTGCTACAAAAAAAAGAGAAAAAAAAACAGAACATTCCATTCACTGCGGCGACTGATTTATAGCTAATCATTCAGCAAGTAGTGGGGGGCCTATATGACGGTTTGTTTTATTTGAGCAAGGGGTTATCACGTGACATTATGGGATACCATGAAATATGATCATCGTGACGAGAACAGAAGCCTCGTTAGCACGTGTAATATTGCTTGTTGAAAGAGACAAATCACACGAGGCATCACAGCATGTGAATTGGGCTACAAGGAGGTGCTTTGAAAACAGAAATAACTACCATTATTAGTAATGGCATTAACAATGTATTTAACTGCACGGGTGCGCGTGTTGCCTTACATGCGCGTAGGCTGTACTCCGCTGCTTTGTAAAGCAATAAATAATGGTTTAAGTGGGTAATGTCATCACTCTACTTTTAGTAGGCTGTTTGAAACGCTCAGGTATGTTCGTTACCGTTCTGCCCGGCCGCGGTGTCATTCAAAAAGGAGACCACGGCGACCGAACGAGATCACTATGGGAACTGTGCCCGCCAACGCCATCACGTTCCACTCTTCAAACTCAAGCTTGAGCTTCCTATACAAACTTTAACTAGAGAGTGTTAGTAGCTGATGTCGGTGAAGAATTTGAGTATTCCTTCAAGTGGGTACCAAAAAAATTCTAAGATGCTTGAATTTTGCCTTCAAAATTACGTAGCGATCGCGTAATTGGTCTCGTGTGCTTCGCATTCTGATGTGCTAACCAGCTTAAGTCCTTGGTGCATGCCTCAACCCTGACGTACGGTAACGAACAACTATGCGCGTAGCGTTGGCTGTTCGAATTATATTATCGAATGCCTACCGCAAACACTGTTAAGCGCCGACTACTTCCTAATTATTTTGTTAGCGAATTGGCGAAGGGCGACACGTGTTCGTAAAGCAACACGTGAATGCTTTCGCAAAATCTATGGCTATTACATCAATCTGCTTCCTGGTATAAAGTGCCTCAGCGAACTTGTTAATCGTCTGTTGGACTCGGTGTGTGATAGTGGAGGAGCCCGTTCTGAATCAATGCTGCGTGTGGGTGTGGGTGTGGGAGCGGGGAGGGGTAAATCAAGGTTCATTTTTAGAGTAACAAACAAAATGCCTAGTTATGATATGTTCGAAAAGTTTCCAAGAGATCTCAATTGGTTCTAGTTTACGGGCATCACGTGGCAACAGCAAGCACAGGACCGTGTTGATTGGTAAAACGTGAGGGAGGCCGTAGTCGGGCTGATGATGATGTTCGTTCTAGTTACGTGAGACACCCTGAATATAACTTGAGAGTCAGCACGAGAAAGAAACAGAAAGCTAGTTGAGAAACGTTTTTTCAAGTTATATGTTTCAAGTTTTTCCTGATGGTTTGAGGCATAAAGTGATAGAATTACTGTGTTACAAGCCGGGTGCTGGCGCTCCCCTTGTTTCCTCATGCTGTTTGTTCTCATCTTTACAAAGGGCTTTGCTCTTGAGCCATTGTCCAGTGGTAGATCCAGCCACTCATTTTAGAGTAAGCGATAAAGTTCGCTTGAAGTAAAATCAGACTAGGGTCCTGACCTTTAGCCTTAGCAGCTGCTACGAATACATCATAATGCCAGCACAGATACTGCTCATTTGTTCCGCTCATTTGTGCTAATCATTGATAGAGGTGGACGACTGGCACTCAAAGAAGGAGGTGCTGACACATGCTTCAACGGGAGGGGGGGAGGGTGGCGATCATTTTTACCGTCTCCCCCTGCGGATCCGCCGCTTGCGTCATCAATACTACTGCAATGATAGAATCAAATAAATGAGATACAATAAAGAGTAGCAGTGTACTTACTGTTCATCGGCTGAAGATGAAAAAAAAAGTTCTTCGTGTAAGCAAAGCGGAAGCGTAAGCAAAGAAAATACTTACGGTCAAGAGAAGACTGCACATTGGTGTCACCTGAAAGAGATAGTATTTAAAGCATTGGCGTCACAGCATTTAGCGAATTTCACATGCACAGCGACAAATAAAGAAATCTACCATCTCGCAAGGAAAAATCCTTGTAATCAATTCATAAATGTATATTAACTGTTCTGCTTTACAAAGACCCGCAAGCATAATTTGAAGTCGTCATTTGAAGGGTCGCTGAAGTGGAGGGCTCAGTAAATATTTTCTCTAACCTGCACATGAAACTAAGTACATAGACATCCATCGAATTCTGGACGCACCTGCCGGGATTTGACTCCACGGCTTTCGGACCAGTAGTGTAAAGAACCAAGACCTTGCAGATCACTGCAGCGCCCTGCCGTGGTGGTCTAGCCGCTAAGGTACTCGGCTGCTGACCCGCAGGTCGTGGGATCGAATCCCGGCAGCAGCGGCTGCATTTCCGATGGAGGCGAAAATGCTGTAGGCCCGTGTGCTCAACTTTGGGTGCACGTTAAAGAACCCCAGGAGGTCAAAATTTTCGGAGCCCTCCACTACGGCGTCTCCCATGATCATGTGGTGGTTTTGGGACGTTAAACCCCACACATCAATCAATCAATCAATCAATCAATCAATATGATCATTACAGTGGCTGAATTTCGTGATCAAAGAACAGCACAATAAAGAGAAGACGGGTTGGCGTCGGCGCTTTGGAGCATAGAGTTTCATACGATATTTATTTGAGGGAAACCTGGCAATGCAATCGCTCAGCCACCATAGGAATGATGAGTAGCGTTTGGGCTTGCCCAGTTTTCGTGCTGGCAGACATCGAATGCATTGTGGCTTTGTTTTTTGTAGTGCTTTGGTTTGTGGTTCGGATAAAATAACGTACTATAGTGAACTTCGAGAGCCGATTCGAATTGGTGAGCATAAAAAGGCCAAGGTGGTGAAGTGTAACTGTGGAATGATTGCTGAACTTCATTTTGCGACAAAGCGGCTCCGGACCAAATGAAGCCAAACGGAGCCAGACGGGGCCGGAAAAGAGTCTAGTGACTCCAAGTAAGATCGAACAAAGGATGCCTGGTCGACCTGTAAAATTTATTTGCAAATTATATGCAATGTTGCTTTATGGGCGGAAAGAAGAGATTCGCGATTGTTTTTGCCGGAAAAAAATATTTCAAAGCACACTAAATCAATAATGACGAATTGCTTGCCTGCCCTGCTGTTTTTTTTTCGACATTGGCGATGAATTACACAAAATATATTATAACACGTACTTCAAAGTATTTTTTAAAAATATATGCGTATTCGTGATCATGTTCAATCATTTTTCGCTTCTGCGTATTGCAGATATTTTTAATAAAAAATCTCAAAATAGACACAAATGCGTTTTTTGGCCTACTTTGCAAGCTCTATTTCAAAAGGTGCCTAAGACGGAGGGGCGAAAATTCCGCAATACTTTACGAGTATTCTTATTTAACTGCGTAATCCTATATTAATAACAGATATCGAATCGCTGACAGCCCACATTGAAAGCTTTTCACCTTAGCGGCTTTCTATGTGAGAATTTGGGCTTCTTCAAAAGCAGTGGCAATCAGAAAACTTCGTCATTGCCGTCCGGAGCATGCTTTTTTGGTGTCTTAGACAAATGTGCTGACTAGTCACCTGCACCTTACGACGTTACGCAGCCGCACGCCAACACACCTGACTCGCCAATGAGACGAGCGCTCGCTCTGCTTCGTTGCCTAGGGTATCCGAAGGACGCGGGACGGACTCCGCTGCGGCATCATTTTTGATGAGGGCAAAGTTGTGTAACATTCATGTACTAAGATTTAGGTGCACAGTAAAGAACCGCAGGAGATGGAAATTAGCGTAGCCCGTCCCTACGCTGTCCCTCATAATCTTATCTGCTTTGGGGACAAGTTCCAACGAATATTACTCTGAATTGGCGCAACGCAGAGTTGGTGCAACACAGAAGAAAACGGCTAACTGCCAGTGCAATGGAGCAAACTATAAATCCGGCTGCCAAGTTAACGAACTACGCCGCGTGGATGACGACCACAAGAATGTAAGGTAACTTGAAATAATGCGAGCGAAGCGTGATGGCAACGAAACGCGCCTTCCTTTTCAAAGCGAAACATTTCTTAGCGAATTCCGGAGACTTCGAGCGTATCTACCTATCTAGCCGCTTGCGTTTGTGTGCTCTCGTGATCACCCTTTTAACTGCGCATGAACCAAAATTAGCGCGGGAGGTTAAGTTGGTTTGAGGAATAGGACGTGCTGGTCAAAACATTATTAATGTCATATTCCCGTCGCGTACGTCGTCACTTTCCGCCAGGCAGTCACACACACAGACGGACGGGTATGTGCCTCTGATATGCGTGTATGTACCACAAGTGACTGACACTTAGTATCAATCGAAAAATGACGAGAACACAAGGGCAATTTTAACGTGCGAGCATTAAGAAATACCTGACATCAGTAGTGTTGACCCGACGAATGCAAAGAATAAATGTCAGGGTCCCATCTGGAATCAAACCTAAGCATTCTGCGTGGCACTGAAGCATTCTACCACAGAGCTACGCCAGGTCTCGGAACTACTTTTCAAATAGACGCTAATCTTCATGAAAAGTCAATAGGGGTTGCTGTGCTGCCTATCCAGTTTTATAAACATTACATATGTGCTCTTTTGATACAGCCATTACGTCGGATTAACGCCAATTGTGGCTAGGTGCCATGCTCTGAAGTTGATTTATGTAGGAGTGTCCAGCGCCAGCGTCCTCGCGAGCATCAGCACTTCATATCAGCTTTCGGTGTTGCTAATCCGCATGTTCCCGTTGGCATCGTTACGGAAGTGCAAACAACTGCTTCTATTAATATCTGCACCTCTTCAACATATGTCTGTGCGTGTGACATTTGTACATATATTTAGCGTCATTTCAGCACGTGTCGGTCAATGAAAAAAGGCAACACGGTCACCTTTCCTCCGCATGCTTCGTATAACTTCGATTCCCAGGTACGTCGGTTCTGGTGAATTTTGTTCACATCTGCCTTCAAAGTTGCTTTACAACAGTTGAAGCTGATTGGTTTACCACTGACGCAAAAAAAGTATGAGGTGTGCCACAAAAGCGAAACACTGAACGCGATAGCAACAAATTGGAAAGTCACGCACAGAATGGAAAGCAGATCGAAACGTGCCCCGCGTTTCTCACGCACAAATGACGCACGAAACCTTCTCACAGATACAGATTCACGTCAATAAGCGTCTCAGTTGTTACTTCTCTGTGTCGGAAAAGCACGCGCTTTTCGCAAACGGAGACTGCAATGATTGCAGCGACCTTTGTGCGCCCGGCAGTTACTATAAAATTGCTCCAGGTAAAGTCCGAGGCCGGCTGAGACGTGCGGTCCTCCCCGCGAGATAAGGGCGCGCGAGGGAGCATCACCACCCTCCTGTACGCGGGGCAAAGTATGCGTGGAAGAGAAAAGCGTGCGGCACCGCGCGATGTGGCGACGCGCGTTCATTGAGGCATCTTGCTGGTAATGCTGAAAACACAATGATTCCCCCGAGTGGCCTAAGAAAAGGTAATTGATGTGCGAAGTTTAACGTCCCAAAACCACCACATGATCATGAGAGACGCTGTAGTGAAGGGCTCCGGAAATTTCGACCACCTGGGGTTTTTTAACGTGCACCCAAATCTGAGCACACGGGCCTACAACCTTTCCGCCTCTATCGGAAATGCAGCCACCACAGCAGGAATTTTATTCCGCGGCCTGCGGATCAGCAGCCGAGTACCTTTGCCACTAGACCACCGCGGTGGGGCAGTTGGATGAGGTAAGGGGTAGGTATAAATAGCTTGCCGTTTGAATCTTGAAGGACGTGCTCCTCGGTGGCTCAGTGGTTAACGCCTCACATTCACGATGCAGAGATTGCTTATTTGATTCTGTAGCGACGAGAGAAGAGAGACGTGAGATGACGTCGAAGGCGGCCTATGGGGCCGTGGCGATCTCGCCACTTTATTCCTGGCCTGAAGCGGAGCCACGTCGGTTGCCAGCGTCCGCCACGCCAGGCGTGTCAGCTCGTTCTGATCCTCGCGCAGCTCGAGCTAGCATCAGCTGCGCGAGAGGCGCGGCGCGGTGATTAAGAAATGATGATGGTGATGATGGCGCTACAGGGCTCCCCCCCTAGCGCTTTGCGCGATTTGAAGGCATATGAAAAAGAAATAGAGCGACAAATGCTATATACAAGAACGGCAATCCATAAAGTGTTCATTTGGCAAGTCCAGGTTGTCAACGTTTATGGGCCATCAGTAGGCAGTGTGTCTCCGGTGGGCGACTCTGGGAGAAGCGCAAGGGACGAAGAAGGAAGTGTTGGGTCGCTGTGTTCATAGACACGTCCAACCCACAATTACGCGGTGGGACCATTCGAATGCGCACCCGCCGTTTCGAGTAGACGCGGCTGACAAACGTGCCCACAGCTGGAACTGTGGACAGGCGCTGAAGAGCTCGCGCTGGCAATGTGGGCGAAATAGTGTGAAGGATCGGAACGCACCCATGATGACCGAGCACTGAAGTTTCACAGCCACAGCGGGGTCTCGGACAGCGCACAGGGTGCCGAGCATGCTGTCGACAAGGAGCAGCGTCGCGGTCGTGCTGGTGTGGACGTCTCTGTCGATGAAACACCGGCCTCCGCGTAGCACTGCGACCGGTATGCCTGGGCGTGTGGCCGAGTCGACGGATGCGGAAACGCCGTGCATTGCGGCTAGTCATGTGCATGGCAAGTGGTTGGCCCTTGCGTCGGGAAAACCTCGTAGGTGTTTGCGCCGTCTTGAAGGCCAAGGCTGCAACACATGACTGTTTAGAAAGAGGCTTGAAAAAGGGCCTCTCTGTATTATGCCGAACGTGATGATTTCGTTGGCATAATCTCAAGGGCGGTAGATATGCAGTTGGACCGCACGTCGTCACTGTTGTTACCAACGAGCCTGTGTTGCGGACTGCATCCGGCGCCAAATGCTCTGGGGAATAGTTGTGAAGCTCAGAACACGTGAGCTTTGATGGAAGATCGGGTGGCACACCTGAAAGACCATCGGTTCTCCGCGCATGAGGGTTGGTGTGCAGGTCTGCATGATCGATGACAACCTCTACAGCATGTGTGGCATATGTAGTCTGCAGTTCCATAGGCGCGCCAGGTACGTCGTCCTCAGCTGCGTCAGTCATAGTCGCCGCCTCTCGGAAGTTTGGCTGTGGTTGACGGCTTATGACTTAACTTCGGCTGCAGGAGACTGCGGGGCTGAAGATGGTCGCTGCTGGCAGGTTGCAGAGAGCGTTGAGGTGGGTGGGGAGGCGCCTTCGGACATCGTCGACGCTGAAGTCTCCGCGACCAAGGGGCGAATAGTGAGCGTGAGGATATCCGTAGTCTTGGCAGACTCCGGGGCATGCGGCGATGAAGCCGTCGTAGAGTCTGACATGTCTGAGAAATCGTGGTCTGTGTAGGCCGGAGAAGACATGCGGGTGGCGAGAATGCCCGATGGACAATCGGCCGAGGACTTCGAAAAAATGCACCTCGTGGCGACCCGGTCGTTGGCTACAGGAACGTATTGAAGAAGCTCGTCGGATTTCGTGGCTGACTGGTCGCGTGCAGCACGAATGTTCTGAACCTCGTCGGATGGGCATTCGTACGCGGGACTCGCATTGATAGTGGCCGGACGAGATGTTGTAGGAGACGTAGTCGGGGAAGTTAGGTCCCGGTCAGTGAAGACTTTCGGGCCGGAGGGTACCGCACGCTGCGACGCAGACGAAACCTGTAAGTCGCGGGTGAACGGCAGCGGTGGTAGGTGAGGCCATGTCTGGCAAGCACCGCAGAGCAGAGGTCATCGTAAGGCTGCTGGCTGGAGGTTGAAGTGCCATAGAGATGACGCAACTCTACTGGAAGGGCGTCTTGAAGAATGGCGTGCATCAGCGGCTGGTCCGTGACGCCATTCAACGCCAGAACGGCATCGAGCTGCATGAACCATACCTTGGGTAGGTCGATTGAAACGGCGGCACTGGCGGGCAGAGTTGCGGGAACATGGCAGCGGCCGCTCGGCGAAGGGCGTGTTCTCCGGGTCACCAATGTAGCGACGAGAGAAGAGAGACGTGAGATGACGTCGAAGGCGGCCGATGGGGCCGTGCCGATCTCGCCACTTTATTCCTGGCCTGAAGCGGAGCCTCGTCGGTTGCCAGCGTCCGCCACGCCAGGCGTGTCAGCTCGTTCTGATCCTCGCGCAGCTCGAGCTAGCATCAGCTGCGCGAGAGGCGCGGCGCGGTGATGAAGAAATGATGATGGTGATGATGGCGCTACAATTCCTTGCGTCAGAGTCGCTTTCTGGATTCTTTTCTTTTTCGCGTTTTCACACACACACATATGTGTGTATATATATATATATATATATATATATATGAGGAAAGATGTGCATAGTTTATGAAAATGATGGTGGAGCAACAGATATTAGCAAGGAAAAAAGGAGACAGGATAGAGTGCCAGACTTTCAACTCGTTGATTTCCCTCGCCTCACCCAAATATATATGCTCGCAGTATGCGCACAAGGAGAGGGCGCCGCACAAGCGACTATCACTTTGCACACACGAAAACCTAAATAGAAATAAAAAGCTATCACACAGCGCTATCTAAAAACAGGTCTTCCTTCTTGAACTAAGTGATGAACGGGACACTGACGCATTCGTTTCCTCTCCTTTGTATGTGGTATGCCTCCAGTACTCCACGTGCTATAACGTATCTCTGCTTCGTCCTAACACACGTATCTCTAGGAATAGCAGTGTGCAGCCACACGAAGCACAATGTAACCACAGGTGTAAACCCACGCCATTCTTAATTGATAAGATATGCTCCCTAAGGCGATCTTTAACATAGCGTCCTGTTTGGCCTATGTACACCTTGCTGAAGCTCAGTGGAATTGAATAAAAAACGCCCACCACGGAAAGCACAACTGGCCGGGAGTGCCTTTTTTCGCATGAAAAATTAGCTTTCTGCGAACAAAGGTGGTCACAGAGCTTCGACAGCTTGTTGGGAGCCGAGAAGACCACTAGAACGTCACGCCTGTTTGCATCTTTCTTCAAATTGGGGGCGATTATGTGCATGTAAGGCAGAGCCAGTAGTTCCTTTCTTCACACAGCCTCGGGCTGTCTGCTGCATCCTTTCAGCCTCCGGAGCAGAGATTAGGACACACTCGTTATGACCGACGAAAGAAAACCGGCTGCAACCAGCCTTGAAATCTGTTCCTGAAAACTGTCGTCCATGGTGTGCTCGCATGACTTGAACAACGCAGACCGGAGACAAATTGTCGCAATGCCTCTTTTCCTGCACATGAATTTTTGGCTCTGAGCTGGCGCGTTTTCCTGAGAGCTGAAGAACAGGACCGTGATCGTTGCCTTTTCGAGGGGGCTGACACAATCTTCAGCAATAAGAGTACAGCTCGACAGACATTTTCGACAGAAAACATCGTGTGCTTCTTCAAAGAAAATGAACAATTTTTTTTCCCAGTCAAACAGGGAAGGAGGCTTTGTCGTTTTACCAAAAGACCTATACCGGGAGAAGGCCTCTTGAGCTATTGAAAAGAACTTTGTCCGTTCATTAGCGAAGCCTACCAAGGTGAAAAGCCGTGCTGTTTCTTAGTGCAAGGAACTAAATTAGGGCTAGCTAGCAAAAGCTATATGCGAGTGCCAAGGTATTACTCTCGAAGTGTTTTTCTCAGTTGAAACACATAAACGGGAGAGGCCGTTCAGGTCTACTGTCACGGAAAGGGGCACATAGCAACTTTAGCTCATTCGCTTATTGTTTAAGCACCAAAATAAGCTTTGCCTTGATGACCCATTCGCCACAAAAAATTCAGCCGCGGTGACTGATTTTCAGTAGTAAAAATGCCTTTTGGTACGCCTTTAGTATGGATGTCGAGGATTTATTATATTCTGTGCCGCACGTTGAACTTCTTCCCTGTGTTAGAGAATGCATTGATGTCAATGGTAGCACTGACTTTATGAACTCTTGTTGTTTATCAGTCGACAATTTCTTGTTCCTGCTTCAATTTTATTTGAGAAGCACATTTATTTCTTTTAATGATTCAAATCTATGTACAGCGAAAAGGCATTTCCATTAGTTCATGTGTAACTCCTGTCCTATGCAACATCTTTCTGTCATCTATTAACCAGGCGCTTGATAGGAAACTTGACTCGAAACATTGTCCCAATTTTTTTATAAGTTGATGATTTTCTTGTATTTTTAAACAGCCTTGACACTTTGACCGCCTATGACGACGTGGAGAATGTTTTATCAGTTTTTATTCAGCAAAAAAAAAAGGTTTGACGTTTACGCATGAGCTACCTCAAGACAATCATTTGCAGTTTTTAGGCATCAACACGTCATTAAACGCGACATATCCATGCTGGATGTACAGCCCCCGTGCACGCAAAGACCTCTTGCCTCACGAATCAGCACATTCGAAAACCGTAAAAAGAGCGGTTGTGACTATATGTTTCCTGTCTGCGTTGCTCAAGTCGTGCGAGCACACCATGGACGACACTTTTCTGATTGATTGATATGTGGGATTTAACGTCCCAAAACCACCATATGATTATGAGAGACGCCGTAGTGGAGGGCTCCGGAAATTTCGACCACCTGGGATTCTTTCATCTTCATCATCAGCCTGACTACGTCCACTGCAGGACAAAGGCCTCTCCCATGTTCCACCAGTTAACCCGGTCTCGGGTTTTTTAACGTGCGCCCAAATCTGAGCACACGGGCCTACAACATCTCCGCCTCCATCGGAAATGCAGCCGCCGCAGCCGGGATTCGATCCCGCGGCCTGCGGGTTAGAAGCCGAGTACCTTAGCCCCTAGACCATCGCGGCGGGGCGGCACTTTTCAGGAACATTTCAAGGCTAGTTGCAGCCGGTTTCCCTTCGGTGGTTTTAACCAGTGTGTCCGAATCTTTGCTCGGGAAGCTTAAAGGCTGCAGCAGACAGCCCGAGGCGGTGCGGAAAAGGAAACCACTGGTTCTGCCTTTATATGCACAAAATTACCACCAATTTGAAGAAATTCGCAAACAGGCATGACGTTATAGTGGTCTTGTCGGCACCCAACAAGCTGCCAAAGCACTGTGGCCGCCTTTGATCGCAGAAAGCTAACCTTTCATGCGAAAAGAGGCACGCCCGGCCAGTTTCGCGTTGCATAGTGGGCGTTAATTATTTAATTATGTTGAGCCGTGGCAAGGTGTATATAGGCCAAACAGGACGCTGTGTTTATAATGATCACGTTAGGGATCACATCTTATCAATTAAGAATGACGTGTGCTCACACGTGCCATTACATTGAGCTTCGTGCGGCTGCACACCACTATTCCGAAAGATACGTATGTTAGGACGAAGCAGGAATACGTTAGCACGTGAAGTACTGGAGGCATACCACATACAAAGAAAGGGAAACGAATGCGTCAGTGTCCCGTCGATAACTTTGTACGAGAAGGAAGACCTGTTTTTAGATAGCCGCTGTGCGATAGCTTTCTTCTGTTTAGGTTTTCGTGTGTGCAAAGTGATAGTCGCTTGTACGGCGCCCTCTCCTTGTGCGCATACTGCGAGCATATATACTTAGGTGAGGCGAAGGAAATAAACGAGTTGAAAGTTAGGCGCTCAATCCTGTCTCATTTTTTTTTCTTGCTAATATCTGTAGCGCCAAAACAATATTTCTAGACAAAGCAGCACCACCATCATTTTAATAAGCTATGCACCAGCTCGCCCAACGTCACACGCTGCTAAAGATGTGTGTACTTAATGGCTCGTTTTTCCGTGTTTCACACAATAATAATGAGATCTAACAGACAATAATGTCAAGCAATGTGTAGGGGAAGGTAATAGACCGAAATATAATGCAAATGTGGCAAAAGAAAAGTGGGTGAAGAGATAACTTGCCGTGGGCAAGAACCGAACCTCGCTGTCATGGCTACTGGAGGCACTGACTGACTCTTCCATGTTTAAATTCACATATATACCCAATAAAGTGGGTGGGAGGATAGCCGCCGTGATAGCTCAGTGGTAGAGCCTCGAACGCGTTATTCGTAGGTCGCAGGTTGGGTTCCTGCACACGGCAAGGTTTCTTTTCACCCACTTTTCTTTCTTCACATTTACATTATAATTTGGTCAAAGAGCTTTTCTTATACTTTCCTTCGCATTATTGTCTGTTATGGTAAATATCATTACATATATATATATATATATATATATATATATATATATATATATATATATATATATATATATATATATATATATATATATATATATATATATATATATGGACAGAAGTGTTTACCTAAGGGCTCATTTTTCCGTGATTTGACACAAAATAATGAGATCAAACAGACAATAATACCAAGGAATGTATAGGGGAAGTTACTAGAACCAATGTGTTGTAAATAAGAAGAAAGAAAAGTGGGTGAGAAATAACTTGCCGTGAGCAGGAATCGAGTCTACGACCTTCGAATAATGCGTTCGATGCTCTATCCACTGAGCTATCACAGCGGCTATCCCCCCAGCAATTTTATTGGGTATATATGTGAATTTAAACGTGGGAGTGTCAGTCAGCGCCATCTGTAGCCACAGCGGCGAGCGTGGAACACCTTTTTATGAGCCTGTGTGGCTTCTCGTAGCACGTGAACTTATTACGAGCGGGCAGCTGACCAATAGTCCCTCGTATACAACCTAACGGCACCAAGTCTGCCAGTACGAGACCCTCATTAATGAATAAGGGAAAGAAGTGTATACCTAAGGGCTCGTTTTTCCGTGTTTTGACACAAAATAATGAGATCTAACATACAATAATGGCAAAGAATATATAGGGGGAAGTTATTAGAACCAATATCATGTAAATAAGTAGAAAGAAAAGTGAGTGAAGAAATAACTTGCAGTAAGCGGAAAATGAACCTACTACCTTCGAATAACGCGTACGATGCTCTAATCACTGAGCTATCACGGTGGCTATCCCCCCAGCTTTTTTATTGGGTTTATATGTTAATATAAACGTGGGAGTGTCAGTCAGCGCCATCTGTAGCCATAGCGGTGAGTGTGGAACACCCTTTTACGAGCCTGTGTGGCGTCACGTAGCACGTGAACTTATTACGAGCGGGCAGCTGACCAATAGTCCCTTGTATACAACCTAACGGCATGAAGTCTGTCAGTACGAGACCCTCGTTGATGAATAATGGAAAGAATTGTATACCTAAAGGCTTGTTTTCCGTGTTTTGACAGATTATAATGCGATCTAACAGACAATAATGCCAAGGAATATGTAGGGGAAGGTATTAGAACCACTTTTCTTTCCACGTGCCACTTTTTCTTTTCGTTCTTTTCTTCTTAATTACAATAAATTAGTTCTAATAACTTCCTTCATACATTCCTTGGCATTATTTATGACACACACACACACACACACGCACACACATATATATATATATATATATATATATATAATATATATATATATATATATATATATATATATATATATATATTGTAGGGAACTATGCGAACGACGACGAAGCAGCATGAAACGGCAAGCCACAGCGTTGGCGCACACGCGCGACCCGAGCTTACGTTTGTTTTTGTATTTTCGGCCTGTTGGCGTTTCTCGCTCTTCTGGCGTCCCTCGGCCTTCCTGTAGGTCTGTACGTAAATAAATAAACTGCGTGACAATATATATATATATATATATATATATATATATATATATATATATATATATATATATATATATATATATATATATATATATACCTAAGGGCTCGTTTTTCCGTGTTTTAACACACTCTTAATGAGATCTAACAGAAAGTAATGTCAGGGAATGTACACGGGAAGTTATTAGAACCAATGGAATGTAAATAAGAAGAAAGAAAAGTGGATGAAAAAATAACCATCCGTTGCTCCTGCTCACGGCTGGTTAATTTTTCATCCACTTTTCTTTCTTCTTATTTACATTCCATTGCTTCTAATAACTTCCCCTGTACATTCCTTGGCATAACTGTCTGTTATATATATATATATATATATATATATATATATACATTGAGTGGCACTGACGTTGCCGCCGGCAGCAAAATAATTGAGCCGAGAGTATCGCGATAGCAATTATATCAGTAATATGGGACATTGTGACTCAGGTCACGTGACTCCGAGCTGTTGAGGTTCAAATAGACGCTCCTGCACAAATCCGTGTACTGCGCCCACCATTCCCATGCAGCACCACGCATTTCAGCTCACGTAGACACTAGAGCGAGAGTTCCATCTAGCGTATTCATAGGAAACTACATTCGTCGAAGTTCCTGCAGAAGCGCCGCCTAACGGTACAGGTCTGATGCAGTCTTATATGGCCCACCTTCATAAAAATAGAATGCCTTCGGTGCTTTACGAGCCAGAGACTCAACATAGCGAACTTCTGGATCTTTCATGAGTTAACATGGGCAACGCACGAATCATTTATTTATTACAAAACTCAGAGGCCCTATTGTTGCAACTTCGATGTATATCTATGCAACAGTGATAGATTGAAACTTTTCATTTTAGTCTTAGGTTCTAATTAATAAACAGTGCTCAAGAAATGAACCATGAGGTGGTATAAAAAAGAACTTTTCAGTTTATATCAGAGTTGGCCAAGTCCCAAAAAGGTACCTAAATTGCACCAATAACTATATTTAGGACATTTAAAGTGCAAATGAATAACATCACAAACCACTGTTTGAAATGCAATGCCATCACTACCCTATTACGTTTGAAAAGTAATGCAAATTAGTCAAAATTACTTGAACAAATGTTCGTCAGTACGGTACATCGTTCACTAGGTCAGCTACATACACTTTCTTTACTTCTGCTTCTTTCAGGTTGTCAGTTGCCGGATCGTTGCGGCGACAACTTCTCGATCTTTTAATGACGTGCCTCTATAACCTGTCTCGATGCTTGTCAAAACTTGCTTACTTGAGATCGGCAAACTTGGACTACAAAAACGGATAATTTTGTCTAAATGAAAGCCCCCTCTTACTCAGACGTAACACACTAGAAATGTCTGCATCCTGTTGCCGAGTTTTCTGACAGCCATGTTTCAGTTCTGGCACACAAGTGAACTTTATTTTGTTTTTTTTGTTTTTTTGCTCCTTTGGTGAATTTTAAATGAAAGAAAATCAGACCTGTTACTTTAGTCAAAATTATTTGGGAAAGTAATGGATCATTTTACTGAAAGTACTCGCTTCACGCATTCCATTCCATTGATAAACTAGTAGTCCAAAAAGTATAATCCATCGCATTACTCACTTCAGCAAACAATGCCCAATTCCTGTAGTTTCTTGATTGCTTTGCTGTCAGGTGTGGTAGAGGTCGATTCGATGTCCCAGAATAATTTGATTGATCGATATCTGGGGTTTAACGTCCCAAGTCCACCATATGATTATGAAAGACGTCATAGTGGAGGGCTCAAAAAATTTCGACCACCTGGTCAGAATAATTTCCCTTAAAGGACAGGACATGACTAGCTGTTACGATAGAGTGGTGCTTACTGTATTACCCTACAGTCATCACAGGCGTGCACACGAAGGGGGGGGGGGGCAGGGAGGACGGTCACTCTTTAGAGGGACTTTATATGCTCCCTACGAGGGCAGAGTTGCGCATTGGTCCGCCATTGTGTTGCACCCCTGTGCAGTGAGGCCATTCGTCGCGCACGCAGGAGAAAAATGCGGCGCGAATGTCTGGCGCGGGCGGCGTCCCACAGACTTATTCGAACGCACTCAACAAGATTTCACGGTTGCAGTGAGGCGGTATGTTGCTGTAGGTAGCGAAAATGGTTGAAGCCCGTGTGCTTAGACTTAGGTGCATGTTAATGAACCCCAGGTGGTCGAAATTTGCGGAGCCCCAAACTATGGCGTCTTTTTTTAAAGTATGGTGGTTTCGGGAAGTTAAACTGAACAATTCAATGAGTGAGATAAAAGTGATTAAAATATGTAACCCATTTCTGATAACGCTGCAGCGTGGTTTTTACACCAGACGCACGATGCACAATGTTTCTGCAAAAACAATTTTGTGATCGCCCGATTCCTTTTGAAACCGGTAGATGACACCACCTATCCAGTCTGTCGGGATCTCACACGTTTGCGGCTTCTATGTTCTAGAAATTTTAATCCGGCTGTAATAATGTAATCGCTATTGGCGCTCGCACTTCGGCTTATTTCGACACGATGCCCGGAGTGTCCGCAATCAACAGCGCCTTTCGATCAACAGCGCTCGGCACTAACCACTATGCCACAAAGAGTACGTTGTGAGAACTGCTTACGGCAAGCCAGCTATATACACCATACACCGTTTGGCGGTCCTCAGAGCTCCACAATTTCAGCATGTGTTTTTCATCAGTGGGGCTCTTTGATTTTCGATTTCTGGCCACCCGCGGGCTGCCAGAGCAAGCCAGAGCACACTCGTTTTTTTCGGTCTGCTCCGTCCCCCCCCCCCCACACGGCGCACTTCCGGTTGGCGTTCGTTTTTCTCGGGTTGGATGTTCTGGCGACCCACGGGGAGCCCGAGGGTCGCCAGACGCTTACAGGACAATTGAGTCGTGGAAGCTTTCTGGAAGGTTTTGGCCAGGTTTTGGGATAGCAGACGCCGAAAAGGTACGATGCGCGCTTGGTGCCATCTTTGTGAGGACTCGATGGATTGTAACGTGGGCGCTTGAGGACTGCGCCTTCGCTTGTCATTACGCGTGACGTTATCTTCTAAAGCCTGTTCCGCCTTGATAGTTGAGGCGATTATGAGTGGCGGCGAGTGTTTGAAGCTGCTGTTCATCGCATTTGTTATGTTTCCCGTGAAGCTTCCTTCTGTGAACAACGCGGTGAACTGTTGCTTGTTGACTGCGTCGTGCACATGCCTTAAAAGTTATGTTCGTAGTACACGTTCGTACGCATGCATGGAGATAACTTTGGAGTTAATTTTTTTTTCGTAGTAGTCGTTTGTGAAGCTGTGCCTGCTTTCTGTGCACTTAGCGAAGACGATTGTGATCGAACTAGCTCGCTCCGTCGTTTGTTTGCGTATGTCACACAAGTCCCGTTTATTAGGGAGGCGATCGCCGGGCTAATTCCAAGGGCCGAAGTATTGGCCCTCCGAACCGCACCACGAAAGCGTGGACAATTTGGAAGTGGTCCTTTTTGGCGCGCCAGCGGACGCCGGCTGTGGCCCAAAGAACAAGTCAGAGCCGAGAGTTGATAAACAAAACAAATATTATATTCTCAAAATTGGCAGATCGAAAACAATACACAAGAATGCACACTCCACAATAGTTGCATACAATATGTCACCAATCAAACCAATCAATCAACTTACTACACAATACAATCAGCCACACTTGAAACAACGGACACGGACAACAATACGCACTACAATGCAGTCGCATGCATTGAACAACCAAGACACTTAAAGACTAAAGAGATAGAAAACCTATTCAGTCCAAAGTTCTTGGAACCAAAGTCTATATGATACTCTTCCGAGAATCACTCACTCAAAGTTCAGCGTTGTTGTCGTTCCGCAGCCCTCGAAGTTTCTCTTCCAGGAAACCTCCCGTCTTTAATTGGCCACTCTTCAAACTTCAACTTCTTCGCCGGAACACGTCGGCTTCACACCCGCAGCTGTCGCCACGCGTCCTCGCTCAATAGCGGTAAGCACACGCTCTTGCCTGTAGCTCGAGCCTTCACCCACTGGTGGAAATCCTCTTCATCTCCGGCTTCGTCCCTACGGACCGAAAACCTTCGCCGACTACACGGCGGAATCCCTACGCGCTCTGGCGCTCACTTCCGTCTCCTCCTGCTCTCTCGTCTCGGCCGCTCGATTAAATACCTTCTGCGCCATCTTCCAGAAAGTTCTCGTCCTTTCGTCGGCGCGATACGCAGCGAAGGCTGGGAAGAGGGCGAGACGGTTGGAAGTCCCTCCGCGTCGCATGACTCAACTCGGCGTGGCCCCGCCCCCTTCGTTCTAGAAAAATCGCGGGCTTGCTGGGCCGCCGATGTGGGGTGAGGAGGTTCGTCTGCGAAGCCATGCTTCTGCGGGGAGAGCGCGCGCCCGGGAGCCTTGGATGTTTGTTTTCTCTTTTTTTTTCTTTTGACCTCGCGGCGTTTCTCCCGCCCGTTGTCGCAAGAATTTGGCGGCGCGCTCATTTTTCGCGCTCGTTCTGTGACACTGCCCCCCACTTTAAGAATATTATCTCATAATATTCAAAACCCCACAGACGAGCGCGAACAGTCACCACACACTCTCACAGACTGTAACACCATCAGTCGCTCATGACACTTCACATTCACAAGAGATCACTTAATACAATTGTACATTGTAATTCAATTACACAACACGTGAAAACACAACCACAAGTACATGAGTACAACACTCCACCACACATTCCCAATAATACAAATGTACAAAGTTATCTCACTGCAACAATGGTACAATACTATACATCACATCACAGCACAACACTTCGACACTTGTGACACAGGATACCACAACATTAACACAACATATGGCACTCAACACTGCCAAACACATTCTGCTTTGACCTCAGCACTTATCCTGTGTACTTTTAGCAGCGCTTGCGCCCCTTTTTGCGGTGCTCGCTCGATCTCTTCTTGTGTTTCCACGTTCTTTTTCGGCGAGCCCTTTCCAACGACGATATCTGAGGCGTCGTCTCAGCCATCGTTGTCTCTTCCGACACCGTTAACGCGTCATTACATTCGACGGGTCCTGTCTGTTTATTTACCCGCTTGATCATGCCTCTACATTTTGCCCGGCTGGCCAACTCCGTCTCCTTTACACTGTCGGTCGGTTGAGGTCGTGCCGACGTAAGTCCGGTTGCTCGGCCCGTGAACTGATTCGACACGATCGTCTTCTCCTTCGCTGTCTCTTGCGCCGCAGCTTCACCTTGGGCTCTAGTGAGATCCGTCACGGGATGCTCCTCCACTGTATCTCGCGGCCGCTGTGTTGGCGAGGGCTCTATCTTCGGGTCTTCTCCCAAACATTCTGGATCACTTGGCCCTCGCGCCCCGTCGATGTTTCCGATGACAAGGTCATACAGGGGGGTCGTCATGCATAAAGCAGTAACCTTCCCGCTGAAGTACGGGGTTTCAACCTCAATTTCTGCTTCAGGAAGCATCCGAACCGTACGGTCAATTAGGCAAACCGGTTTCGTTCTGCCTGTCAACTCACTTTCCCGTACCAAATTTCTCCGCACGATAACCGTGGAGCTACCGGTGTCTCTTAGAACCGTAATCTTCTTGCCCGCAACCTTTCCAGGCAGTGTTGGCATTCGCTTCGTAACACCGGTCGACTGTTTTGACATTACAGCACCAACAATAGGAATTTTCTCCCCATTTTTCAATTCTACGAATCCGTCGGTGACGGCATTATTATCGGATTTCGGCGCCACTTGCACACAGGATACCTGGTGAGTTTGACTCACTCCGTTCAGACAAGCGTCTGCTTTGTGCCCAGTTTGACCACACTTGAAACATTTTACTACCGTAGGGTTCGTAAAGATCGTTCGACAATTTTTCGCGCGATGACCCACTCGGTTACACAGAAAACATCGCGGAATGCTCACTGGTGCACGCTTCTTTTCTTCGGGAGCCAATTTCTTCAAATCATCGGGACACTCCTTCTTGACCTTGGCCAAATTAGTTTCACCTTGCGCTTCCAAGAATTGATCAGCCAATTCAAGCATTCCTTCAAGTGACTCAGCCTTCCTCTCTTTTAAGTACAGCGACAGGCTTGGGTGGCAACTAGTAAGAAATTGTTCTCTAATTAGGAGCTCTCTAAGCTCATCGTACTCCAGCGCTGTCCCTGAAAGTTCAATCCATCTGTCGAAATAGTGGCAAAGTCGGGCAGCATACTGCGAAGCTGTCTCACCGTCAGCTGGCTTTCCTGTCCGAAATCTGTCCCGGAATCCTTCCACAGTGAATCTAAATCGCTTCAACAAAGCAGCTTTCACCTTTGCGTAGTTGGCTGCATCGGTCGGCGTCAGCCTACCGTACACACCGAGCGCTTCACCACTCAAGCAAGTACTCAAAGCAGTTGCCCATTGATGTTCCGGCCAATTCTGGCTCTTCGCAATCGTCTCAAATCGGTGAAGGTACGCGTCAAGGTCGTCCTTCCTTTCATCAAACGCTACGAGCAGCTTGCTCGGGTTCAAGCGGAAGCCATGATCTTCCCGTTCGCTGCTTTCCACTCTAGCTTGGACGGGAGTTTCACTTCGCTGTTGCAAACGGAGCCGCTCGAGTTCCATCTCGTGCTGCCGCTGCCGTTCCCTTTCAGCCATCTCCGCTTCTCTTTCTTCTTTCAGCTGTCGCTCCCTCGCTTCTCTTTCTTCTCTCGCCCTTTCGGCTGCCAACTTCTCTCTCTCCAGCTCCAACTTCAATTGCTGCTCTCTTTCTTCCTTCAGCTGTCGCTCCTTTGCATCTCTTTCTTCTTTCACCCTTTCAGCTGCCAACCTCTCTCGTTCCAACTCAGCTGCTTTTTCTTCCTTGGCCCTCTCTGCTGCCAACCTCTCTCTCTCCAACTCAGCTTCTTTTTCCGCTTTGGCTCTTTCGACCGCCAACCTCTCTCGTTCCAACTCAGCTGCTTTTTCTTCCTTGGCTCTCTCAGCTGCCTCTTTCTCCTTCTGGCTTACCCATTTCCGTAGTTCGGCGCCGGAAAGACCCATCTTCTCACCAAGCGCAACTAACTTTTCGAGATCCATTGTGTCTCGCAACTCGCAAATAAAACCTTGCTGCGTGCAAAAAGTATCTGCCTAAATCAGTCTATCGGAACACTCCCCTGCACTCGTTAACGAGAACACTGAACAACACACAAAATCGTTCCGATAGCACTATCAACAACTCGAGGCTCTTTCTCACTACTTTGGACACACTGTGCACCAAAAGGTCCTATGTCGCGGACGCCAGATTAATTGTCACACAAGTCCCGTTTATTAGGGAGGCGATCGCCGGGCTAATTCCAAGGGCCGAAGTATTGGCCCCCCGAACCGCACCACGAAAGCGTGGACAATTTGGAAGTGGTCCTTTTTGGCGCGCCAGCGGACGCCGGCTGTGGCCCAAAGAACAAGTCAGAGCCGAGAGTTGATAAACAAAACAAATATTATATTCTCAAAATTGGCAGATCGAAACAATACACAAAAATGCACACTCCACAATAGTTGCATACAATATGTCACCAATCAAACCAATCAATCAACGTACTACACAATACAATCAGCCACACTTGAAACAACGGACACGGACAACAATACGCACTACAATGCAGTCGCATGCATTGAACAACCAAGACACTTAAAGACTAAAGAGATAGAAAACCTATTCAGTCCAAAGTTCTTGGAACCAAAGTCTATATGATACTCTTCCGAGAATCACTCACTCAAAGTTCAGCGTTGTTGTCGTTCCGCAGCCCTCGAAGTTTCTCTTCCAGGAAACCTCCCGTATTTAATTGGCCACTCTTCAAACTTCAACTTCTTCGCCGGAACACGTCGGCTTCACACCCGCAGCTGTCGCCACGCGTCCTCGCTCAATAGCGGTAAGCACACGCTCTTGCCTGTAGCTCGAGCCTTCACCCACTGGTGGAAATCCTCTTCATCTCCGGCTTCGTCCCTACGGACCAAAAACCTTCGCCGACTACACGGCGGAATCCCTACGCGCTGTGGCGCTCACTTCCGTCTCCTCCTGCTCTCTCGTCTCGGCCGCTCGATTAAATACCTTCTG
Organism: Rhipicephalus annulatus; assembly: GCA_013436015.1. Classification (NCBI taxonomy): domain Eukaryota; kingdom Metazoa; phylum Arthropoda; class Arachnida; order Ixodida; family Ixodidae; genus Rhipicephalus; species Rhipicephalus annulatus. The sequence continues at coordinate 752,653 of WOVY01000570.1, forward strand.
CGCCATCTTCCAGAAAGTTCTCGTCCTTTCGTCGGCGCGATACGCAGCGAAGGCTGGGAAGAGGGCGAGACGGTTGGAAGTCCCTCCGCGTCGCATGACTCAACTCGGCGTGGCCCCGCCCCCTTCGTTCTAGAAAAATCGCGGGCTTGCTGGGCCGCCGATGTGGGGTGAGGAGGTTGTGGTGTACACGTATCCCGAAGGAGTACGGCCACCAGCGTGGGTCCGGTCTTAGCGAGCCGCAGGGCACGCGTTAACCTTCGCCGTGGCGGGAAACACGATACTGCTCAAGTCGCAACACTTTATTGTGGCAACCAAACGCAGTACAGCCCGTTGCAAAAAGGCGCGGCGGGAAAGCAAATAGGCTTATCCACGCCACGGGCACAAAGTACTACACAGGGTGCCACGAGCACGTCTCCGCGGTAAAGGTGATCCACGGAGACACCGGAACAAAGGGGCCGGTTGCTCGAGCGAGGGCAAAGGCGCTCGCGTTGGCTTCGAAGGGAGACGGGTCGGCGTGGCGAGGCCACGCGCTAGGACACCGTACCGCCCTTCGGCCGTGAGTACGCAGTGGGGCGACAAAGAGGTGAGCGTTCGCCTCGGGCGCAAGGCGCCGTCAGCGAAGTCCGACGAGCCCCCGACTGACGGGAGTCGACGGACGGAAAAGATGGCGTGGCTCACCGTTCGCCGTCCCAGAGTACTCACTGCTCCCGACGCAGCGCGCGAAAAAACCTCTCGGGGGTCCCCCGCGCGCGGCGCCACAGTCAACATCCGCTACCAGGTGAGGGAGTTAAACGTCACTCCGCCCTTCCCAGCGCGGCTGAGAGCAAAGGAGGGCAGACATGTCGGGACATGAGAATTGCAGAAAAGGCGGGAAAGCCCGCGCAAAGGCAGCGGGCCAGCCTCAATTCCCACATCCCCCTCTCCTAAATTTGCCCTTTACCGGTCTGCAAAAGGCAGCCGGACGTCACCCATGCAGTTAAAATGACACTGCTATGAGCGACAGCTAACCTCAGTGCAGCCCTGCTACTGCTGCTAAAAAAATGATTGCAAAGGAGAAACAAAACATAACTAACAAAATAAACACATGACACTATACAAATAACTGCGGAAGGGAGCACAGAACAGTGGGACTAGTGTTCGTGGTGCTGAAGGGGGATAGCGTCCACTGCGCGGAGGGGCGGAAGGGCGTGACAGTGTCCGCTGGGTGCGATGCCCGAGTGCGAGGTCAGAGGTACGGGAGGTGGCTCACTGATGGCTTGTTGCTGCTCTTGATAAGCCGCGAGTCCGACGAAAGCCGCTTCGGTTGTTCGGAGGCCCCGCATTTCTGGCTCGATGAGGGAGCTGGACGTTGCGGGAAGCCGGGCCTCTCCGGTGGTCAGGGGGCCGAACCAAAATTGGCTGCGAGGCGCCCTGGCGTTGGCCGGCAGCATATAGCTGCTTTCAGCTGGCCTCGCGCAGGAGCCATGGTGGGAAAAGGCAGCGGGGCTTCTTCGGCGACAGCCGAGAACAGAGCACAGCCAGATGGTCTGACATCAGTGGGTCAATGCCCCCCAGCACCTCCAGTGTCCGCGTCGATGGAGGGATGCCATGACGCACTCTTCGCGGGCTCGCACTGAAGCGTCACGCACTTACACACGCACGCACACACACCGCCGACGGCTGCGCGAGCGTAGGCGCAAAGCGTCCTTCGTCTCTCTCCCCCGGCAAGCACCGACACTCAAGGTCACACACAGCTCCCTTCGCGGTAGACGGAACGAACACGGGAAAAAAAATAAAGACAGGGCAAAAATGACACTCAACATATGGCAAAAAAAAACACGAATAACACTTAATATTAGACAAAAGAAATATGAAATACACATGAACACTTAAAAAAAAAAGAAACACTGGCAGCAGACAGGGCGGGGTCAACTTCTTTACGAGAAAAGGCCGTAAAGAAGCTAACCTATACTGAGGCTAGACGGTAAACTGAGGGCCTTCGGTTGCGGAGAAGTCCGCCGTCCGGCGCGAAATCACAAAGGTGACCGCTTCCTCAGATTATACCGGTGCGGGGTCCGAATGCGGTCCGCCGCTCCGGGTGTGCCCGTTGCTTGCGCGAAGTGCCGCAGGGCGCTGGCGCGAGCTCGTCAGACCGTGACAAAGGGCTTCAGGTCTGCGATGTGGGCACGGCTGAGTTTTCCCAAAGGGGATCTTTCAGCTAGTACGCGCCACGGACGCTCACTGACAATCGGTTCATAAGACCGGGCGGCTTTCCAACCCTTGGCTCAACCGTTTGTCAGACGTGGCAGGCACGGAATAGCGATAAAAGCCACGCTTCGTGCCGGGCCAGGTCACAACATCGCTCAGTTTGCAAAAACTTTCGAGCCACTCAGGTGACCGGCCATGGATTCGTCGTGAGAGGATCGCAACAGTGCGGCTCTCAGACTTTTGGGCATAACCACCTTAAACGGGTCTAAGGACTCGTCGTCAGTGGCTATATACTTCAGCAGGAGCCCGTCATGGTCCAGCAAAATGAATCCGCCGGGGACTCAGCGACACACGCTGTTTCAGCCCCCTAATCGCGCCCGCCGCAGAACAAGCAGCGTAACGGCGCGCCTCTCAAGACGGTTTAACGGCGCCCGCCGCAAAGCAAGCAGCGTATACGGCGCTCCGTCCCTCCGAGACTCGAAACGGATCACTCTGCTGAGCCTTCAGTAGCTCTTCGCTGCCGAAAGCAATTCCCATTCTCCCAAATGGGGGAGTCTGGTATCGCGCCCACTCAGGACCGCAGCAACCGCCGCGTACACGGCGTCACGGGTTCGCTCTCGGCACGGTGGCCTTCGGAAAGTTCCCCCCGCTCGGCCGCTACGCAGTGCGCCGCTTACCTGGTTAACAGCCAAGGTTTGTCCACATGGGGACCCACCCTTCTCGCCGAATGGCGGCGAAGCTGCTGTTTCGCCCCCGACGCTTGCATGTGCTAAGGCACCGCGAGCGGCCGTCGCACCGAAATCCAGGTTCTCGGCAGACAACAGGGGGCACGAGATAGCGCGTCAGCTACCACGTAGGAGTGTATTCACCACAAAAAGGGGTGACGACACAGGCGAGCGCCGAAGGGCGCCCGTCGATAGAGGCGGCGGCCTCTTTGTGCAACGCGGCATGCCACGAAGCAGACATAACGTTCGGGTAGGGCAAGAGGCCCATTCTGAAGCGACGCGCCATCTCCAACAAAGGGAGCGGCTAGGCGCCTCGTGTCGTCACCGCAATAGGGGGTGCCGACACGCACGGGCGTCGGAGGCGCTTGTGCGTAACGTTCGGGTAGGGCAAGAGGCCCATTCCGAAGCGACGCGCCATCTCCAAAGGGAGCGGCTAGGCGCCTCGTGTCGCCACCGCAATAGGGGGTGCCGACACGGACGGGTGCAGAAGGGTTCCCGTCAACAGAGGCAATGGCCTCCGTTTGCAACGCGGCATCCGCTAAAAGGGACAGCGGACAAAAGTCCCGCGAAGCAGCCATGTTGCGACGAGCCCGAATCGCGCAGGCGAACTGACTCGCTAAGAGCAATCAAAAGCTAGAGCTTTTGATACCGCGTTGGGCGCCAGTGTGGTGTACACGTATCCCGAAGGAGTACGGCCACCAGCGTGGGTCCGGTCTTAGCGAGCCGCAGGGCACGCGTTAACCGTCGCCGTGGCGGGAAACACGATACTGCTCAAGTCGCAACACTTTATTGTGGCAACACCAAACGCAGTACAGCCCGTTGCAAAAAGGCGCGGCGGGAAAGCAAATAGGCTTATCCACGCCACGGGTACAAAGTACTACACAGGGTGCCACGAGCACGTCTCCGCGGTAAAGGTGATCCACGGAGACACCGGAACAAAGGGGCCGGTTGCTCGAGCGAGGGCAAAGGCGCTCGCGTTGGCTTCGAAGGGAGACGGGTCGGCGTGGCGAGGCCACGCGCTAGGACACCGTACCGCCCTTCGGCCGTGAGTACGCAGTGGGGCGACAAAGAGGTGAGCGTTCGCCTCGGGCGCAAGGCGCCGTCAGCGAAGTCCGACGAGCCCCCGACTGACGGGAGTCGACGGACGGAAAAGATGGCGTGGCTCACCGTTCGCCGTCCCAGAGTACTCACTGCTCCCGACGCAGCGCGCGAAAAAACCTCTCGGGGGTCCCCCGCGCGCGGCGCCACAGTCAACATCCGCTACCGGGTGAGGGAGTTAAACGTCACTCCGCCCTTCCCAGCGCGGCTGAGAGCAAAGGAGGGCAGACATGTCGGGACATGAGAATTGCAGAAAAGGCGGGAAAGCCCGCGCAAAGGCAGCGGGCCAGCCTCAATTCCCACAAGGTTCGTCTGCGAAGCCATGCTTCTGCGGGGAGAGTACGCGCCCGGGAGCCTTGGATGTTTGTTTTCTCTTTTTTTTTCTTTTGACCTCGCGGCTTTTCTCCCGCCCGTTGTCGCAAGAATTAGGCGGCGCGCTCATTTTTAGCGCTCGTTCTGTGACAGCGTACGTGAACCTCTTAGAACCTCTTCCTGACTACTAGATTGATTTTCGATGGTGATAGAAGGCCCTAGATGGCGACTGTTGGTGATGCTCGCTTATCGCGAATGGCGTGCGAACCCATTTCTATCTATGAACCTGCATATGTGGCATGATAATATACAATATGGCGCGAGAAAAAAAAACGGAGAATGGATTTATGCAGAAATGTTTACATCCTTTCGTTGCCCATTTCCTCGTTGGCTTTGTCTTTTTTCACCTCTTCGTAATAATGCCGTGCAGTATGTACTATGACCTAGTAGGTCAAATCAAAGCTGATATACGTGACATTCGTTAATGGCACTTAGGACTGAAAAGCAGGCCAAAGTAAGTTTTAAAATGGGTCGAGAACGTGTAATGCAAATGTTTATTTTATATACGACGCCCACTCGTGGTACCGATACCAACGCATATCGTAAACATTAGACAAAAACGTAAGTTGGGTAACGTGTGTTTGTGACGTATGATGCGCGATAGCTGAGCAGGTACATATCTCAAGCTCTTTTGGGGACACGATCACTTTCGTGTGACTTCGCGTCGTGTTGGACAGTGACTGATACATGTAAAAGACGTGAGCTTGTCAAGCAGTCAGCGTCACGGCAGCTCACCTTGCATCGTTCTCGAGGAGGCGTGCGCCAGCTGGCTGTGTCGTTCGCGGCGAATGATGATGATGTGTGGAGTTTTAACGTCCCAAAACCACCATATGATTATGAGAGACGCCGTAGTAGAGGGCTCCGGAAATTTCGACCACCTGGGGTTCTTTAACGTGCACTCAAATCAAAGCACACGGGCCTACAGCATTTCCACCTCCATCGGAAATGCAGCCGCCGCAGCCGGGATTCGAACCCGCGACCTTCGGGTCGGCAGCCGAGTACCTTAGCCACTAGACCACCGCGGCGGGTGTGGCGAATGATCGTGCGAGCGTACGAAGTCGTACCCCAAATGCGTACGCTCGAAGATATCATTTCAGCTTTTCAAGGAGCTTAGCTACGTATTTCCAAGCGAAAAATGCAGAAAAAAAACCAACGTACACGCGGCGTGTTGTTTCGTTTGCTGCCATGACGGCAGAGTTTGTTTACGTTTACGCTGGCTGTCCCAGCGTTCGATTTTGCGATCTTCGGGCAGCTTCGGGTTGTCTCGGTTTCCCCACACTCGTGACCACGACGCTGTTTCCTGTCCAGACCGGAACTAGCTGACTGATGCTCTGGCTGCCAGAGAGCTGCCAGAGGCCTGAAAATCGAAGAACTCTAGTAGCGAGATGGCACGACGGTGTCGAGTTGGGTATGCTCTAAAGGTTGTCGCCTCTCGCATTTCGATGAGCGCTCTCCACGAAGCCAGGTGTCTCCTGCGTGCGCGCTTATCAGACTGCTGATTCGGGAACGCAACAAAGATCACTTTGTTTGATGCTGAGGTCACGTTTACAAAACGAGCACGCTGCTCAGACACGAAGAAGTAACAATAGTGACAGTTGTAGGCACTTGGCCTGTGTATACTTGTGCGTTCGTTTCACGCGTCTTTCTTTGTATTCGAGCAGCGCGCTTTAAGTGTCGAGCTATGAAGGTTGTTTGTGCACGCTCTTCCTGTGTGTGCTCATTTCGTGCGTGCTTTCTCATTAAGGTGCGTGCTGCAAATTTTGAGCAGCTTGCTGCTCCTCGCGTGACTTCGCAAAGTGTTGTAGCATTCGTTCCTCCCCCCTTCTGGCGGTACAACACACAATTAATCACCTCTGTTAAGACACGTTTCACCTTCAGGTTATACCGGTTCCTAGAAAGAGGAATCAGCCATGTTTTAGTGTTCAGCTGAATTTCGCTGCCGCCGTCGGCGTCACGATCACTCACTGTATGTGCATACATATCTTTATATATGAAAATGCAAGAAAGAAAAATCATCCGGAAAAATGCTTCGCGCACGGATTTGAACGTCAGACCTCTGAATTGTGAGTGCGAGGAGTTAGCCACTGAGCCACGAAGGAACACCTCTTTCAACATTCCAACGGCAAGCTATTTATATCTGCTACTTACCGCTGGTGATGGGTATCTCGGGGGCAACTATCGTGTTTTTAGCTTTACCAGCAAGATGGCGCAATGAGTGCACGTCTCCACATCTTCACGGCGCGGCGGCGCGTGCTTTCATCTTCCACGCGTACTTTGCCCCGCAGAAAAAAGGCAGGGTGAGTACTCAGGCGTGCGGAGCGGTCCAACGTGCCAGGGCCGTGAAGCCCCGCGCGGAAGGCAAGTCCTCGCGCCCGGGCGTGGGCCAATCCGCCCGGGGCCGATCCTCTGGATGGGGGTGCGGCTGATCGAGGGTCGCGGGACGTTCTAGCGACATTTAACGAAGTCACTTCACATTATCGTTTGAGTCGTAGGGTCTTTCCTCCACCCCATTCGCATCTTACCAGAGGACAAGAAGTCACGCTCAGACTACTACAGACAGGGGTTTACCCCTGCCCAGCTAATGTATCTATTTATATGGATATATCTCCTGACTGCCCGGACTGTGGGTGTGTGTGTACATTTGAGCACATGATGTGGGACTGCCCCCACATACCCAAGGAACTCAAGGCGCAAATCATCCCAAGACAAGGGTTTTATTCCGCCATCAAAAGTACGGATCGTCACCGTCAGCTTCGGGCAATCCAAGGGGCCCACGATGCCGCAGGCAGGTACTCCCTGCCTGTTCCAACGTGGGAGCGGCCCGCAGGGGCGTCGGGGTAAAACCCGGCTCTCCTCCCTCGGTGTACAATAAAGTTATCTATCTATCTATCTATCTACTCAGGCGTGCGCTTTTCCCGCGGTAGGGACAATTGTACGCTTTGGCTGGCCTTGGGCTTCCACCGGAACAATTCTGTTGTATTTACCGAGCGCACAAAAGGCACTGCAATCGTTCCACAACCTCCATTTTCGAAAAGGGCGCGCTTTTCAGACAGAGCGTGGTAACACCTGAAACGCTTATTTTCGTTCATCTGTACCTGTGAGTAGGTTTTGTACGTAGTTTGTGCGTTCGAAACGCGGAACACGTTTAGATCTGCTTGCCATTCTGCTTGTGACCTTCCAATTTGTTGCTATCGCATTCATTGCTTCGCCTTTGTGGCGAAGCTGTGACTTCTTGATCAATTTCAACTGCATGTTCTTGCCATAAATTGAACACTTCTTGCTGAAAGCAACTACGTTATCTTTATCCCCTGTGCGTCCACAGAGAACCTATTCAATATATATAGAAGTTTAGGTATAAACAATGATGCCAGATGAACTATCCATTAATACAATATCGATGTACTTGCTTCAGTTTAACCGCGCACTCTAGTTATTAGAAACCTGTCAATATGTCATTGCACTGCTCTTGAGAAACCTTGTGTTCCAAACACGGTGCAAGAATACTTTAGGTAATTGAACGATGCGAAGCGAGTGCTTGGCGAAGAGGGACCGAATATGTTCTTGTTTGTGGCGTGCCGATAGATGGCTCGCCGAACTGAAGACCGTGACGGGCTGCTGACAAATTTTTCAAAACACATCCGGCACATGAGCGATGGTTTCCAAATATGAGAAAACCTGGTAATCGCGTGATATCAACTACACGACAGACATAGAGAGGCGCCATGAAAGAGAGGGTGATAAGGGTGGAGGTTGAGAATGCGGTGACGATTTATAAAGGAGCACCGCTGCTTTCCTACATAACGGAGCTTTCCTAGAAGAAAAACCGGGAGAAAATTTCTAGCGCCATCTCCCAGGCTCCTATCGAACCAGAACATTATCGGGCAGCGGATAGTCCCGGCGTTCCCTCACGTAAAGTATTCTTGCACCATGCATGGTTCCAAATAAACACCGTCTTTTTTTTTACCTCGTCTTAGACATGCAAGTGTACTTACCTAAGCCCGACTTCAACATAGACTGCTCAGCTGTCAAAGGAAAAAAAAATTATTACATTAGGCTAAACCAATATGGGAATGTAGCCTAAATATAAATATGGCGGCGCACGTTTCTGCGCCGACGACGTGCTAAAACAGCGTTCTAGGGAACGCCGCAAACTTCTGTAGGAATACTTGGTTGCTTATCACGTATAGAACGTTTTCCGCAGCTAGCTTCTCTATGAAAAACTAGATGGCGCCACGGCAACGAAGTGCTACGGCCTTCTCTTCGGGGGCGCGGCCGCAGCTGTTTGTTCCAAACCATTCTTTGTTGATGTAATGGTGGCGTTCGTTGATTTAACAGGCATGGTTGCTTTTACAAAGCTTCACGCTATATGATAGGCGTGCTCCAAAACACGCCGCTGATTCGCCCATCATAGAGCGTCAAGCTCTGTACAATGCGGTCACAAACGAACGCAGCCATGTATCAACTTACGAACGCTTGAAACCGCTAGAGAAGTGGCACGCGACGGCATGTCTGTTTCATATGGGCGTATTGCAGACGCGTTTGTCAAATGCGAAGCATTTCTCAGCGAACTTCGGTGACTTTGCGAATATCTATCTATCTATCTATCTATCTATCTATCTATCTATCTATCTATCTATCTATCTATCTATCTATCTATCTATCTATCTATCTATCTATCTATCTATCCGTCTATCCGTCTATCCGTCTGTCTGTCTGTCTGTCTGTCTATCCGTCTGTCTATCCGTCTATCCGTCTATCTGTCTGTCTGTATATCCGTCTGTCTGTCTGTCTGTATATCCGTCTGTCCATCCGTCTGTCTATCCGTCTATCGGTCCGTCTGTCTGTCCGTCCGGCTGTCTGTCCGTCTGTCCGTCTGTCCGTCCGTCTGTCCGTCCATCTGTCCGTCCGTCTGTCTGTCCGTCTGTCCGTCCGTCTGTCCGTCTGTCCGTCCGTCTGTCCGTCTGTCCGTCCGTCTATCCGTCCGTCTATCTATCTATCCGTCCGTCTATCTATCTATCTATCTATCTATCTATCTATCTATCTATCTATCTATCTATCTATCTATCTATCTATCTATCTATCTATCTATCTATCTATCTATCTATCTATCTATCTATCTATCTATCTATCTATCTATCTATCTATATAGCCACCTATGACTTTTAGCTCTCCTGGCCGTTTCAATATTGGTATCGCTACCAAACATGGTATGGCATAACATTATTGCATGGAGAACATATTTGACTAGCCATAACATGAAAATCATGACATGGATGTCATGAATTTCATGATTAAAATGTCATGGTCCTGCAACTCTTGCGGTGGTTTCGTTCACATGGCATGCTGAAAAACTGGTACGGTATGACATGATTGCATTGCGAACACATGCTACATACGCTAACATGAAAATCATGACATGCGTGTCATGTAACAACATGACTACATGCCAAGCTCATGATGTGCTCGCGGGCGTTTCGCTAGCGTCACATATACCAAGTTTGGTATTACGGTACGTGAAATCGCGAAGGTATGTCACTTGTGCAAACATAATAATCATGAGAAGCGTGTCATGTAACATGACTACATGCCACAATCATGATGCGCAGGCCATCATTTCACTAGCTTCACTTATACGAATTTGGTATTACGGGAAGTGTATGGATGACGAAGGTATGATACTGGTGCAAACATGATAAACAAGAGATACGTGTAATGTAACATGACTACATGCTACACTCGTGATGCGCTCGTGGCCGTTTCGATAGGTTCACATGTACCAAACTCGGTATTACGCGAAGCGAACGGACGACAAGTAAATGAGACATACAAAGATGATAATCACGGTATGCGCGTCAGGTAACAAAATGACTACATGCCACACTCATGATGCGCTCGCGGCTGTTTCGCTAGCTTCACATATGCCAAATTTGGTATTACGGGACGTCAATGGACGTCGAAAGCATGCGACTGGTGCAAACAGGATAATAATGAGATGCGTGTCATGTGAGAACATGACTGCATGCCGCAGTCAAGATGACAATACATTACGACGTGACGCGGTGCGCGTGCTCGCGTTTTGCTAACGTATATATATATAGCGTCTCTGTCCCAACGTGCGCGCGCGTCAACGCTACATTGGAGTGTGGCAGCTTGGGCTAGTTGGTGTGACATGATAATAGTTATAGCGCGAGAACAGAACGGCGACGCCCTTCGTGTCCTTCTTGTCTCTGTGTCGTCCTTCTCTTCTCGCACTATAAACTATATCATCGTGCTACATTGGAGTATATTGGGCCCTTCATGATACGCTCGCGGCCGTTTCGCTGACTCCATATATAGCAAATTTGGTGTTACGTGACGTCATTGGATGAACAAATGTATGACTGGTGCAAACATGATAATCCTGACATGCGTGTCATGTAAGAGCATGACACGATACCACGCAATTAGCGTGTTCGGGGCCGTTTCGCTAGCTCCACATATACTAAATTTGGTATCACCTGACGTGAATAGATGACGAATGTAAACGACACATCCAAACATAATAATCCTGGCACGGAAGTCATCTATGGCATCATTTCCCTCCACCTCGTAACGTTGGGCTGATTTTAAAGCGACATATCAACCTTTCTTATTCGTGCTTCGCATACCATTGATTCCCACTGTACTTGGGATCTGCCTTTTTTTTTTAAGAAGCCGTATCGAGCACGTTTATCTTCTGCAGAGCATAACGTTCTGCATAGCTATGCCATATGCCAACCATTTTTCATGGTTGCCAGCGTTGATACAACTGCAAAAGTCTTCGACACATCAAAATGATTTCGCCATACTGGCGTGAACTAGAGGTGTCACTCGGTCATCGAGCCAACGATCGAGCATGTGTTTCTTTCTGCGTGGGTATGGTTCATCAAAGTAACAGTCAATGAAAGGATGACTTAGACTGTGCTTTTTTATGATTATAAGCGGCTGCGATGGCACATCTGACACAAGCGTATCGTAAAGGGCTGTTCTGCCTTTGGTGTGCTTCAAAATATTTTCACGCCTGTGTTAATTCAGAGAAAAACATCGTATGCATTTCGCGGCGTCGTCTTGAGCGAACGAATTTAGCCGCAGACCCTAAAAGTACGTAATTGTATTGTCCACAGCATGTTGTTGAAGCATTATCGCAAGCGCATCGCGAACAAAGGTGTCGCCGAGGTTATTCTCGTCATTTAAATGCATAGCTTCTCCGGCACAACATATGCAAGGATTTACCGTAACAATTCATGGCCACGTATTTTTACCCAGCGCATTTGCATATTGTATTTTAGGGCATCTTGATAAACTGGGTCTGTCCTTGCATTAGTACAAAAAATAAAATGTGCACGTGTGACGTCAGCTGCAGCAACGACGCTGACATTTCGCAAATGAGCTACATTTCCATAGTTAAGATACTTCATATGTTTCGATGAGCTCCTCAAAGCTACAGCTACACGTCAACAAAGCTCATATATTGATTTCATAACCCCTGTACAGCCACTACAACTTCCTCTGTTGCGACCACCGCTTGTAAACATGCGAGAGGCGTCCCGACGCGCTGTTCTCGAAGGCAGCTTGCGCACCTGCTGCACTCGTCGTCACATGCTCATGAAGGCTGGTGGCGTACTTTGAACTGGGGCGACTGGGCGGAGCCAATGCGCATCGTGACGTCACTCGGTGCCTACTTTGTTTACAAACATGGAGTAGGTTTATGTATATATACAGTAACTTTAGTCGTACCCAGCCTCTTACTCGGGCCCGAACGCTCTAGTCCGTGAGCGCGTTCTGGCAATGCGTGAGCCAGCTGTTGCGCATGCGTAGTGAGGGGGGTCACAAACACCAGGTTGAGCCAAACCCACGGTGTAAATTGTTTGCGTCTTACACCATGGCTCTACCATAAGCTGCTTCGCATCTAAAATACAGCCTGCATATACGCAGTACTACCAATAATATACAACAGACAGAACTATTTTGGGGCCAATCACGGTATTTTTGAATTGTCTTCAATTTAGCAGTCAGAGACGGTATATACGTCGCTGGGTTGAATGAAAATTTCAGAATATAGCGTTCGTGTCGTTGGTTCTTTCTTCAATTGTCGTCGTTTGTCTAGGGGCCCACTTTCGCAGACTAGGGGGCCCCTTGTGAAATCAGTTTTATACTATTTCTAATATATCACAGTAAAATAAAGTTTCTATTACAACTATATTCACTCCCTTTCAGTTCTGCCTAATTAGGTTTCATTCAACTCGAACAACTGCATGTGGCACTGAGAGCAAGATAAGGCATTAGCTTCATGCAATAATATTCAACGATTTCGGCAGGTTCAGAATTTGGCTGCTGTACTACATGAGGAACTCGGCAAAAAATTTTTTCTCGTGAGCTTGCGCATGTGCTAGCTCACCCATTAATATAACTACGCATATATCAGAATTCTGACAGGGAAGTTAAATCGCACATTTAGGTGGGTGTGCAAATTGAATCGAATATTTTACAATATTTCTCGAATAAGTTTAGAGTATTTATCGAATACTTCGCAGTAAAATAGCCGGAAAAAAGTTGGAGATGCTTCTTACGCATATTCTTACGAGATACCCACATAAAAGTGTTTCTTTTGGCTAGGCTGTTGAAGCGCTGGTAGGTTGGTGTGTTTATCGTTACTTATTTTTAGTGTACACCGTCACTCGGACAAAGAAAGGGACCAACACCAGCTTTTACTCTCAACTGAAGGCTTTATTCTGAATATATATATATATATATATATATATATATATAACTGATCCCCTCCTGATGAAGGGAGGTCCCCTCCCGAAACTGTTGGGAAATAAATATATTTATCCTTGTTGACAACGCTCCCGTTGTGTCATATCCCATATATATATATATATATATATATATATATATATATATATATATATATATATATATATATATATATATATATATATATATATATATATATATATATATATATATATATATATTATAAAGGAAGTACGGGAAACTGAATGTGGTGAAGGATGCCATCTATAAAAACGCAGACTGTACAAGCAATTGAAGGCTGAATAGGTACTCCATCTGCGCAACGAAGGGGAGGGCCATCGTATGGCGTCCTATCTTTTTTCAAGCGGGCACAAAAGTCTGCATGAATTACGGAAAGTGATGCGCCTGTGTCTACTAGTGCCTCTGTCTGTATACCTTCAACATACACCAATAAAACATTTGATGGGTGGTCTGGAGGAGTTTGACGCAGTTCGAAAGATGCAGCTCTCCCTCCTGAAGCTGCACTGTTTAGTTTTCCAGTTGGCGGTCGGGAATCGAAGTAGAAGGTCGAAGGGGAGAGGAGGAATGCCGCATCAGTGAAGGTGAGCGACGACGTGTGAAACAGAAACTGCCAACTGAGGCAAAGTTCTACGGAGACGGCGACCGGCGTGTGCTGTTCTGATACAGTCGGTGATAGGGTGGTCCAGTTAGGTAGAAATCGTCCCGTTCGTAGTCACCGTAGCTTCGTCTTTTGTCTTGTTGACGGTGTCGGCAAAACCTTGAAATATGACCACGGATGCCGCAATAAAAGCAAGTCAGTCGTGTAGTGCGCCAGGTGTTGTAAGGCTGGGAAGATGGTCGCGGTGCGAGCGAGTTGAGCGAACCATGCACATCGGGCGCTGGTAGGTGCATTGGGCTGTGCTGGGGTGCAGGTGTCCTAGCAGCAACCTGAGCATAAGTTGGCATGTCCACAGGATATGAGCTCGGAACAGGTGTGACAGTCATCGAGGCCAGGCTTTGGTGGGGCGCAGGCGTCGTTGCGGCAACGTGAGCATAACTTGGCATGGGCATCCATGGGATGTGAGCTCGGAACTGGTGTGCCTGTGATCAAATCAAGGCCAGTTCCTCCCTCATGACATCGCGTAAATTAGTAGCAGGTGGAGTCGTCCGAATATCAAGGTGGTGAGGTGAAGCCTGTGCATGAAGTTCCTCGCGGATGATAGAGCGGATCAATGCACGCAGCTCTGTAGTGTAGTGACTCGAGCGGAGATCAGGCATATCAGGATGCACCCGAGTGGTTTGAAGCTCCTCGAGGCGCTGACAGGTAGCTACAACATCGGCTACGGTCTGGGGATTCTGCACTACAAGCGCATTAAAAGCAACAGTCGCAATGCCGTTTAGCAGGTGGCGCACACGGTCGTTTTCCGCCATATGGTTGTCGATGCGGCGGCAAAGGGCGAGAACATCTTCAATGTAAGAAGTGTAAGACTCGCCGGGGCGTTGAACACGTGCACCAAGCCTTTTCTTGGAGATATCCGAGTACACTGACGGGTCGGCGAAGATCTGGCTTAGCCGGCGCGTAAAGGCGGGCCATGTAAAAAAATCTGTAGCGTGGTTTAAAAACCACGTTTTTGCGACGCCGCTCAAGTAGAATGCAACGTGGGTGAGTTTCGCAGGCTCATCCCAGTTGTTGATGGCACTCACGCGGTCATACTCCTCGAGCCAGTCTTCCACGTCCTCACCCGGAAGCCCTGCGAACAGCGGAGGATCTTTTTCAGGGCTGGTGACCAGGTGAGAAGGGGTTCTTGGCGGTGGGAGCGGTGGCGCCGCTGCTGCGCTGGGCTGGTCGGCTTGCGACATTACCGAACCCCAGTCGTTTAAGCGGTGGCCTGAACGGAGCTCTAGGGATGTGTTCTAGAAGACGCTGGGTTTTTCCGAGAGCGCGAGATGACGCAGGAATCGGGCAGCACTCTCCACCACTTGTAAGATGGCGTCCAGTACCCTCAAGACTCTTCTTTATTGTCTCGAGTATGTGCCCCGCAACCTAAACTGGCGTGATGATGATGAGTATTTACAGATGAAAAGATGGAACGAGTAATGATGCTCACAATATATATATATATATATATATATATATATATATATATATATATATATATATATATATATATATATATATATGTATATAGTGTTGTCAACCACGGAGCATGCACACTGTAATTATTTCAAATCCGTGGATATCATACCATATCTCATGTGCTCATTATCCGCTTCAGCAGCGACACTTCTGTGTCCAAAATTGACACTGACGAGTGGCTGATACAAGATGATTGCCTAATGTTGATGCCCGTGTGTCAGTGTGCGCTAAAAACAAGTTACGATGCACTGATACTAACTAGCTCGTCTGGCAATATTACTCCGGTTGGTGTTTCATAGCTATCTTATGAAGAATGAGACAGTGCAGAAGCGGAAATGTATTTATGTACAGGATCGGTCAAATGTTCCCTTGCCTCTATCCCATGTATTCCTATGGCAGCGTGAGCTAAAGATTTCTGACCCCCCCGTGTATGATTTGATTCAACTAAAGTGTTGCCAACGACACTTTTCACAATAATTAGAAGGATGCTATTTCCTCTCCTCCTCTTTAAACTTCTGTGGAGCGCAGCTGATGTGACGTACAAGGGTGCGCTCCCTTCAAGTCAGCAGTTCCAAATCGGCCTCGCTGCCAGACGGCAACATATAATAACATCTAAAATTTCGGTAGCTAAACGTCCTCGTAATACAATATTTCCGACTTTCTGCGCAAATTTCAAGTCCAAAACAGCATTAATTTAGCCCGAACCTCTGCCGTATCGATCATATCCTTGTTGGAACGAGCAGTTTCTTCATTCAATACATTTGTGAGCCTAGCAGAGCTGGAGAGGTAGCTTTGCCGCAGTGTTAAAATGCTATGGCGTGGAGCATAATCAAATCCTGAAGGAGCCTCTGTCAATTTCACGTTGACTGTATTTGTCTTCGAGAAGTACGAATAGTTTCGAATAGCAAAATAGTAGTGTAAGTCGAGTTGAACAACATACAGTATTTGAAAAAAAATATTTGAAATTTCGAACATTCGCACACCTCTATTTATTCATCGTAACTTGGGAAGTGTTTGCACTCGTAACGCAGTGCAAGAGCATATTTTTCGGGCCCCTAATATCGGGTACCCCAAACACGCGGCCTGTGGCTCTTCACGCAGAATAAAGTTTCTTTACTGCTCAACAGTACACGCAATACTTTCTCGCTTATCGCAGCTAATAGCGTTTTGTTTGGGTAAGCTACAGGAACCAGGATGGATTCAAGAATTTGATTCAATTATTTATTTTTGTGAGGAACATGCAGTTCTAAGAAAACTCGATACTTCATAATCGGCGCTCAAGTCATTGTCAGTATCGATAACTTTCCCAAAACTTGACACCAAATCTCCTTTATAAATGCAGAAATGATGCCTATAAGGAATATGGGAAGGCGTTTTTTGAAATGGCACCGTAAGTTAGAACTCCCTCTCCCTCTAACATCACTGTCGCGGTCCTTGTAGGACTGAATAGCGTGACTATGGCCTGCGGGTTGAAGTGAGTAGGAATCTGCTGCCTCAGGTATTCGCAAAATAGAATACACTATTCTTCGGTATACTAAATAGAGCGACACGACGTCAACGCTTCACCGCATTTATTGCGGTGCACACAATGAATATAATATAGCTTGAATTGAAAAATTCTGAGAAAATCCTTACTTGTCGACATTTCAAGAGTTTGTGAAGCGCCTGCTCCTGCATTAGGGTAAGGGATATGTTATTGTGGATAAGTGTATTTCCAACAACAACAACAACAACAACAACAACAACAACAACAACAACAACAACAACAACAACAACAACAACAACAACAACAACAACAACACGTTTTTAGAATGTGACTGCTTCATTGGCATTAGTGAGTGAGTGAGTATGAACTTTATTGAGGTCCTGAGAAGAAAGAAAGCGGTGCCGAAAGCCCCGCCATCAATCCGGCGGCTCCACCCAGGTCGGGACCGGTAGACAGAGTCTTTCGGCGACGGCCCGGGCTCTCTGGACAGCCTTGAGCTGAGCGATGAGCTCTGTGCTTCGAAGGGCGGAGTCCCAGGAGGACTGGTCAGAAAATTCTGTACCCACGTTGGCAGGGCACAACCAGAGCATGTGTTCGAAATTGTTATACTCGTTTCCACAGTGTGGACATGCAGTGGAAAAGTCCGGATTAATCCTGCTTAGTGTCGTTGGTGTGATGTATGTACGTGTCTGCAATTGTCTGTAAGTGATTGCTTGTGCTCTGTTCAGATCTCTGTGAGGAGGAGGAAAAGTTCGACGTTCTAATCTATGATGTGAGGTGAGTTCGTGATATGATACAAGTGGGTCTTTGTAGTCGAGGTTCCTGCAGGCTGCATTTAAGCGAGGGGGCGAACCACTGACGCGGAAAGTGAGCGCTCGCGCCAGTGTGTGTGCCCGCTCGTTTGGGTTGCCAGCAAAGCCGGAAATGTTTCCCATGTGGGCTGGGAACCATGCGATGTGTGAAGACCGAAAGTTTTCCTCCTTCGTCTCGTGGTTGAAAAGCCTGTTAACGACCGCAGCTGCCTTCGAAGAGACTAGGGCCGCCGAAAAAGTTCTTATAGCTGTTCTAGAGTCCGAGTAAATGACAGAGGCTTCAGTGCAGCTTCGAAGGGCTAGCGCAATGGCCATTTCCTCTGCTTCGTGGGTGAAATTGGTAACTACCGTGGCTGCATTGACGAGCGAGCCATGGGCGTCCACCACAGAGACTGCATAGGCACCTCGATTCCAATATTTTGCGGCATCAACGAAGAGGGCCTTCGTATCGTTGCACATGATCTTGGCGAGTATTGCCTTGGCTCTCGCTTTTCTTCGTCCTTCATTGTGGGTTGGGTGTATGTTTCTGGGAATCGGGTCAACTGTTATCGCTTTCCTGGCTTGTGTGCAAAGTTGGGACTTTTCTGGCGGCATGAAGAAAGGCTGAAGACCGGCTTCAAACAATATCTCGTTGCCCGCCTTTGAGAGTGAGAGCCGACTAATCTGTGCATGCCGCTGTGCCTCAAAGAGTTCGGTAGCTGTATTATGCAGGCCCAATTGTAAGAGTCGTTCCGTACTAGTGTTGCGAGGGAGGCTCAGGACCCTTTTCAATCCTGTTCGAATTAATGTATCAATTTTGTTGAGCTCTGTCTTCTTCCAGTTGAGGAAGGGGGCGGCGTAAGTCACGTGGCTGATGAGAAAGGCGTGAAATGCTTTCATGAGGTTGTCCTCTTTCAGACCAGCCCTTCTACTGTTGACCCTTGATAATACCCTGGTGAAGTTGAAGACACTTTTCTCTATACGTTTGAGGGCCTCCGCGTTGTCACCGCTGTAAGCACCAACTACCATGCCCAGGACCTTGATTGTGTTACATATTGGGATACTACCTCCGTCCTTGGTGTGTAAGTGAACGGGGAGGGAGCTAAGGAGCTGTCCCTTTCTGGGGCCGTGTTTACACAGAAGGAGCTCTGATTTGCTCGTAGATAGCTTCAGCCCCGTATTTTGTAGGAAAGCTTGTGTGGTGTCTAGGGCATGTTGTAGGTTCTGCTCCAGGGAGCCTAGTGGGCCACTTGTGGACCAGATGGTAATGTCATCTGCGTAAATCACGTGTCCTACCCCATGAACTTTCGAGAGTCGGTTCGCCAGATCGTGCATTGCGATGTTGAAAAGAAGTGGCGAAAGCACTGACCCTTGGGGGGTGCCGACGTTTCCCAGCTTGTGCTTACGGCTTCTGATTTGTCCGATGTTTATGGTAGCCGTACGGTCCGCCAAAAACGATCTGACATAGTTGTGAAATTTTTCTCCGAGATGTAAACTGGAGATTTCGTTGAGGATATGTTCGTGCCTGACCGTATCGAAGGCCTTCGTTATGTCGAGCGCCAGGATGCCCTTTACGTCCCGTGATTTATTGTCTATCACAGCACTCCTGATAAGGAGCATGGCATCTTGTGTTGATAGTGATTTTCGGAATCCTATGAGATTGTGGCGAAAAAGGCTGTTTGCTTCGATGTGCTCTGCAATTCTATTGTGAATGACATGTTCGGCGACCTTTCCGAGGCACGAAGTAAGGGATATTGGTCTCAAGTTCTCGGCATGGAGCGGTTTTCCGGGTTTGGGGATGAGAATTATATTGGCAGTTCGCCATTCATCCGGTACGCGGCCCGCCGTCCATACTTCGTTTATTTTCTTTGTAATGATTTGTATGGCTTGGTTATCTAAGTTTCTGAGAAGTTTGTTAGTTAATCCGTCTGGACCAGGGGCCGAGCGGCCGTTAAGGCCATGAAGGGCGTGCACAATCTCTGAGACCTCGAATGGACGATCCAGTGAGCGTTGAGGTGTCCCCTTGTACTCGCATGCCGGGTCGTCCCAGGGGACTGATTTGCTTTCTGTCGGCAGGTATATGTCTGCCAGGGTGTTAGCAAAGTCCTGAGGACTAGTGCCTTCAATCGTGTGCAGGTGGACGAGTCTGTCGAGCATTATTCGAGCATTGCTCTTGGTCGGTTTGTTGCTGTCGGCGAATAGGTTTTTTAGAAGGCTCCACTTGCTTCCCCGTCTCATTTTACCATCCGCCTCATTACAAACCTCATCCCATTGTTGCGCACTCAGCTCTCTGGAATGTTCTTCGATTTTTTTGTTTATTTCCCTTAGTTTAGATCGCAGCCTCCTGTTTAGCTTCTGCTTTTCCCATCGTCCTCTTAGCGCATTCTTTGCCTCCAGGAGGTGTGCGAGTCTGGAGTCCATGACTGGAACCTCCAGGTCCAAGGTTATTTCTTTAGTGGCTTTTGCCACCGTACTTTTCAGATTTTCCAGAAGCTCTTCAAAGGTTTCCCCTTGGCTGTCCTCGCTACCCCTTATTCTTCGGAAAAGGTCCCAGTCGACGTATCTGTACGTCTTAGGTGGAGCGGGTGTGATACGGACGTTGATTTCTAAGATGAAATGGTCGCTGCCAAGGTCCTCTTGCAGATTGTCCCACGACCCTTCCGCGTTTCCGAGGAACGTCAGGTCGGGGGTGGTGTCTCGCTGAACAGAATTGCCTCTGCGTGTCGGAAACCTTGAGTCCGTGATTAACTTCAAGTTGAGGTTGTTTGCACACTCCGCAAGGTTAAGACCTTTCCTGTCATTGGTACTGTAGCCCCAAACGTTGTTGTGCGCATTGAAGTCGCCGGCAACGATCAACGGCCGGTCCTTGGCTTGCGACACCGCCGATGATAGGAGTTTGGTAAAGTTCCTGAGTCGGTCGGTCGGAGAACTGTATACGTTCAGTATGTAAAGGTGAGCTTTAAGAGTTCGACTCGGAATGATTTCTGTTATCATGGATTCCAGGCCTTTCTTGTATGTCGGGGTGTCCCTTTCCATAAAGCTGATGTCCTTACGGATGAGGGTGGCAATGCCCCTGGCTTGTTTGAAGTCGGGGTCCAGGGTTGGCCTGGAAACCCTGTACCCCGAAAAGGACATGTTTTGAATGTACTTATCCGCCCCGCACTCCTGTAAAATGATGACATGTGGTTTTTCTTTACATGATCGTACTAATTGCGTTAGGTTAGCTTTCTTTTTGTTGAATGAATTACAGTTCCATTGCCAGATCTTGAAAAATTGTGGTGTGCTATCCATGGTGCTGACTTGGCATGACCCCCTGTGTGTTCGCTTCACCTATTGGACCTGGTGGCTGAGGGGATGTCGGCAGCGCAGGTTGGGGTCCCTGGGAAGACATGGACCCCGGGTCCGGCGTGGGAATTCTTCTCGTGGCTCTGGGTTGAGCAATTGGTCTTTCCAGACGATCGAGTCTACCGCAAATTTGTATGAGTGCCTCTTTAATGTCGGCAATTGCTGATTGGAATTTACTGAACTTACTCTTCGTCTTGCGGTGCTTTTTGGCTTTGTTGTCACTAGCTAAGGCGTTAGAAGGAGCTTCGCTGACGTCGGACATAAAGTCGTCTACTTCTGATGTGTCGTCATCTGTCTCGGTGTTTACGGCTCTGCGTTTATTTGGGCTACATGACGCGACCACAGATCCTGATGATTGAGGGATGGGTGGCGGTGTGTCTTTTAGGATACGTCCTTCTAGCCTGGCGAGAGTTGCCTTCAGTTCAGCTAGTTCCTGTTTGAGTGCTTTGTTTTCCCGTTCTAGTGTGTGTATTCGTGGATCTGCCACATGCTCTGGTTGTACCTTACCTTGCTTTGAAGTTGTCGGTGTTGTCGGTGCAGAGCCGCTGTCGCGAACCATGTCGGCCCAGGTCATTTTCTTGCCAGGACATCTCGACCAGGATCGGCCCCTGGAGCAAGAGCGCCCGCTGGATTGAGAGTGCGCTGTGGAACGGGAGCGCCGTCTGGAACGGGTGCGCCGTCTGGAACGGGAGCGTCCTCTGGAACGGGAGCGTCCTCTGGAACGGGAACGCCCTCTGGAGCTGGAGCGCCGCTTGGGAGTGGAACCATCTGCCATCTCCGGTTGCATGTCCGCGAGGTCGTTAACCTCGTCAGCGTTGGCTTCTTTCTCGGAGCGGTGGCGTCTTTGTCTTCGGCGTCGTCGCACGACATATGGGATGTGGTATCTTTTGCTGCAGCAACGGTCACCTGTTGGGTGATCACCTTCACAGAGCTTGCATTTCGGAGTGCAACGGTGGGCTTCTGCAGCATCGTTTGAGAGTGCGTCTCCGCAGTTGTGGCATTTACTTTTCTCTGCCTTGCTCTGGTGGCATACGTCGGCCCGGTGCCCGACTCGGCCGCAGGCGTGACAAACATCGACTTGGCGTTTGTAAAGGGAACACGGCACTAAGGCCGTTCCGCACATGACGTTTTTGGGAACTCGAAGCCCATCAAAGAGTATCACAACAACGTGCGTGTTTTTGATTCTCTTGACTTCAATGGCGGTCGGGTTTCGTTGGTTGACAATCATGCCTCTGAGGGTGTGCTCTTCTATCGAGGGGTCAACATTCCTGATGACGCCTTTACAAGTGTTTTCCGGGGCGGCTAAGTAGGCAGAAACATCAAATGCGCCGACTTTCGTGTGAAGTTTCTGAATTCCAGCGTATGCGACTGCGTTGGATCTGACCGGAGTCGAAATAACAAGAATATTCTGTACCTTGTTGGGGCAGACTGTGTCTTCCGATGCTTCTTGGTCAGTGAGCCCAGCTGCCATAGTCAGAGCTCTCGACAGCAGTACCATGTCCGTCTTCGAAACGTCAAGCCCTCCGCGGGGCCGTACAATGACCTTTATCTGGTCTCTCGGCAGCCGAGGGAGTCGCGAAGCGGCTACAACCTTCTGCACTGTTGAGAGGGAGCGAGCGTTGAAACCATGCTTCTTTGCTGTGTTTGCCGTAGACTTTGCAGCGGTAACAGACGCTGCGTTCCTTGCCGGATCTCGTTTCCGCCGGGCGCCAAGGGCGGTGGTCCACCCCGCTCCGTCGAATTCTTCCGGAGTGATATCCATGCCTTCAACTGTCACCATCTCGGGCATCCTCGCTGCCTAGTCAGGTGCGGCAGGGGCCTGACGAGGCCCGGCACTGCCTCGAAATGAACCCTAGCTCCGTACTCGTAGCCGAGGGGTTAGTCCTAGAGACGCGTCCCTCGCTTCGCACACTTGAAGTTCAATAACTCGCCGAAAAGTTCACTCACCCCAACGAGAACGATGTCGTGAGATAGCTTGCACAAAACTGGTTTAGGAAAATCCAATGGATCGGTGGAGAACACAAGAAAGATGTCCGAAAACATTTAAAGAAGCGGGAGCAGACGCGGCCACGTCTGCACTCCCGGACGCCACCTAACGGACCTTGGCATTAGTGTAAACACTGAATGTCGCTAACGGGCTTTCATCCCCTGATGAACAAAAAAAGGCAACATGCATATACATTTTCAAAGTATCAACGTAGAATGTGACGAGTAGCGAGAAAAACGTAGAGGATTGATTATTATGTGCATGGGGTTCAATGCCCCAAAAGCACCATATGGTTATGAGAGACACCGTAATGGAGAACTCCGGAAATTTCGACCATCTGGGGTCCTTTAACGTGCACCCAAATCTGAGCTCACGGGCCTACAGCATTTTCACTTCCATCAAAAAATGCAGCCACCACAGCCGGGATTCGATCCCGTGACCTGCGGGTCAGCAGTCGAGTACCTTAGCCACTAGACCACCGCGGAAGAGCTCAGCTGTAGAGCAAAGGGCACTCAGAAGTGCTTATTCCGTGATGCACACATATCAGTGGCATTGCAGTTAAAGTTCACGGGCTCTGTACATGCTCTTTCTGCAAAGATAGACATGTAGAATGCTGGGACATGTAGAATCCTGGGAGACCTCAATACTCAGCCACGAAGCTGAGAAACGACGTGACGTCGTCGGTATCACCCTGACTACCACCGAGTCTTAAGGAATTCCGGCTGACGGTTAAAGAGATGAATGGGGGGCAGATGCCAAACCCTTATCTCCCGCCATTGTCGACGAGTGCAAACAAACGATGTTTTGCTCTCGTTATTTTGCGCTGCATCAGTGACAGAGTCATTTGTGCATTCCCTTAAGACGGCTAAAAAACAAACTTCTCTGATTCCCCTTTCCCGGAAGCTTTCTACCCTTAACCTGTTTTTTTCTCAATGCTTCTGAAAAACGAGGCGTGGCAAGATTTCTACACATGACGTGGTTTCACAGTGCATTCGTGAGTGGATCACCATTGACGAAGCGACGCCGTGATGTGCTGACATTGCATAGTCTTTGGATATGTGACGTCATCATGACGTCATATTTTCACGAGGTTTTAGAAATACTGGGGTACTTTAGAAAGCCACCAAATAATAATAATAATAATAATAATAATAATAATAATAATAATAATAATAATAATAATAATAATAATATATCGAGGATCCCAAAACCACCATATGATCATGAGAGACGCCGTAGTTGAAGGCTCCGGAAAATTTGACCATCTTGTGTTCTTTAACGCGCACTGAAATTGCACAGTACACAGGCCTCTACCATTGCGCCTGCATCGAAATGCGACCGCCACGGCGGGGATCGAACGCTCGACCTTCGAGTGAGCAGCCGAGCACCCTAGCCACTCTTTTACCGAGGCGGACAAAGACACCGAGAAGCTAGCTCCTCGAAAATGCCTCGGTCGCAGCTGACTCCCGAGTGAAGCGCATGACCTTCTTTCCTTTTCGAAGGCAATAGCGGCTCTTACCCTCGGCCCCTCACCTGCAGATAGCTGTATGGGAATACTACCATGTAACATTGTGCATCATCTTGCGTGCGCTAACGACACCGATGGTCATTTTTCTATTTTAAGCTTTCACCTCATTCTGCTCTGCTATGTAGCGTTCTCACATCGAAAGACGGGCTTAATACTGACCCGCAAGTGGGAACAAATCTCGATCAGGCTACCTTTTTGCAGCAATTGAATGCAGCCAGCATAGGCTTTACTTCGAGTGTGAACAATGCCTGCTTCGGCAGGGGGATTCACCTGCACTGGCCATTGATTGCCATCTGTCTCCTTTTTTTGATCATATGTAGAAATGTGCGTTTGATCGCCTTTATTCGTTTTATTGAAATGTTTTCACTACGAAAAGAATATATCACTTTCGAATTAATTCGCAAATTTGATGAAACCCGTCATTCTAGTCTCAACTTCGAAAAAAAAATCTAGACACGAGTATTGCGCACACTTTGCACTTTTAAAATTTTGCAAGTCCAAATCATTATGCGGTACATTTTCAAACAAATACTTCCAAATGCTAAGCGATAATGAAGACACCCGGAAGGCGAGCAGTGTCCGAAACGTGCTCTTGTATGAATCATTATTGTCCATGTCCATGGGCGATGGACATTTTCACCATGGTTCGTCATGGACGTCTTTCCAGTTGTCCGTATTCAGGTTTTTGTGCTATTTCAACACTGGAAACCTGGCCATGTCGTCCCCACGGAATGTTTTACTACTCATTGTTTAATGCGTTCGAATGAGACTTAGCCACTTGAACACGTTGTGCAGCGCAGTTCCACCGTGCAACACTGTTCCAATGTTCAGGCATGAAGACGAGGTGCGCACCTTCAAACACGCACACTTGAGCAATGGACTCGAAACTAAGTCTGAGTATGCCTTGGCAACTTGAAGGTTTTCGAACTTGCTTCCACTAGCCATGTACCAATCAAAAGCTCAGGTGAAGCAAGCTTAGCGACAGCTGCATCATTGAATATGATAGAGACAACATGCTTCTCCCAGGCGTCTTCTCTCGGTCCTCTGCATTCTGGCATGCAACAACAGCGTTTCTTGGCCGCCATATTTGTCAGAAACTTGTATGGCCTCGATTCGGTCCAATATCGCTCTTGATAAATTTATGGAGCCCTCTTTTTATGATTTACCCCCCCCCCCCCGTGCTTACGCCTATGAACAGAACGCCACATCTTGTCTTTTTGCTCTCAGTATAGTCTCTGTACATTAACCAAGTAAGCAATGTCATAAATCACTGTAACTAAGTGTTATGGTCATGTATATAGGCGCAATGTTTACCCAAGCCCGCGGGTAATTGTGCGGAGAGTGCAGTCTAAAAGAAAAGTCAAACTGTCAAAGCTTGCCAGCTGCCAGTGAATAAGGGGGACTTACCTGTACTCATCGTGATGCACTTCAGCCCGTACAAGAAAAGAACGAAAGATTTCTCCTCAAGCAGCTGCAGCGTCGACAGTAGAAAACGCGAACTGCCGATGTTGGTGGCGATAGTGCTGTTGAGATTCACACGCAGTAAGTATTTATACTGCAAATAAAAAAAACGCGAAGAATGAATAAATAAATAGCATTTACTTGTGGTCGCTCCAATATTTACCAGCCGTGAACTATTTTTTTATTGAAAAGAGATTGTAGGGTGTTGGTTTACTAACGTTTTGCTTTGTCGCAGTATGCGCCTCTCTTGACAGGTGGCGCTGCAAATCAGAGTTACCTTCAAAACAGTAGGGTAAGCAGGTGGGGTAAATGGGCCAACTTGCTTTTAGCTTTAGACCTGAAGAAATTTTCGATATCTTATTGTGAAATCTTGCTAGCTCAATAAGAAAGCTCCCAGTCAGAACTTTTGGTGATTTCGACGGTTTAGCTTTTGTTACCATTTCACATTTAGGTACCAAATTGTATACTGGGCTGTAAAATTAGATGTATCTTTTTCTCAGCAATGAAAGACAGTTTGATCATGAAATTTGGCGTGCTGATTCTAAATAACAGTAACAACAACCTCGAACTCTAAAAACGAACTCTTACTTATATCTCACAAGAAAAAAATATTCTCCAGACACGTCTTATGCCGCTAAAGAGACTAGAATTATTTTTGGTTATTGCCAATTGCAGCTTTTCACACTTCCTAACTAGGACAGTTTGAAAGAAATTTGACTCTAATATGACAAACTTTCATAAAAATCAGTCACATTGTTTTCTCTAAAACGTACATCATGCTTAGAACATGCTCAAGAAAGTGATCGTGAGAAAAGCGCGCCTTTATGTTCAAAAACACGCGCAGAAAGGGCTCGCTACAAGAACCAATTACTTCGCTACAAAAGCAGTACTTGAGGGAGAATTTGCAATCACAAAATATGAAAATTGTTGGAAATGGTTATATTTATCTGATCGAGCCATATTTCTTATGATAACTGCATACTCGTAGTAACAATATTGTAAAAGAATGTGAAAACAAGAATTTGAATCCTTTAGGAGTCGTGGTTATGGCGGGTTTAATTAATGGCTCCGAGCACTCCGACGCGCTCATCAGTCCATTTTTTGCTCCTTAGAATATGCGTATTTGAACGAAAAAAGTCTTAGAGTCCATTTCACAAGCTTTTGTGAGCGCTGGCATAAGTAGACCTGTCTCGTCTAATCATGGTTCTAGGAGCGCCAGCAAATAGTGCCGGAAATGTTTTAGCAATCCAGGGCTATTTCGCAAATTCTAAACACATAAAGTGACAGTGCGATTTGATTTGATAATTTCAAGCATACAAACTGTTTCAATAATTCAATAATTCGTAAAATTAAGAGAAAAAGCCCGGAAGGATGTCGCTGAGTGGAAGAATTTTGTCAAGCGGTGATCGGTCGCCTTTTTAGAACACGGCGGCGCCCGAATCAGCCATGTGACACGTCCTATAAACTGTTACCGATAATTCATTTGTCAAGCATGCCTGAATTTTCCAAGCTGGTAAACCAGATAGAGTTACACGCTCTTCAAGTGCTTCGCTTCGAGTGCAGAGAGAGTGCAAGCGTGAATTCACTCTCCAAAGAGAGAGAGAGAGAGAGAGAGAGAGAGAGAGAGAGAGAGATGGTATGAAGAAAGGCAGGGAGGGAGGTTAACCCAAAAACAAGTATCTGATTTGCTACCCTGCACTGGGGAAGGCGAGATAGAATAGTAAAGAAAAGGCAATCAGAGAGAGGGAGGTAAGTAAAAACACATTCTCTCTCGAGCGTTCACAGAGAGCAGACGTGTTGCCCGGTGCTCCCGATTCTGCGAGAGACGCTACCGCGTCAGCCCGCGAGAGACGCGACCGCGTTCCGCGCAGTGCTCCTCGCGTTCCTGGACTCTCATACCCGTTCGAGTCTTGTCAAGGAGAGTAATCTTTACAGATTATGCCCTTGGATCCCTGCCACCGCTTTCGGTGACCTGAGCCCTGTGACAGCGTCCTCTGCTCCTGCGCGTCGCTGGGGCAGCTGTCATCCCGACTACCATGGCAGAGCAGTCTCCTCCATTCTCGGCTACGCCATTGGAACGCCCGTCGCGTTCCCTGGTTCCCACATCGTCACACAGACGCTCAGCGAGCGTCGCGTGCACCCGCGTGCTGTGGAACCTCATCTCCAGTGCCAAAGCGGTGCGGTTGCATCATGAACAGGCACAGAAACTGTGCAGAGTCGTCAGCGAGAAACCGACATCACTTCGCCTACCGGTGCTTGCTGCCGACGTCGAGACAACTGCAAGGGGCCTGACGTCCTCGGCGGCCTCCAGCCCTACCACTAGCATCACAGCATCTTCGACCACTGTAGCGGCGCATCATACAGCCCAACTCGAAGATGCCGGGTCAATTCTGTGCGTGAACGTCACCGATCCGCAGAACGTACCACTGCCGTTAGACGAGGAACCTGATATTGCAGACATGGACACTACGTCAACGCGAAAGCGCTCGCGTCCTAGCGAGTCGGGCAGCGACGATGAGGGTGGCTCGCGGAAGATGCACGCAGTAGCGCCTGAACGTGCCACAGTTGCGTGTCTTACCCCAACGTCAAATGATGCGGTTGCCCACGAAGACGCCGTCACTCACGCAACTGACGAAACCAGCCAGTCTGAGTTTCAGACCGTCCTCTCCAAGTCTAAGAAGCGCCGACAGCGAGCCTCGACATCTCAAGGACCCGCTGCCCACACTGGTCCTCGTCCCGCCACTGAATCGACGGCTATGCTTGCCCACGTTGCTCCAGGGACTTCTAATGCGCCCACTGCGACTCAGACCGCTCCTGCAGGGGTACGCGCCACTGAACACACCATGCCGGCTTCTGCTTCATCGTCGCTAGACTCGGGCACTATTCTTTTTCGACCAGCAAACGCCAGCGCTTCCTTTCACCGCACCTCTCGTCTTGCCATTGCGCAAGCTCTCTCTGCGCTGCCCGGAGTCAAGGAGGTGCGAGTAAACACGAAAAAGAACATCGTGGCAGCAGACGCATCTACACCAGAATGGATGAATCGCCTACTAGCAACATCGGAGCTCGCAGGAATACCCGTGACTGCCCGCCTCCCTGCTGACCGTTCACAAAGCAGTGGCGTGGTGCAAGGCGTCGATGGCGACTATACCGACGAAGCCCTCCTGGCCGCCGTGACGTCCGATGTGCCGGTGATTGCAGCCAGGCGACAAGGGACATCACTAGTCTTGCGGTTCGCCTCTCCCGTGCCTCCCACCCGGGTCCGCCTTTTTCGCATGGTGTTCGAAGTGAGGCCATCCCGACCTCGCCCGCTTCAGTGCCGGCGGTGCGGACGCTATGGGCATATCGCCGTCACTTGCCGAGGACCAGAGCGGTGCCTGCGATGTGGTGGCCACCATGGGAAAGACGCCAACTGCACCAACAAATTAAGATGCCTGCACTGCGGCAGGCCACATTCAGCTGATTCCGCAGACTGTCAGCTCTGGCAAAGAGAGCGGCGCCTGGCCACCATCAAGGCGTCAGCTCCCACCTACCTGCCTCACCGCGAGGCTCAAGCAGTCTTGCGGGCAAGCCCTAGTGTAACTGATAGTCCTCAGCTGAAGCAGACCATGGGCAAGAGCTATGCTGCCGCAGTGGGATCACCATCCAAGATGACGGTCAGCTCGACCCATCCAGGCCAGACAGGCGTACAACAACGGGGCCCTTCGGCTGGTCTCAAGCACCCAGACTCTACCACGACTCGTCCACCCGCGAAGGTACCTTCCCAGCCCCGTGTGGACCAGGAAAATGCAAACCTGAGGCTCCTGTTAAGAGCAGTTGCGGACCTGCTGCCTCCTGAAAACCAGCTGCGCTCCATCTGCCTTCAGGCAGGTGGCGCGCACCCTCATAGCAGCCACCATGGCTGACACTCATCCGCATGCTGCAGAGAACCACCGCCGCCGCCGCCCGTGTGTGCTTCAATGGAACGCTCACTCGTTGCGGCGGCGGCATGCAGACCTCTCCTCACATCTCCTGCAGAGCGAGTATGATGTGCTTGCTTTGCAGGAAGTGTACGTAGCAGCGACCGACTTGCGACTTCCCGGATACATCGGTTACCAAAGTATCACGTCGTGTACTCTAGACACGTGCCAGGACGCGCCGTGCATAGCGAGTGCACATCCCCAGGGACGACCACGTTGTGCAGTGTACGTGCGACGAGAACTACCACATGTGCACATAAACGTGGCTGATGTCACTGGAGGGGCTCTTGAGTGTTGTGCCGTGACGGTGCGGCTTCGCGGTGTGGACACGACAGTGGCCTCTGTGTATGTGCGACCTGGACAGCGGTGGGACGCCTCCATGCTGTTACAGCTCACGGCTAAATTCGGAAGAGACTACCTCATATGTGGGGACATGAATGCTCATCACACCATGTGGGGGAGTAGCACCTGCTCCTCTCGAGGAAGGGATCTGGTGGACGTTATCCATCAACTGGGCCTACAAGTTTTGAACACCGGATCCTTCACTTTCGTCCGCAGAACAGCACGACCGTCATGCTCCGCCATTGACGTCACCTTGGCCAGTGAAGGGGACCGGTACGATTGGGCAGTGGAGCCTGACTCCTGGGGTTCAGACCACCTGCCGATCGTCATCTCACCTGTGGGCGGAAAGATCCCAAGGAGGAGGTTGTGTAGTACGATCGATTGGCGGGCTTTTCGAAGGCAGCTTCGAGACGTCCCAGAGGATCAGGATTTCCTGAATCTGGTAGCAGTGGCAGCGCAGGCGGCAACTATCCAGACCAGGGTGCCAGAGCACCATCCTGTGCCAGACCTCCATCACTTGAACTTACGGGCTGCGAGGCGCAGGGCTGAGAGAAGGTACCTAAAATCCCATGACCCAGCTCAACGTACACTCTTCAATCGTGTGGATGCGGTATGTCGGCGACATGCCAACCGTCGCAGGCGGCAAAGCTGGCAAGGCATCTGCCTCTCCCTGAGTCAGGCAAGAGGTGGCGCAAAAGCATGGCGACTTCTACGATCCCTCGTCACTGGACCAATGGTGCGGCAACCCGTCATTGCGGTGGCCATCTACTTGGGCATTAGTGAAAAAGAACTGGCAGAGCGACTGGCCGATCGCTTCACAGAACTCCCACCAGCCAATCCTTCAGCCCTCATCGCCACGCCTGCTCCCAAGCCACCGCAAGGTCATCACCCTGCCTGGACGGCCAGCCAGATCGCATCTCTGTGTCAGGATCCTATTTTCGAACACGAACTGAACGTTGCTCTAGCCAGAACCAAGCGCCGCAGCTCCCCTGGTGCCGACGGCATCACATACCAGATGCTGCGCAACCTGGATATGGCCTCACGACGACACCTGTTGAGGACTTTTAATGAAATATGGCAGAGCGGCAACCTACCTGAAGCCTGGCTGACCGCTGTTGTGGTGCCGATCCGGAAACCTCGCCGCCCTTGTGCCGCCATTACGTCCTACAGACCCGTTTCTCTCACCTCTGCTGCCTGCAAGCTCATGGAAGCCATAGCACTGGCACGCCTAAATTGGATTGCGGGGGCAAAGGATTTCCTACCAGAACAGCAGACGGGCTTCCGACGCCACCGATGCACAGCAGACTCGATCGCGGACGTCGTCTCTACCTTGGAGGAGGCCAAGAGCAACGGCGAAGTGGCCCTCCTCGTCCTGCTGGATGTACAGAGCGCTTTTGACAGCTTGCCTCACATAGCGATAGAGAGTGCTTTGGACACACTCGGCATCGTGAGCTGCCTACGTACCTTTATCAGTGCCTTTCTGGCAAAACGCACCCTCCGGGTTAGAGTACGACGCGCGCTCAGCGATCCACGGCCAGTGACAGCAGGCGTTCCACAAGGTTCCGTCCTGAGCCCCTTTTTGTTCAACCTGGTGCTAGCGGGGCTGCCGACCGCGATGCCCGCAGACAAGCGTTACCCCACGCAGTGCTCCTTGTACGCAGACGATGTGGCACTGTGGGTTAAGGGGCCTAGGCAAAACTTCACGGCCATAAGGCGTTCCCTGCAGCGCTCCTTGGATGCCGTCGCCTCTTTCTTCAAGGCAATCGGACTGAACGTGTCGCCCACGAAGACGGAGGCACTGCTGGTTCACCCCAGAGCCACTGCGCGGAGGGCCGTCCGAAGGCTTGTGCTAGGTGACCGACCTATCCCGTGGAGCGATGCAGTGACGTACCTGGGGCTAAGGATCGACCACCGCCTTACCTGGATACCAGCCGTTAAGCTCGCCGTCTTCAAGGCCACCAGGGTCGAGACTGCCGTAAGCAAACTGCTCAGCAGGGGCCAAGGGTGCACCTCACGGCTGGCTCTAAGACTCTACGAAGGGGCTGCAACGACAGCGCAAACTTATGCACTGCCCTTGGTGCAGCTGGCGCCACACCGCAAGGAGCAACTGGAGCGGCAACATCGCATGGCAATTCGGCGCTTCATGGGACTTTCCCGTCAGTCACCCATAGCTGCAACCCTGGCGGAGGCCCAGACCTGGCCTCTGTCACTCTTGATGCTACGACAGGCGCTGCATCATGTGGATCGCCTTCACAGGGCCCTCGGGGGCGCTGCCCTCCTTCGGAGACTGCGGAGCCGACCAGCGTCACGGATGGCACAGATCTGCGCTCTCTATGAAGAGCTGGTCCCCGATCCCCCCAGTCCAATCCAACCCCCTCCACCACATCAGCAGCCTCTGGACGTACAATTAACTCTGGACAACCTCAGAAAAAGGCGCACACCGGCATGCGAGCTCCATCAGGCAGCCGTGGCGAAACTTCATGAAAGACTTAAGGGGCAGCTCCTGGTATTCACGGACGGGTCCGTTCGGGACAGCCCCCATTCGGCCGCGGCTGCCTGCGTCATACCATCGACTGGGACAACCATCCGCTGCCGACTTCCCTTTCACGCCAGCTCCACTGCAGCTGAATTGGCCGGCCTTCACTTGGCAGCCGACCACCTTGCTGCCACGTTACCCCAGTTGCCTGTGGCGATTCTGTGCGACTCCCGACCAGCCCTACAAGCGCTGCTCCAACCAGACCAAGCAGGCATAACTGTGGCGTTGCTGCACGCAAAACTGACCGCCATCAAAGAGAGTGGTGTGCGCCTGTCCCTCCACTGGCTTCCCTCGCACGTTGGAATAGCTGGCAACGAGGAGGCTGACGCCGCCGCTAAGGCAGCACACCACTGCGACACGCCAGTCACTAAGGCGGTAACCCAGTCGGATTACTCACGGCAGCGTCTGCGGAAGCTCTTACCAACGGCCCACCCTGACACACGGGTGTCAAGCGGCAAACCTCCACCATCCCTTCCGGAGACCGGCCTGGACAGATGCGAGCGGCGGTTGTTGCTTCGCCTGCGTACTGGCAGCGTCTGGCCTGCGGCACGCATGTATTCCGCGGGTCGCTCTTCATCGCCAGCGTGCCGAAGGTGCGGTGATGACGAAACGCTGCAGCATATTGTTTGCTCCTGCCCTGACCTGGCCACTGAGCGTTGCACACTGGTAAGCCGCTATCGTCTGCTTGGACTACCTGCCGAAACAATGGAAGACATACTTTTTCCCGCGCGCTCGAAGACGAAAGCCCTTCGAGCCTTCCTCGAGTTCTGTGCTTGCGCGGACCTCGCCGCCTTATAGACGAACTCTTTTCATTCGCACTACTGACTGTACTGACAAGACGTTCTCTTGCCATGCCATTCACTTTTTCTTTCCCTCCTCTCTTCTTCCTATCATCTTTACTTCCCCTTCCCCGATCCCTAAAGGCGCTGAGCCGTGCCCCCGCGACGGGAGGCAGAAAATAGCGTCCTTTTTATCTCTTCCTCTATCATTAACCTCTCTCTCTCTCTCTCTAAAAACACACACGCACTGTAATGTCACAATCCTTTGACGAGGCGGGAAGCTCGATCTTTCCAAAACTACAAAATATATATTTTCACAAGGTGGCTGGTCGTCGAGGCGTGAAAACAACGTGCTGACAGGGACTGCCTCTGACAGCTGTAGTGAGGACACTGACAAAAGTATGTTGGATGGTTTCCGCAACAGTCACATGCAGGACTGTCTGCCTGTTCGATGCGGCAGCAAAGACGTCCGTATAAGACACAGCTAGCCACATGCGGCACAGAACGGGTGTCTCAGATCGGGATGAACCATACGGAATCGTATGTCGTAGGCACAGAGGCAGGTGGAGAAGACTGGTGGGAAGAAAACCGGGTGTCTTCCAAAAAGACCTTGCGACATTGTGTGCGATCGTGTTAATCTTAGCTAGTGTGTCGCTTCTTCATGGTGGATTACAATCCATCACGCCATTTTCGTGAGCGTTCTTTGCTGCATCCTCAGCATGCTCATTATCAATAATGCCGCCATGGCCTGGTAATCATTCAAAAGTTACATGATGTCCTTTCCTAATCACTTGTTGATGCAGTTGTCGTTTTTCCAACACCAATTGATCTTGAGGTACACGACGTAGCGCACTTCGAAGACACTTCGAATCAGTGAATAAGCAGAGTTTTAGAGGTGCTCCTTGATCAGTACTGCGGAGTGCGCAGCGTAGTGCCGCGAGCTCTGCAGCTGTCGACAAAAAGATGGATACACCTACCCACGTGAGCGAGCGAATGCTTTATCGGTGAATGATGCTGGCGGAGAACTCGGCCGGAGTCCTACCGATGAACAAGCGACTTTATGGGAAATGCCGTGATCATGCGAAAAAGCTGAACAATTTTGACCTGAGCGTTTTTAGATGACGGCGTGTCGCATATTTTCTTTTTAGGGGCGAAGCTCCTTATAGCGGCACCCGCTCATCCCTCGTAGCTGTTGTAGTATGTAACAAGCATACCATTTTGACCTCCAAGGTGGTGCCGGTGAGAGATTTCTTCTGTGCGTTGTTGAACAATAAAAGATAGTGCTCAATGTACATGCCAATGGCTGCAAAGGGGGAATGAGAGACAGGAGAATTCGGCTTTTAGTTAATGCGCACGCTGCGAATTTTTTATTGTTCAACAACGCACAGAAGACAAGAAAGGATTGTTCCGTTGTACTCGCTGGGCGTAACCTCCTATGTTTTAGGATGGTTTAGCGAGCGTTGGGCCGCAGTGCCATGAATACAGTGAACTAGTATATACCAAGAACTCGAGGTGGTTAAAGGTGGAAAGTAGACCTGAAGCGCAATCTGTTAGAAAGTGTGCGTGTGCCTGCTCTCGTTCAGTCCTTGGAATGTCCGCTGGATGGCGGTGCTTCTATATAAGGAATATAAGATGAAAAGAGTCGAGATGTTGGTACTTGGAGTGTTGAATAGATGGACGAACGGACACACAGACAGATGCATGGACGGACTCGCAAATGGCTGCACCGACGGATGAACGCATGAACGGACGCAGGGGCAGATGTATGGACGAACGCAGGGACGGACGCACAGATGGACGTGTGGACGCCCGAACAGACGCACGCAGGACGGGCGAATCGACGCACGGACGGTCATACAGACGGACGCATGGACGGATGGAAGCAAGAATGAATGGACGGACGGATGCTTCGCCCCACTATCCATCATTCACTCCGTGGATATGCTGCCATTTTTTTTAGAGTTCTACTTTCAGCAATCGCCTGATGATGCAGCGTTTCGAAGAGGATAAAACGCCACCGATCATGAGAATTTTTCTCCACGGCGTCCACGACGACGACGCAGAAGGTTCTGAAGCAGCTTGGCGTCAAGTAGAAGGAACGCTCTCGAAACGCATTTGGCATAGAAGCCACGCAAATTGTGTGATGTTGTCGCTGGTGCCATGATTGTGCCATCACATTGTTCCATGACGCCACACTCAGGTTGTGATGAATGTGATGACATCTGAAACCTTCAAACGGGATCACGGCAATCATTACAGGGTGCGCGCATGGTGGTAATATTCAATACTATTTCAGTGAGAGTAGCAAACATGGAAAAGAAGAACATGTTCTAGTATGTGGGGAAATAAATTCCAGATTGTTTGACACTATGATTATTTTAAATTGATTTATTGAATGATATAAGCAAATATTGCTATTGTCCCCGTAGCATAAACACTAAAAAAGTTCTTATGTGAACAAGAAGTCATATATACTATGCTTCTGCCAGTGTTAAATACTAAACAGCCCGCCGCAACTGACACATGCGAGCTGGGCAGATGCCACCACCGTCCGCGATTAATAACAAGCCTATCTGGCGCACTCTAATTTTAGCAACATGAATAATATTTGTGGTCGTATGCTAATAGACAAGCAGTTTTCTCGACAACATCGATATGAAGAGTGAAGATGGAAGCAAAGTAAGCCGGTTGGGTGAGATTGCCATGCAGTGTCGCATATTTATTTGCAAAGTGCCCAAGTATCGCGGTTGCTGATCTCACTCGTAGCTTGTGAGCTGGCACTGTTTTGAAAAAGTGGCATAATTGAGCAACATATGCCTCCTCACATCGCCGCCTATTCTGCGACACTACGACCCATCGGCACCCACAGAGATCAACTCCGCCGCTAGTGGTGTCGGGCTAGGCGCTGTTATTGCGCAGTAGAAAGACGGCTTTCAAGAGTACGTGGTTGCCTACGCAAGTCAAACTATTAGCAAAGCCGAAATCAACTATTCCGTCACTGAAAAGGAACGCCTCGCCATTATTTGGGCGATAGAGAGATTTCGACCTTACGTGTACGGGTCCCCTTTTGACATCGTGACTGACCAACACGCCCTCTGCTGGTTGTCGTCACTGAAGGATCCAAGCGGTCGCCTCGCCCGATGGGCATTACGCCTTCAAGAATATGATATTCGCGTGGTATATCGCTCCGGCTGGAAACATTCGGATGTAGACGCACTCTCCCGTTTACCCATACCCCCTGACCCAGCGTGCTGCGAAAGTCTCATCTGTGATGCCACTGCCGTCACTATCGCCGACATGCCATCTGATCAACGCAAGGACGCTTGGGTTGCTTCCATTCTGGACATCCTGGCTGGGCGAACGGCTTCTCCCTCTACTCGCACGTTGTGTCGGCAAGTCGAGCTCTTCACCACTCGCGACGACGTGCTGTACCGACGCAACTACGCACCCTGTGGACATCAGTGGATACTCGTGATCCACGTCATTGCGATCCGAAATTTGTTCCACGTTTCATGACGACCGCCAATGTGGCCACGCTGGTTTTCTGAAGACTTAGTCTCGCATACGGCTCCGATACTACTGGCGTGGCATGCACCGTTTTATAAAACAGTACGTTCGGGCTTGCTCCACGTGCCAGAGACGAAAGACTCCCCCTCAACACGCCAGTGGTACCTTATTACCCTTACCATGCCCATCCCGACCATTCGACCATGTCGGCATCGATATCTATGGTCCCCTTCCCAACACTGCAGATGTTAACCGCTGGATCATAGTTGCCGTCGACCAGCTCACGCGGTATGCCGATACTTCATCCGTTCCCTCGTTTACAGCAAAAGACGTTGCGACTTTCGTTCTTCACAACATCGTATTACGTCACGGAGCACCTCGAGAGTTACTGAGTGATCGTGTGTCGTGTATTCTTGTCAGACATCATCACAGCATTGCTGCGTGGGTGCCATGTTGTTTACCGCACTACAAACACCTACCATCCCCAGACCAATAGAATGACAGAGCGCTTAAACCGCACCCTTGGTGACATGCTGTCTTTCTACATTACGTCAGACCGCTCCGATTGGGACCGGGTGCTCCCGTTTATCACGTTCGCCTATAATACCACCATTCAAAGTACTACTGGGTTCTCTCTTTTTTTCCTCCTTTACGGGCGCGAACCTTCTTGCACTATGGACAACATTCTTTTATACAGACCTGACTCCTCAGAGTCCATGACTCTGTCTCAAGCCGCTACATACGCTGAAGAATGCCGCCAACTGGCAAGATCATTCACAGCCCAAGACCAAGGACGCCAAAAGCACTACCATGACGCATCAATTAACACTACTTCCTACAATCCAGGTTCACTCATCTGGCTGCATGTACTTTCTGCTACACCTGGACTTTCTACCAAGTTGGTCCCCAAGTATCACGGCCTATATCGCATACTACAGAAAACGTCAACGATGGATAACCTCATCGAGCCACTGGAACCGTCTTCTCACCAACGTCGTCATGGCCAGGAAATTGTCCACGTGTCAAGACATAAGCCCTGCTACAACCCTACCATGTTTAGTTGTCCATAGGTCACCAGGATGGCTCCTTATTTCGCGGGAAGTAATTGTATTGAATCTGAATAACGGACGCTCTGCTGTTACTGAAGAAGTCGATGACGCTGGGTGGCTGTACTGGTAGCTCGCGCATGCCGCTCACCGGTAGCCAGACCTGCCTCATAAAGCACCTTTCGTAAAGCTGCGTCTGAACCTTTCTCGACGTAATTTGCAGAACGTAATTACCATGATGAATGTATGATACTAGTGCAAACATGTTATGTAACAACATGTCTACAAGCGACACACATGATGCGCTCGCGGCCATTTCGTTAGCGTCACATATACGAAATTTGATATTACGGTACGTGAATGGACGACATAGGTAAATAACACATCCGAACAACATAATCACGACATGCATGTCATGTAACAGCATCACTACATTCCACATTCATGATACGATCGCGGCCATTTTGCTAGCTTTACATATGCCAAATTTGGTATTACTTGACGTCAATTGATGACGAAGGTATGTGACTGGTGCAAACATGATAATCATGAGATGCGTGTTTTGCGAGGACATGACTGCATGCCACAGTCAGACCGGCATTACATTTCGACGTGACGCAGTGTGCGTGCTCGCCGGTGTTCATCTCGTCGTGTCACGCCGGCGTTGCCACGCCAGGTACTGGTGCTGCCATATACTCGCAGGTGCGCGTCGCACTGTGTTGCTTTGACGCATGCGCGTTTCAGCATGACCGGCGACCCTCCGTCGCGAAAGAGGGAGACGCAGTGTTGTCTGGGCAGCGCATTGGCGCGAAATTCAGCATGTTGCATTTTGTGCCGGTTGCGGTCGGACCGCGCCGACGGACGCTGGTTGCGCCAGTCGCGCCTGGCGTCAGATTGTATAGTGCTCACGTTTTGCTAACGTAGCGTCACTGCGCCCAGCATGCGCGCACGTTAACGCTACATTGGAGTATATTGGGCCCTTCACGAAGAGCTCGTTGCCGTTTTGCTTGCTCCACATGTACCAAATTTGGTGTTATATGACGTGAATGAATGACGAAATATATGTCTGGTGGAAACATGGTAATTCTGACAGCGTGTAGTATAAAAACATGGCAACATACTACACTCATAAAGTGCTCGCGGCTGTTTCCCTAGCTCCACATTTACTAAATTTGGTATCACGTGACTTGAATGAATTGCAAAGGTAAACGACGTATCTGAACAATATAATCATGACACGGAAGTTATGCACATCATCATTTACCTCCATCTCGTAACGTTGTGCTGATTTTAAAGTGACATAATGTATATATATATATATATATATATATATATATATATAAGGGAAAGAAGTGTATACCTATGGGCTCGTTTTTTCCGTGTTTTAACACAATATTAATGAGATCTAATAGACAGTAATGCCAAGGAATGTACAGGGGAAGTTATCAGAACGAATGGAAAGTAAATAAGAAGAAATAAGAAAAGTGGATGAAAAGATTACCAGCCGTGAGCAGGAAACGAACCTACGACCTTCGAATAACGCGTTCGATGCTCACGGCTGGTAATCTTTTCATCCACTTTTCTTTCTTATTTCTTCTTATTTACATTCCATTGGTTCTAATAACTTCCCTGTACATTCCTTGGCATTACTGTCTGCGTTTTTTCTCCATTCATTTTTTCTTTTCTTCCTTTTTACACATGCACATACAAAGTGTTTTCGTTCGCCTACCACTTGATGACCATTGAAGGGAAACGGACGAAGATTAAAGGTAAAAAGAGCCGACCGACCCATTAATGGGAGAGCCTTCCTATACGCACGCCGCATGCCGACCGACCCATTACGGGGAAATCCTTTCTTTACGCACGCCGTCACGGACCCCCCCCCGGCACCGCGGCGACAATCTTGGGTGGCCCGACACACGTCGAGAACTGAACAGCACGTTATAAGAAACGTATGTGGACGTACACGGACAGTTGGTTTCGTTCTCAGTGTTGACAGTGGTTCTTCCTTTCTTTTTTTATTTTTTTGTACCCCCCTTTTTTTTCTAGTTTTCTCTCACTCTCGCAAACATGTTTCAAGGCGAGAGGGACGCGGCAGCAACGAAGTTTGGAAATTCATGTCAGTATAACTCATACCCTGATGAAGGGAGGACCCTCCCGAAACTGTTGGGAAATAAATATATTTATCCTTGTTGACAACGCTCCCGATGGGCCATATCATATATATATATATATATATATATATATATATATATATATATATATATATATATATATATATATATATGTATATATATATATGGTTGTGTTTATACACTCATGGATCGATCGGATTTCTTTGTTGGCAGTCCTCGCTCCAAAACTAACCTGATAATACCTCACATAAAGCAACGAACGACTCTACAAGAGCGCCGATAGTGTAATATCAAGAGCTCGCATTCGGTGGGCCCACGCTGCAGTCCGGACACGAAAACAGGCCCGGGAGGCAGAGCGCCGGCAGCAACTACGTACTGATATCCAGCAGCCTTCCAAGTCATGCTAAATTGCGAATGGGAATGCAAACGCTGATGGCGAGTGGATTCTGCAAACCACGCTGCCGAGTTAGCTCACCATGTCAAACGCTTGCAACAACACCGCGCGTTGCGGGCACAACAGCGTGAACATGATTACTGCAGGAGTGCTTTCTCTAGGACAAACGTCAGCTTCGGCGGGACTTTCTCCAGTGGTACTTTGGCTTTGGCTACAACGTCTGTGAACACGTGGGGTTCCAGGACAACCACTGACGCATTTAATCGCTCATTACACTCCTCTATGACCACAGATCAAGCGAGGCACAATGTTTGGATTGTGAATTAAACACTGGTGTAAACCCAGGCCAAACGTGTGTATACCTTCATTAAGAAGCACGAACATGTAAGCAATAAATGTGGAAGGCTTCCATGCAGCGTCGGGTCGAAGGAACTGACTGCTAAACACCGGGGCTACAGGTTTCAGCTTTCGCTGATAAACCATTTTATACGGAGGGATTGGGCGGTGACTTTCTGCGCATCTGCTCTCTTTCACAATTCGTACCCTTTTATTGAAAATAAGTTGTGGTTGTTTTTTTTTTATTTCAAAAGAGTGAAATCCAGAATATAAAACTGGGCTTAATCTAACGGAAGCAAACAGAGCACGCCTTCCACTTTTAACCTTAAAACAATTGATATCAAAATGGTGCAATTTGTTATTGTAACGCGAACTCAAAAAGGCAGCTTTAAATAAAATATCATCCAAAGTCTGCATCTGTTTGAATGAAAGAGATCAATCGTAATTAACCCAGTCCTTCGTCATCAATCATGAACAAAAACAACTAACATGGCCACGTCCACTGTTTCATTTGTCTCCTAATTGCTTTGCTATCGTGCTTTCGTTCCACAGTCCGTTTTCTTTGAGTCAGTCATTAGTTACTGATGGACATGGAGTTCTAAGGCCAAACTCGAAAAAAAAATCAGGGCACCTTTGCCACTCCTTTTTTAATGTTAGTGTTGCTTTTCAAGTTTGCGCTCCCGAATCATGTCCATGTTTTAGTACAAGGTGGTATAGGTGAATGAGAGTACAACTCAAATGTAGATACTGGTATATATATTTCAAATGATATATATTTGAAAAATAAGAGATGGTCGGAAACGGCCTGGAAGAAAATACGAGCAAAGAAAAAATATGAGTGAAGCATATTTCAAGGCCTCCATCAGACACCAAGAAAAATACTCTACCTACAGTTCAGGGTTGGGTACATGTTGTCTGAAGGAACCACTCAATTTTCAGTTCACTTTTCTTGGCATTGGACTGAAGGCTACCGAGCCAAATCACGGGCATCCTACCGCCAGTAAATGTAGTTCCACAAGAGCACCCGTATTTTCACTGCGAGATATTGAAGTTCCCTCTTTATGTTTTACGTAGAGCCATAGCCTCCTAGATTTACCTTGCCTGCGGATTATCAGCGGTAACATGGGAAGCGGCCGTCATCGGAACTATGGTGGTGGCGCCACTTGAGTTCAAACTTACTTTAAATAAGTCTTTAAATAAGTAGTTACGTTTTTAGAGCTTATATGCAACAAAAATAACGTAGAAAGTTTTAAAAACCGTAAACGTAATTATGCTTAATTCCACGTAAGTGCCACCGTTATAGATGACAGCCGTTTTGCGCTCATTCAGCAGGCAACCCCTTCAATACAAGACACAGTCTCTAAAATTAGCAAACGCCAAAGATGCCGATCTGGAAGGCCAAGCATAGAGAAATAAAAAAAAAGGTTAAGAGTGGACACTCCCGTAGACCCCAGCGGCCCAATCTACCCTAGCACACCTGGTGGTTGGTGAGAGCAAGTGGCGTGCGCTTCCTGTTTCGGTTTCACTGGCGCAAATTTTGAATTACTTTGCGTAACCAACGTTTGGCATGACGAAAGTTCATGATTTCAGACCACTTTTCATCGCCCAAATGGATAGTTTTTGTAGGTTGTTTTGATTTAGCGATTCCTTATTTTGTTTTGTTCAGTGGTTCGTGCGAATTGGTCGTGACGTAATTTTTATTTCGATTAAGTTATAATAAAAAGAGATGCTGGTAATGAGAATTCACTACGGTTTTATTCATCGCGCTTGTGTTTTTCTTTTGGAACAAGTGATCAATGTATATATCAGTCAAAGCGACAGAGAATTCGCAATGTTTTATTCAAAGGCAAGGTAGAGTCTGGGAATATAAAAAGCAAAATATGACATAGGTAGATAACAAATGCATCTCGCCTAACAAATAAATTGTAACAAATATTGTAACAAATACAGAGAGAACACAGACAACGCACACATCGCTAGAGTTGGCAGAAGCCGAGAAGCTGGTGAAGTATGACACACCGGGCCAGTGGGTAAGTAAGAATCTATGGCAAAAACACA
Source organism: Rhipicephalus annulatus (assembly GCA_013436015.1). Classification (NCBI taxonomy): domain Eukaryota; kingdom Metazoa; phylum Arthropoda; class Arachnida; order Ixodida; family Ixodidae; genus Rhipicephalus; species Rhipicephalus annulatus. The sequence continues at coordinate 795,634 of WOVY01000570.1, forward strand.
GCGCACAATGCTGATGAAGAAGGAATAAGTGACATATACACAGCAATGCAGTCGCGAATCACGCCTGGGGTCAACCGAAATATTGCATAGAAAAAAGAGCGCACAGAAACCACACGACACAATATAGCAGGAAGGCAAAGGTGCAGTGTGCTGGCTGTGCTTAAGAACAGCTAGCCCAAAATGAAAAAAAGCAGACTTGACGCCTGCTTGTCCTCAGAAAGGTAGGGCTATGCAGCTTGCTCACTACGCGAAAGACAAACTTTATGCTACAACACTGGCAGGTCTTGTGGCTCTTCTTATGCGCCGCCTTCATCAAAAACTTAAGATCCCAAGTGATTTGCGTCTGGGTGTTGCTGTGACGTTTGCAAGCTAAAATAGATTGTGGTTATCACTTATCCAGAATTGTGGACCTTAATTGGTGCTACGAGAGCGGTATTACAGGGCTAATAAATAGCAGAAGGAAACCACTTTGGCTCATTATTTTTCACAAAGGCTCTAAATCGTACGTTATCACTCACAAGCTATATAAAAATAAAATGGCAGCGTCCGCAGCCTCATCAAACGCTACAAGTTTGGGCATTCTTTTGAAAGTTTTGATGGGCGAGATGAGGAGGTTGATGAGAAGCTAAAATACGAAAAGCGTGATAACGTGAACCGTGCCCACTTCATACTGTGTTCCTTACCCGCTCGAAGACATTTCAACAAGCGGTTTTGTTATCGATATATTACTTGAGCTGGAGAGATAAAGCATAACACAGTGACCAAGCGACCCACAGTAAAGTGTACAGTTCGCCCGCATTTGCTACAAAAATAGAGACAGGATAACCAACATTCTTTTTAGGGTTATGCAAATCACTTCGAGCGAATACACAGTGTCCCTACTCCTCATAGCGGGTAACCAAAACAATGTATGCAACGAAGGAGTGGTTAGTCCAGTTGAACTGAATATAAGCATATAAGACCATAATGAAGTCCGCTGTAACGAACTAATAACATAACAAAGCTATTGCAGGATTTGGCTCAACTCGAATACTTTAGTGTAAACCCGCCGCTAATTGCTAACCTTTCAACTTGTCAAGATATATGCCTGAGATTGAAGACTGGAACCTAACCCTATCTAAGTTTCGGTTCACAAAACGCACATGCCAACATAAACGAACCCGGCAAAACATTTTCAGAAACTTCGCGCGACACCCAGCAGAGCAGGAATGAAAATCGCCAACACTTGACAGATGGTGATACAAAACATCGCACACTTCCAGGTGATGTGCAGTGGCCTCAATCATGGCAAGAAAGTAAGATTCAAGTTGTTGTACGTATGCAAAAGCTGCTTCTGAAGGCACAGTGAGATTCCCAAAAAGTTTGCTGGGACGTGGTATGCTTTGAGCATTGTGAAATACTGGTGGGTACCCTTAAGCGTCTCACTGTCGTCTTTCAGTAACTGTGGGCAACTGCAACCGTCACATGCATTCCGAAGGAAGTGTTTGATGAGAAAACCAGCTACATAATATGCAGCGGAGTCATCGATAATATGGGAGTGAATGTTGGTCGCAAGTTCAGAGAGATCGTCTAGAGCGGGAAAGTCGTCAGGCTGTGGCTGTGCACACTCCTCATTATCCACAAGAGACGCACTGGTGAGGGAGAATGGCGAGAGCTGCTCCTGCAGGAGGTCACATTCATCATCCTCGACATTTCCGTATTCTGACAGCTTGAAGAGTTTTCTTATGCAGATGTGCTTCAGGCCACGAATAAATTGTGCTACATTGGGGTTGGTGTTGCAACCCTGTTTTTGCCTAATGTGGCCAAATATGTTCTCCAGAGGATCCTGTTGAAGCCTGCGTGTTAACAGGTATTCAAAATTGTAATTTTTGGAGAGGTCGTCCCATAGTTGACAAATAGCCTGAATTGTAATTTGCCAACCTATGATGGTTTGTGGTTGACGTCTGCCAACAAACTGCCATGATGCAATCCAGGGAAGCTGGCCTCGGAGGAAGTCAATCAGCTCTGAATCATTTTTCATGATTGCATGCCGCAGCTTTTGCGAAGTTCTTTTTTTACTCGAGCTGTTCAAGGCATCGAAAATTCTGTACATACGATCACAAAATTGAGCTGTAGTGATGGCCGAGGCAGGCAGCACCTTCGCATACACCATTGCCGTGATAGAAATCGAAACTGATGCACTGAGGACCTGAGTTGCTCTGCTGACCTTCATATTAGAAAAAGGTTTCTGATGAACGTGCCATTCAGTCAACTTTGGAGCCAATCGCAACCGCAACTCATGTGAGGATTGGTAAAGGCTTAAAATGTGCGACCAGTTAACGATGTCATTCCCAATGCATAACTTGTGTGCTTGGACATTATTGCGCGTTGTTTTAATTAAATATGGAACATCAAAAATGTAATACACCCGCTCACCATTAACTTCAAAAAAGGCTTTGCTACAGTCACTCTTAGTTGGTTAGCGAGGCTTACATATAAACTGCCCTGGTCACAAATGACTGCTTTCACTGCAATATTAATGCTCCTAAGCTCCAAAATGAGTGACACCAGCAAGTTATGCATAACAGATGATGGTGTTGATGTGTGCACTATAGTAAAAGCAACCGGGTGAACCCACTTTCTCGAAACACCAACAAGAAGAAAAGCCAGTGCTCGATCAGCAATGGTTGAAGTGCGATGAGTGCCATCATCTGTAAAACCCTGGACAACGTCTCTTGCAGCATCATAGTTCAAATTCTTTTTGAGTGCTATTTCGTCGAAAACTAAAGCGCACACACGGTCCCGTTCATTCCAAGCTTGAGTATTTGTTGCAATGGAAGAAAGGATTCCTGGAATTATGCCTGGAGCCATCTTTACATAAGCTAGCCACCTCCTTAATGAACGCCGGAAGGGCAAAGAAAAATATGGAGCCAGAAATCGGTATGCTCGCGGACCTCGGAAGTTTAAGTGAAGAGCGAATTTCTTGAACCACACGGGAAACCGCTTGCCCTTGCGTTTGGGCCTCAAGCGAACATGTGCAGAAAGAAGTTTAAAAACCTCCTCGGTGACGTGCGATCGGATAACTCCAAGGGCCTTTGAAGTCGATGACGGTGCTTGGTGAGGCTGTCTCCGCAGTCTTTTGATAGTTTTCCGCTGTGCTGCTACTTTGGCTTGCAGATGTTTAATGGTCTGCTTGTACTTCATTGATGGAGACATTGTCGCTGGCACACAGGAACGCACTGCAATATAAAAAAAATGGATGTAAAAGCGAAGAACAACTAATCCCATACGAGCACTTTCCTCTCTCTTTCAGACCCAAGGTGCACAACTTTCTGTGGTGCAAAGTTTTCGATTCCACTACCTAAAAACAAACCATTCACAATGTTGACAATGCACGAAAAAATGAAAATCACTGAGATCCCACCCTTATATTTTGAAAGTGCACACGTAGTGTCCTTTTGAGGATAGTTTCCTCAGAATGTCCTAAACATAAAATAGCACATTAAAAACAGCTGCAATAAAAGCATAGTCACCATTTTTTCTAGGGCACTCAGGCGTGGAGCTGTTGGCGGAGACGTCTTCTGGAGGGTCTTGTGAAGCTTGTTCAGTGCCTCGGACAGTGCTGTCGGAACAATCTTGCGAGCGGCCTGCGGAAGTCTCTATATCAATCCACTCTGGTGGATTCACTTCCACTCTGGTGTTCACTTCCACTCTGGTGTTGAAGTGAACATCCAACTTACCGGTCACACAAGTTCCTTTTGTGACAGCTGAACGACTGGTTAAGGTTTTCTCCGGCAAGACGAAGTCAGCAGAAATTCTTTCACCAGCTACAAGGGAGCTGCCACCTGCAGAGGTTTGGTAAACAGTCAATTTGGGTAAAAATAAATAAATCGCGACACTGAACGCACCTTGCTCATCGGGGCACCTCAATGTGGGGGAGCCACTTTTTGAAGCCTCTACCGAAGGTACTGAAGAAATGAAATTACGACAATGTGTCAGTAAGAGGCTTAAAATAACACAAACTGAAGCTCATCCGCACCTTGCAGTGCAGCTTCTGCAGTCATGTCACAGTCACTATTTGAAGCGACACTCAGAGAACCTGCATATATGTGCAGTTGGTACAAGTTACAAAGCTTGTAGCATGGGGAAACCTAAACAGCTCTTTCAAACGCATAAATTGGTCGAACGTGGAAGAAAAGAGAAGGCACCAACTAGGAAACAAGAAATTTGGGATTTTTGGAATTATCAACAGTGCCAGCTTTCACTGATGAAAGGTATATGTACATGTGCACTCAGACTTGAAGATAACGTGAAATAGCCCTTTAAAGTCTTTCAAATCAAGTTGTGCAGGTCAAGAGCATCAAAAAACGACAGAAATGTAAAGCTGCTGTTAGGAAGGTAATAGCCCACAATTCACAAAATTTAAGACTTTCCAAGTGTTACTTCTCTAGTGAGGTTTCTCCATCGGCTACAAAGATATTCGCGGTTAACTGTCGCCACTGATTCAATACAAGTGGCTGCTATTGCACATATTTGAGTTTCAGTCAATCACTTACATGGTGCAGCTGGTTGCACACTGGGAACAGCCATTCTTGTAAGCCTTGTGTGCCCAGGGTCCATGAAACTTTGAGCAGTAAAATGGTCGCTACAAACCCTGTACGTTGCGTACAATAGGATGGCCAGCTTACTCAGGAGATCATCGTGTCCAGCATACTGCATCCATACTTTCATCCTGCATTGGCAATGAACTATCAGCTGAAAGGAGAAGTGCCTGAATAGTGATTTTTTATTGTTACCCTCACTGAGCAAGTACGAACAGTAAGCTTAAAGACATGCAAACCATACAAAAGCTTTAACACACCTGCCGTCCCGTGGTATGCGGAAGAAACCCGTCCCAGGCTTCTTGTGGGTTCTGCCATTGTTGAAGCACCATGATACACAGCAGTAGCTGCCGTAGCTTGGACCGCCGGACGGCATGGCATCAGCGTGGTCTGAAAATGTTATTAAGTGGATGCTTCGCTGTCAAATTATGAAAAAGATATGTGCACGTCATAAGTGTACCAGCGAACCCCTTTGAATGATTAGCTAATCGATGCACAATACAAAACCAGTGATACATCTCTGACCCATAAAACTCTGACTTACAAAGATAGACGTCAAGACCACGTAAAATCTTCAGAAGTTTCCAGGCCGCTATCCCTTGTAATGCAATTGTATCGCGGCCTGGGAACTTTAGAACACCTTCGTGCGTACGCAGTGTCAGCAGTACATTGGGAAAAAAATCGTAGTTGAAATTTGTCCGGTAAAATTATATTGGAAACGTCAAAAAATTTGTGGGCAGCTTGCACTATAGTGGCACAAGGCTAGCGAAGAAACGAAGATGATGGCCACTTGGCTAGTCCAGATTTGCCTCCGGCATACCAAGAATTATTCGTGCTCCGAGTCTTCGGGAAACGCGTCGTGAAGCATGCGAGGTCCAGCGAACGCTTCTCAATATTTTGCACCGAGCCACCGAGCCTATATGACCTAGCTGCCCAGCTATGCTCAGCGCACAGACGCTCGCGTCCGTGGCAGACGCAGCACGCGTCGCCTCGGCTTGACGCCGTGCCGCCTTTGCTATACTGCATACGTTGCACAATGTTCCCGTCTAGCCGCCGCATAGAGCCGCAAACTTTCTTTTTAGCGAACCTCCCCGTCCTTAAAAGCTTCAGAAAAAGGTTACAACTGCGTGAATGAGACGCCACGTAAGAAACAAACTCGCACACATGAAGCGCAACGTGTGTGTGTGCATCTTTCTATGTTGCATGGTGTCTTATTCACGCAGGTGTAACCGTTTTCTGAAAAATTACCCAACAAGCCCAACGACATGTCATTCAACGAGCTTCGCTTGAAAACGTGCCTCACCTGTTATCTCACGCACGAAAACGCCGACGCAGCCGACGTTGACGAAAGCGACGAAAGCTTCCCGCTGTCAATCATGCATGGGCTTGTCGCTGGGTGGATGGTGTTTATGACAGTACGACTGAAGAAAAATAATCGCGTAAGGTGTGTTAAATAAATTGTTTTTATGTATAAAGAACATACCAGATTTGGGCGTATAACTATTATTTTGTAAAAACAATTCTGTTGCATTGATTATAACAGTTTTTTTTGCGCTTGCGTCCTGTGACGTTTGGTGAGAACACTAGTTCGTTACGTAGTCGTGACGCACTTCCTCAGGCCAGGTTATACGGAGTGTCCTCTCTTGTCTTTTTCTTTCTCTATGGGCCAAGTACATAGACCCTTACCCCTACGTAGGTAGAGCCGCCATAGATGACGGGCGTTTCACACTCAACCGGCAGGCAAGGAAAATTTAGGAGGCTATGGTGGAGCTATATGAGACAAGACGCAGCTTCTACCATTAGGCTAGTCGTATTTACTTTAATTTACTCGTTGTGACTTCGCATCTGAACACGCGAGAAAGTTATGCCCTTTTGCGTGCATCTCAAACGCTAAACCGCGTCTGCGTCTACATGAAATGCTTATGGTGCGCCCCCGTCACTTTACATAGCGCTACGAGACGCGCGCCAGAACGAACTACTTCGCGTATTGCTACATGTGCAAAATTTCCGCCTCCGTAGCTTTCCCTTCAGTGCCAAGAAAAGTTCTCGCCAAGTATAGCCATAGTCTTTAAGCCCATGAAACGAAGAATGAAACCGACTGAAGGACAAGGGTGGTGTTAATTTTGTCACAAAATGTTCCTATATTGTTGCTTAGTTGCGATTTGTATTGATTTTACGAGGTAACTTTAGCTCACATATAAGGTTTTTTTCCAAATATGGACGATACTGGCGCATATAGATTTTAGCCGCAATGTAGATTCAAGGTACTTAGTCGACATGAACGCTCCGTGAAAAGTTTTTGGAGTAGGTTGGACCATACTTCCGATAGCAAAAGAATGTGTTTGTCTCCGTCTAAGTTAATAGCTCTGTCAAACGGGCATTTTAAGGTCTTTTGAGCAAGAAAGAAGACTACTTCTCAAAAAATGTTTTTGCCCACAGCCGCACGACAGTGGGCAATATCTTTTTCAGAAGCCGGCGGCCTTTTCTGGAAGCAGCATTCATCGATCTCTTCCACGGACGTAAAAGGGTAACCTTGAAATGATGGGGCGCCATTCATTGTAAATCAGTGACGAAATTGGCAAACGTCCATTCTGTCACCTAGGCTATTCAAAGAATGAATGAATGAACATAATTGACATGACATGACAAACAACTTTATTTGGTCCTGAGAGGCAAGGCAGCGGGCCAACTATGTAGGTCCCTACCCAGCCGTAGGCTAGTCCCATGTCGGAACAGAGAGGCCATGCCTCTCCGCTCGTTCACGGGTTCTCTGGACAGCCTGAAGCTGGACGTCTTGACTGGGGTCTGTAATTGCCGTCGTCCAGGCTTCTTCTGTTTTAAAATCCTGTAACGCAGGGCACTGCCAGAGCATGTGACTCAAAGAGCAAAATTCACCACAATCTGGGCAAAGTGGATCAATATCCGGATGAAGCATGCTCAGAAAGCCCCTAGAGGGGTAAGACCCCGTCTGCAGCATGCGGAGCTTGCTTGCTTGTGAGAACATAATTAAAATAATTTTTGGTAGTTTTGTTCGAGCTTATCTCAGAATATATTTCATATCTCATAGAGAACGTAGAAGCTCTTTAAAATTTTTTACTGCTATCGTAAGCAAGTCGATAGACTTGGAAACACATGGCGACGCTTACGACGTCACACTTACTGTCGCAAGGAGCACGGAATCGTAACACCGGTGGTGGAACAGCCCTGGACGCACGCAAAAAACAGGAGCTTCAGTAACCGTAGAGAGACTTTGAATTCTATATATCGGTACACGTAATATTGTTTTGACGGGTTCTGTTTTGGAAGCTAGCTCTACGCTCTCACTTGTGTTTTCGGAAAGAAACACTGAAAAGAGATGGTCGGTGCCATGTGTCTGCCAGACAGTGCCTTTTTGTTAGAGGTCTTTCAACTTTGAAAGTGACCGCTTACGTGAAAGTGTTTGCATGCTCGCGTGACAGGGGTATAAAATGGACCTGTCTCTTTTGGAAAAAAGTCCCAGCATATCCACGGAGTAATTGATGAGTGGGGCGAAGCGTCCATTCGTGCGTTCGTGCATGCGTTCGTTCGTCCATCCGTGCGTCCGTCCGTTCGTTCATGCGTCCACCCGCCTGTCGGTCCCTCCGTGCGTTCATCCGTGTGTCTGTGCGTGCGTGCGTCCGTCCCTGAGACCGTCCTTGCGTATGTCCATGCATCCATTCATCCATCCGTCCACGCGTCCGTCCATTCATGCTTGTGTCCATCCTATTGCAAACACTTCTATTTGACCAACGCCGTCTAGGAATTGAGACGCGAAATGGTGATGAGACAGCACCATCTATTATACTGCTGTGGAGGTACTTTCGGTTACGCCTACCGCAGGGCAAGGTTAGACTAAGAGGAGTGTTGACCCGAAAAAAGTACCACATTTTTCTGACTGCCGAAGTCACCAGTGACTGCAGCACCCCTGCACATCTACATACTGCAGAGTGAACTATAATATGTAACTCAATATTAAAGGCCGGATCGATAGGATGGGCACTAAAAATGGCAAATCTCACGTACAGTGGAATGAATGATACGCGAAGCACGAATGAGGAAGGTCATATGCCACTTTAAAATCAGTACAACGTTACGTGTAGGAGGTAAATGATGCCGTACATGACTTCCGTGTCATAATTATGATGTTTAAATGTGTCGCTTACCTCCTTCATTCACTCACGTCACGTGATACCAAATTTAGTATATTGTCACGTGCTACAAAAGGTCTTCAACTCGGAAGAAATGAGCCGGCGGAGAGACGCATCGAAAACTGGCAAGATGGCTGCTTCAATAATCAACAACAAACCAGAGTGCGCACTGCCCCAGAACATCGTCTTCCAGTCTAGCGGGCAGCCATGAATTGCGCTCACCGTACCTAGCGGCCAAGTGACATTATTCCCCCTCTGAAAAAAAAAATGGGCATCACTCTCATGCTCGGAAAGTACAAAGACAAAGTCGGGGCGAACCAACAGAAAATGCACGCATACAAAAAAAAACAGCTATAAGGTTCATGTGCAGTCGCACTACCACGTGAAGTACGGCTTCAGCCGCTCTACGTGCACAATCTCCGAGGAGTGCCTTCACCGCCATGGCAAAAAGGCGCCGTCAGGGACTACGAGGTATACCTCGTACTTCTCATCGCTGACGCCTCACAACACTTTGTACGGTCCGAAGTAGCGACTGGGCAGTTTTTCTGACAATCCCTGGCATCGGCCTGGAGTCCACACCCAAACTTGATCGCCTGGATGGTATTCAACTTGTCGATGGCGAGCGTTGTAGCGGCATGCGTCTGTACTCTGCTGGAGCGTAATGTGTAGGCATGCTAACTGACATGCTTCTTCGGCGTATTGGGTAAGCAGCACAGCGTCAGGAGTGATCATAGCGTCGCAATTCTGTGAAAGCATCGCATCCAGCATGGTCTGGACCTCACGTCCATAGACAAGACGAAAAGGCGTGAATTACGTAGTTTCCTGAACGGCAGTATTGTACACGAATGTGACGTACGGTAGTACCTGGTCCTAGGTCTTATGCTGGACATCTACGTACATGGATAACATGTCAGCGATGGTCTTGTTGAGTCGCTCTGTCAAGCCGTTGCTCTGCGGATTATATGCCGTGGTCTTGCGATGGCTCGTGTAGCTGAACTTGAATACGTCATGAATGAGCTGGGCCGTGAATGCTGTTCCTCTGTCTGTGATTACGCACGACGGGGCGCCATGTGGAAGAACGATCTGGCCCATAAAGAATTGGGCGACGTCGGAAGCCGTAGCGCGTTGTAGTGCTTTGGTTTCAGCATATTTCGTGAAAAAGTCGGTGGCTACTACAATTTACTTGTTGCTGGCAGATGATAGCGGGAAGGGTCCCAGTAAATACATTCCTGTTTGATCGAATGGCGCTCTAGGTGGTTCTATTGGTTGAAGAAGCCCCGCGCATTCCGTGGCGGGGATTTGTGGTGTCGACATTCCCGGCAGCTTTTCACGTATTGTTTAACGGATGCGGAAAGCTTAGGCCAGTAGTATGCTTGTCGAACTCGAGCGAGAGTTCGAGAAGAACCTAAGTAACCAGATGCTGGCTCATCGTGGCAGGCGAGAACAATGTCGTTACGCATGTCAGTTGGCACGACTAGAAGATAGGCTTTCTCATTGCCGTTGGAGTTTTTCTTGTACAGAACTCAGTCTCGCAGGCACGTCATGCGCACGTGACCACTTGGACGGATGCCTGAGAGGATGCGGAAGAGATTTGACTTGCAAAGGCTACGCGTAGGAGCAGCAAGGGTTTCGAGCTCGCTCCTCTCATCCTCGTTTCGCGCCACTTCAAAGAACCTGTTTTCTCCGCTCGCGATGAACCGAATAAAAAAACGTTTCTGGCAAAAGTTTCCTCATTGGACACCCAACAACTTTCACTGTCGAACTATAATTTGGTATGGGGCCTTGTGAGTGGCCATTTAAGCTGACGTGCAGCTTCTTTGTGTGTTTGCTTCTTTGAGCCTCTCTCAATTTTCGTCCCTTAATCGCCTTTCGCCAGCGTAGGATAGCAAACCAAACGCACGTCTGGTTGACTTTCCTGCCTTTCATCCTCTCCTTCTCTGCCAAAACAGTCTAGGTCTTTTGGTTCAAATGCCTTGATGGGGCAGTCGTGACACTTTCACATTCTCGCGTTTTAGTACTCCAATCCAACATTTTAATACAACTATTTGCGTTTTCGCATAACGATCGGTTTTATGTGAATTAGCAGCCATACTACACCCTATCTCCGCAGACACTTTGTCAGTTCTAATAACACAATATCAGTGTTGGCACTTTTTCGCAAGGTCTGACCGTTGCACTAATGAGCTCTGTCGCATCAACAAGAAATGGGCGGCTAAGCCGCATTGACACGAGTTTGAAGTAGTGAAACGCTGCAGTGGACGTTCACATTAGAGCAGCGGTTCGTAATAGAATACATTGAAAACATCGGACAAGCTCTCATTGTCGTATTGAGATGAAAATATGGCGATTCAAGGAGATATGAAAGACATACACTTGTTAGAGACTCTGACATTTAAACTGATTGGGTACGTTAGATACTCAGAGTTTCAGACTTTTTTTCCCCATTCTTGTCGTGATATAGCACCGTGGCTTGACAAAGGTATCTTATTGCTTGTGTCCCAGACTTCATTTCTGCACGTTCTCTTTCCTCGCCGATTTCTTGATTGATGCGTGCGGTTGAACGTCCCAAAGCCAGTATATATGTTTATGAGAGACGCCATAGTGGAGGACTCCGGAAATCGCGACCACCTGAGGATCTTTAACTTGCCCCCAAATCTGACCGCACGGGCCTACAGCATTTTTGCCTCCATCGGAAATGCAGCCGCCGCAGTCGGGATTCGATCCCGTGACCTGCGGGTCAGCAGCCGAGTACCTTAGCCACTAGACCACCGCGGCGGGGCTCCTCGCTAATTTTTTCACACATCATGTCGTTTCTTTCTAGACCCATTTTTACTTGGATGCTCTAGCACTGAAGTTCATTGTTGCATCAGGGTTCAGCAAGGGACGCTTAGGTCATAGCTGAAGAAAACATGGCCTCATCTCCCAATTAATGCAACTATGAGTAGCATGCGAAGCAGCGCATGGTGGACTGAAGCTTCCGTTCATCCCGGGCACCTTGCCCGACGTTAACGGACCCTTGAAAGTGGAGCACACCCTGAATTCACTGTTGTTTCTGTTCCTGTTAGTTATCCCGAACTAATGTTGAAGCACGCTATACGGGTTTGTCACCACGGCACGGGGAAACACGTCGATTGATCGCACGTCGGCAGTATCTCGTTCCTCACGCCATCACGTGATTAGGGGGAAAGGCCACAGCCTCATACACAGCCACTTACGCAGTCCTGAACGCGTTAGTGCGTGCCAGCGCGTTCTGGCAGTGCTTGGGCCAGTTGCGCATGCGCAGTGAGGCTGGTCACGCCGCAAACCAGTAGATTAAACTCCGCCAGAAGCTGCATTGCATGTAAAAAAAAGCTCCAGAGTCGGTTATAGGCGTAGTTAAGATAGCTTTCTTGTTGATAGAATGTTTAGGCAAACAAGAACGCTGAACTAAAACAACTGAAATAACAGATTATTTTAAGAACCCGCATGCATGACTTCTTCCTTTTTTTTACCCTACTGGAACACATGCCAATAATTATCATTCTTGTAAGGGTTGCCTATAGGTCATATATCATCCGATCTGACTGGCTTTAACAATAAAAATATAAAGATACTCGAGCTTCACCTTTAATTGATAGTGTGGCTGTGATTTTTTGTGGACACCTAGACCTTGCCGAAGTTTGAAAAAGGTCTATCAGAGAAACTTCATTATTACACGTGTTTATGACACTATTCGCCGCTCATAACATTCATATGGGATTTCGTCCCGAAGTAATCTCCAGCAAAGGCATAGCTCTGTGTTGGAACATCTTCTTGCCCCAGAGAAGTGCTGGATTCGATTCCCAGTAAGACCTAAAATTTGTAATTTTTCACTTGTATTTATTTAGAGTTTATGATGACAGACAACGCCGATTTAATAGCTCATCCGCCAACGTCGACAGTGGAAGTTCAGCGAAACGAGGTCTTCAGCGCTATTGCCTTGATATGTCCGAGAAGTATTGAACCCATTGCAGGTGATCTCTCTTGCCGACTGATCTTTAATATGTGCAATCGTTTACGAAATTGCTGCGTTAAATTCCAGGAGCTATATTCAAGTTCTCGTTGGGCTCATCTTTGTTTCATTATTCGCATGCAAGGAGTTTGTGCATTCAAGCATGCACCTGAGCGAGGACCGCGTGTTTGGCCGGTTGCGAGAAATGCGCAGTGGGTACTAAGTGAAAGGACCAGCAGCTGTTGTATTATATGCGACTGTGTTCTCTCACGTGGTCTTGTTTCGCCACTGATTTCTACACATCTGCGCTACGAATCCCGAATGTAGTTCTGATGTTTAGCCGTACGGGTGTCCACAGGTCAAGGAGAAATGAATTTCCAGACGCGCGTCTTTATCGCAGTGATATCCAACATTTTCATGATGATAAGTTGTCTAAAAGCTGAGGTATTTGCCTTTATTCAATGAACGAATATGCGAGATTGCCAAGTATAGCCGCCGGTTCAACCTTCTTTTAACAGCTGCAGGATATTCCTTTGAACATGACCTTGAATGGTGAAGGTAGGTACTAGAATAGCAAAGACTACCCAACTGCAGCACTAATCGTTAGTCCTAATTTTGCTTCGAATATTGTAAAAGGCGCCCACTTGATTTTTCCTTGCGCAAGATGTGGATCGTTGTTAGTTATCTTAGGTGAGGTAGCCAAACGTTATGTATATTACAAGTAACGACGACTGTATTTCTTTTTCGGTTCCTCATATTATGATTTGGCTGTATAGTATACGTGCTTTCACCAACACATTTGGATGGAATTACAATTACATCTTGATCTCTTTTTATGATACCCCTTGCTTACACTTAGAAATTGTTATTCCGTACATTTACTACGCTGAAATTACGCGACTGAACTATCTAAAATGCTTTGTTTTTTTTCCCTACTGTATGGAACGCACAGGCTGCGGTGAGTCCATGGCGTCAAGACTCGTTGATGACGTCGCCATGGAGAAGATTGTCGTCGCCCAAAACCCGTGGCTGGTGAGGAATTTATTGCGTAACAAAATGGATTCGTGTACATTGATCTAGTAAGAAAGGTAATTTGAATAATATTACTAGCATTCTTTGTTTAGCACGGCACATTTTAGAGGCGCGTGTCCTCGACGTGGGCTTGTGGCTTCACCCCTCATGATGCACGTGCACCATCACTGGTCCCGTCATTGCAAGTGTACGCTGTACGAAAAAGAACGGCAATCAGATGTTTACACAAAAAGGCCCTTGCATAAGAGCGTCCAAATACATGTGATCTACAAATCACCAGTATTACAACATGGCCCCTCATTGAGGAACGAGTGGTACGATAAGGTATTTTGCGATTAACACTGTATAAGGCAACCTGAACTCGGAATTGGGCTGTATTTTCAAGCGATTGGACTCGCAGCAACGTGTCGAGGGCACCGTGCTGCGTTATTGGGCGGCTAGAAGCGTCCCATCGTCTGTAGCGACGTTCCCATTATGACCGCCCCCTTATGGAGTTGCCGGGGCTGCTCCGCCCTACGCCCCGCCGTGGTGGTCTAGTGGCTAAGGTACTCGGCTGCTGACCCGCAGGGCGCGGGTTCGTATCCCGGCTGCGGCGGCTGCATTTTCGATGGAGGCGGAAATGTTGTAGGCCCGTGTGCTCAGATTTGGGTGCACGTTAAAGAACCCCAGGTGGTCAAAATTTCCGGAATCCTCCACTACGGCGTCTCTCATAATCATATAGTGGTTTTGGGACGTTAAACCCCACAAATCAATCAATCAATGCTCCGCCCTACCACAAAAAAGGCCAGAAGACTTCTGATCCTCCAGAAGCCGAGACCACTGCAAGCGCAGTTAAGCCCGAAGCCGCCTCCAGCATGCCTTCTGAGTGGGCACACTTTACCCCCTGAAGCTAAGATAGATACAAGCAGCTCCAGAGGCCCAGGCGCCGAAAAAACTGTGCACCTAATTGCAGCGTGCCAAAATTTAATAAAGAGCCTACATTAAAAACCATCGACAAACAAAAAGAAAATAAAAAAAGCCGACCGCATCTTCCCACAGGGGAACTCGAGTAAACGCGGATCAGAGTTGAAGGGTGTCGCGTGATTGTTTCGTGATTGGGTGTGGTTCGGGAATGCTTTATTGTTATTTTTTGTCTTTATTGTTCCTACATAACGAATGAAGGAGACGTTTTCCCTTTAAAGGGTGGTGGGGCACTGATGTTGTGGTGTGTCACACTACTGGTGGAAGGTACAGTTGCTTCCATCGCACCTACTCGAGTCAATCGAAGCGTCAAGTTTAGCGAAATACAAGTAAAGATGCCATTGACTGAATTCCGAACGCGTGATCCAGTGAATACATATAGACGGTTTCAAGATCACAAGCGTTGTACCCCAAAAAACTTTCGGTCACCTCGTTTACTAGCTCCAGAGGTCGAAACTTAGACTACGTTTTCGAGTTTTTTTCTTTTTTTTCAAGCAAAAGGAAAGTCTCTCCTTAGTTTTGACATGAAGGAATGCGCGTTAAGGTAATGGGAATTTTTATGTAGCTTAAAATATCAACTATTTGATTATATTTTGCCAAATAAGAGAAGAAACTTGTATAAAACGAGCGGGCTAATTTCTAAATCTCTTATTTCCCAGCGATGCTATCAAGGCACATCGGTGGAGAAAACCGGATGCCTTCAAGAGCATGTGTTTGTAATCAGTGAAAGGGTCTATACGGGGTGTCCATTGAATGGTTGTGAAGTGCGAGAAATTGCTTTTTTACTAGCAGATGCTGCCTGCGTTGGCCTTACAAGGCGGCAGAGGTGTAGGGAGAGTGACAGTTGGCACGAGACGCGAGCATGTGGCAAGAGATGCGAGCATGCGCAGTAGGGGTGTCGATGGCACTACCGACGCCGGATCTGCCCTTAGGTGCGGCTATGAAATGCTTCGCATTTAAGACTTGCAGGGTCGTCTTGAGAGCAGGCGTTTCGTGAGTGACGTTACCAGGTACCCTAGCCAACCATTGAGTGCGAGGTGATTTGAACGCCCTCCCTCGCCTAGCCTTGTTCACGAGAAGAGGATTTTGGGGATTGAGCGTTGAACAGTGATTGATGTGCTTAGACATTTAAGGCCTCTGGGTAGAGACAACAAACTCATTTGGCCCTGACTTCAGGCAGATAGCACCCCTGCGGTGACCCACTACGGGAAAATTGGAAGTCAACATTTGCCATCTCTCTGTGCGAACGCCCTCGTCTTCCTGTCTTGCAGCTTTTCAGTCCTGTACTCGCTACCATTCGCTTCACTTTTTCCTGGCGGCAAAAGCTCACCTTGTGTAGTTATTCAATCCAGAGTAGTCTGGGTTAGATAATGAAGTGGCGGACTGTGCTTCGACAAGACAGCGAAAAACAAAGTTTGTTGTGCATACAACCGCGCTAAACGCTTCTCCCATGTGTTTCCAGTCCGCGGTCGTATTTTTTTCACGCTGTTATCTTTATTTTGGGTTAAAAGGGCGATGCACGGCTGGTGGATTCAGGTGTCGTATCTTGCAGCGTGCCGTCGCAGGTCTCGGTGATGGGTGGCCACGATGGCGCCGCCGATTTTCACAAGCTTCTTATGGCAATCTTCGTATGGAGAAAAGCCTGATTCATAAAGCCTCATTCAGGAGCTTGTGGCCATGTTAGCGTGCCTGATCGTGGTGCTGTGGAGATTAATGTAAGCCTTGTGAAAATGAGAGAAGGGCAGGTTTCTCTATCCGTCGTACCATGAAGGCTTGGGCGTTTACTAGGAATGTTTTTCCATACACAGGTTCTTCTCGCCATACGTGCCGAAGACACTATGGGAACGTGTTCTGGGACCTTTGTGACGCGTATACACGTCCTCACCAGTGCCCAGTGCTTAATCAGGTAATGAAAGACGGTGAGAAGTTTTCGTCGATTCGGGCATTGCACCTCAACAAATGTCACTCAAGCAGAAATTCTGCAGTATTCGCCACCTGACGAGCTACGCGATTGAGGAAGCGGATAGAGCGTTGTGTGAGTATGGTATGCGTGTAAATTTTGATGGGGACAACGTGGCGGATCGCCCGGTAGCTTTGCTATGTCAGCGCACAATGAATAATACTAGATTGTCTAAAATTGCACAGCCTTCCACTTATGCGCGTCGCATAATCATGCGGTGATTTTCACACTCAAACCTATTGATATCATTATCATTATTGTACGGGTATTGTGAAGCTTGTAACATCACGCTCCACATGAACTGCGTCAGGTAAGAGCAAGGCCCAGCGCACTGTAAAAGTGTACAGAGGCGCTGACCATGGCATAATTTCAAATTATCAGGAGAGAGCTTACTTGTACCTGCGAGCGAGCATCGCCTGCACTTGCTTGCTTTCACCCTCGGATCACTACAGGGCAACACTTGGGCGAGCGTTAAAACAACTTGAGGGGATGAGTACTCACCGGCGCAGCCAAACCCTGCACTGGTAACTCGGGAACATGTCGCGATCGCTGCCACTGTACGACGTTACGATGCGCTTGGCCAGGCGCTCCCACAAAGAAGTTCATACTGACGGTGATAGCACAAAATAATTGGGTTCTAACAACATTGTGATTTATTATTAGTAGGGGTGGAGTCTTCGAAGCCTGTTCAGCATTGCACTATCTCAGGGATTCAATCAATCAATCAATGAATCAATCAATCAATCATTTCTAATTTCCACTTCAGAACGTAGAAGGCATGGGAACAAAAAGCTCATTTGAGCTTCATTAGGCTTCCCAGCCAGTTACAGTTCAGAAAACAGTGACAACATACAAAAACTGGAGTCCTTTTGTACTTCAAATTTTGCGAGCAACTCAGTTAAGTAAAAGCACAAAAAAAGCATACATTGTTTTTTACACATAGTCACCGACAGAAAGCTACACGTAGTTGCAATTCAGAAGAAAAAGGAAGAAAACTACTACATAAAAGATAAAAACTTAAAACTGACATTTGGGCAAGCATCTCACGAAGAAACCGTGCAGAACAGACCTTCATGATTGAATACAAAAACCATTGTGTGATTGATTCGCTTTATTCAAAGAGCTGGATATCGCCACAAGAAATTTCAACCCATCAGTAGCTATAAGTTTAACTGTAAAAATATGGGAGACACCCCACACCGGGGGAATCAATTTAATCCGAAGCAGCCAGCCAAGTGACGCATACATGTAAGTCTGAGCACACATGGCATACATGTCAATGTTTTTATGATACTACCCTTCATGTATTCTGATTATACTGTTGCATCACGCATTAACAATTTTTGTGTATATCAATGTTCCGAAATGGTCGTGACCATGTATATTATACCATGCATGACAACCAAGTTTTGATGTCACCACCTTCATATATGATTGAATCCCGTCACTATACCCAACACTAATTTTGGTGTATATCAAGTGAGTAAAATGACCGTGAACTCCCCATGGGCTTGCAATCTAAATAATGTTATGCATGACGTTAGAGTCATTACTTTCTAGTCACCACCCGCCATATATGCTCCATTGGTTAGCAACCTGCAACGCCAGTTTGGGTGTAGGATCGGATGAGGTAAAATGCAAAAAAAAGTATCAAAATCGCAAATATTTGTTTTTATTTCACTCTTCACAATTAAACATCAAAGCAGAAACTTCATTAGGATACAAGGTATGTGCTACATAATTATTGCCATATTGCGACCGTTCAAAACTATATTGTTACGGATAAGGCGCGACGCCATATCGACGAGGCTGTGGATAAGATGTACTTAAAAGCAGCCGTAATGGCGTCACCAGTTCACCAGCGATCGAGCGGAGACCAACCTTCGTCCTCTTCGTCAGGCACACACGCGCATCATCCCACAAAATGTCAACATGCATGTAGCATAATCCCCAGCAGCAGAAGCGCCGTCTTGGTGAATCTAGATGTCAACGTCAGCGGGAGAGTGGTAAGGCTTCAAGCATGCCACATGTACGATATCGGTGGTCTGTGAGAAAGCTGAAGGCGATGGGGCAGCAGGGGAATTTCGTATTTCACAGGAGTAATTTTACGAAGCACGCGATATGAACCTGTGTAGCGGTAAAGAAGTTTTTCCGGCATGCCGACTTGACGGGGAACACAGCAGCACTAATGAACCGGATAAGTAGTGCTCGTCGCGGTGCCGTTGATCGTACAAACTCCGCTCGTTCTCTTGAGAGGCCAGGAAGCGAGTGCGGGCGATTTCGCGTGCGTGGGCAGCCCGAGTGATAGCGTCAAGGGCATATTCGTTAGTCGGTGTCGCGGTAGACGGAATGACTGTATCTAGGGGTATTGTAGGTTCTCAGCGGAACAACAATGGGGAGTAAGCGGCAGTATCATGGCGGGAATTGTAGGCAAATGTGACGTATGGCAGTGAGAGATCCCAGTTGGTGTGGTTGGTAGAAACATACTTAGCGAGCATGCCTGTAAGAGATCGATTTAGATGCTCCGTGAGTCCATTGGTTTGCGGGTGGTATGACGTAGTCAGCTTGTGTCTTGTTTGACAGGACTGCAAGATGTCGGCTATCACCTTCGACGAAAAGGTGCGGCCACGGTCTGTAAGCAGCTGCCATGGGGCTCCGTGTTGCAAAATCACGTCCTTGAGGAGGAAGTCGGCGACATCTGTGGCGCAGCTTGTTGAAAGAGCTCGTGTGATGGCACAACGCGTGGCGTAGTCGGTGGCCACGGCTATCCACTTGTTACCCGAGGAAGACAAGGGGAAATGGCCAAGTAGGTCCAAGCCAACGCGAAAGAACGGTTCTGACGGAATGTGAAGTGGTTGAAGGCATCTGGCGGGAGGCGTCGATGGTGTTTTGCGGCGCTGGAATTTCTCACAAGCCGCAACGTATCTTCTGACTGAGCGTGCAAGCCCTGGCCAAAAGAAGCGTTGGCGTATTCGGTCGTAAGTGCATGACACACAAAGGTTACCAGTAGTCGGAAGGTCATGAAGTTCATGTAGAACTTCCGAGCGAAGGTGTTTCAGAATGACAAGCAGCAGGGGCGGTTCATCTGGCTCAAAACTTTGGCGGTATAATACACCATCCTGGAGCCAAAATGAGTGATGGGACTGATTGGAAGATAGTGATTCGAGGTGCTAAAAGATAGCACGCAAGGACGCACTATGGTGCTGCTCGTCACCGATGCGTCTCATTTGCGAAAGGGAAAAGACGCAAGGCTCGGTGTCGGTGTCAGGCATAGAGTTCGGCTCAGCAACCGGGTAGCGGGACAGGAAGTCTGCGTCCTGATGTAGGCGTCCGGACTTGTACGTCACCGTGTAGGTATACTCTTGCAGTCACACAGCCCAGTGCCTGATCTGGAGTCAGACGCACTACCGTTGCACCACCGGGTCACAGAGCCCAGTGCCCGAGACGGGCAGTAAGATCCTTCAGTGACGAAAGCCAACATAGCGCATGGTGGTCCGTTATTACAGAGAAACTCGTGCCAACTAAATATGGGCGAAACTTCGGGACTGCCCAAACAAGAGCAAGACATTCACGCTCTGTTATTGAACAGTTGCGCTCGGCAGCTGTGAGAAGGCGGCTAGCGTATGCGATGACTCGGTCGTATCCCCGCTGGCGTTGAGATAGGATGGCTCCAATCCCGCGACCACTCACATCGGTTCTGACTTTTGTCGGAGCGGATGGGTCAAAGTGGGCCAATATAGGTGGAGTCGTGAGGAGGGTGATGAGTTGAGAAAAAGTGGCTGTTTAAGCGGAACCCTACGTAAAAGTCGCGTCTTTCTTCAGAAGGTCGGTGAGTTGTCGATCGATTGTTGCAAGATCTTTGACGAACCTTCTAAAATAGGAACAAAGTTCCACAAACCTGCGGACGTCTTTGACAGACTGGGGTACAGGAAAGCTCGTGACGGCTCGAATTTTCTCTGGGTCAGGCTACACACCTTATGCGTCGACAACGTGGCCCAACACCATAATCTTCTGGCGGCCGAAAGAACATTTCGACGAGTTTAGTTGAAGGCCAACAGTGCGAAAGATGTCTAGAACCACGGACAAACGGTAGAGGTGTGTCTCAAATGTAGGCGAATATACAAGGACATCATCCCGGTAACACAGGCATGTTGACCACTTGAACCCTTGCAATAGCGAGTCCATCATACGCTCAAACGTGGATGGGGCGTTGCATAGCCCAAACGGCATCACTTTGAATTGGTATAGGCTGTCGAGAGTCACAAACGCAGTCTTTTCTTGGTCTTCCTTGTCCACCGCAATCTGCCAATAGCCAGAAAGTAGGTCGATTGAAGAAAAGTATCGCCTGTTGGGGAGACAATAGAGGGCGTCATGAATTCGGAGCAAAGGATAAACATCCTTTTTCGTCGTTAGATAAAGATGGCGATAATCAACGCAGAAGTGCCACGTATCATCTTTTTAACAAGCGATACAGGAGATGCCCAAGGGCTCCAGGAGGGTTCGATAATACCTTTGGCCAGCATCTTGTTGACTTTTTCTTGAATTACTTTGCGCTCCGTGGCAGACACCTGGTATGGTCAGCGATGAATGGTAGGAGAATCAGCTGTATTAATGCGGTGCTTCACGAGGGAAATCTGACCGAGTAGGCTGCAATCGATGTCAACTATGTCACGGTAGGAAGCCAGACGGCGGAATAGAGCGTCAGACTGCTCAGGTTTCAGTTTCGGGTTGATCATGGGACTCAAGACCGCATTGAGGGATGTGGCATCCTGCGGGTGACATGGAAGATCGAAGCATGCGTCTGCCACAAAAGCGGTGACGTGGGCGTCTATGAAAGGTCGAAGCGTGGCGACTGAAATTCCGTGTGGTAGTACTTGCTGCGTGAAACTGAAGTTCATAATGGGCAGACATGTTCGGTTAGAGGCCATGGTTACGACAGAGTGTGGCAGAGTGATGTCGTGTGCCAGGAGAACATCAGGAATAGGCGTGACAACATAATCACCGTCAACAACGGGTGAACTTGTTGCCAATTCAATGAATTTGAGAGCTTTTGGCGGTATCCGACTTAAGTCTGTGGTACAGAGGCTTTTCGGCAACTCGGGGCGAAGAAGAGGAAGTTGGAAGAAGAGGAAGTTCTAAACATAGAGTGCCGGTGGAACAGTCGATCAGGACAGAATGCGTCGATAAAGAAGTCCATCCCGAAGATGAGGTCATGAGGGCAATTGTCGAGCACGGTAAATAAAACAGGGACATGGCGGTTGGCAAGGCTAATACGTGCGGTACACATCCCAATGACGGCCACAGTTCCACCATCGACGACACAGACGGCTTGTATTGTGGCAGGCGTGAGTACTTTTTTGAGGCGGCGACAGAGACGAGCACTCATTAGAGACACCTGAGCTCCAGTGTCAACTAAAGCCGTCAAAGAAAGACCATCCATACTCACTTCCAGCAAGTTCTTATTAGTAGGGAGCGTCAACGGAAGATTTGGGTCACTCGCACTTGATGAAGCACTACCTCCAGGAGCTTCATAATGTAGTTTTCCGTCCGGGAAGATTCATAGTTAGTCAGCGATGAATAGCGGCGAAGTTGTGGTGACAGATAACGGCGGCGTTGCGGTGACGGTGAACGAGCGGTAGAGTGGCTGTTAGATGCGTCGGAATCAGAATACTCACGGCTGGGCGAATACCGCCGAGAGTCCGCGTATGGCCGAGGGGAAGAAGAAAATTGGCTCCAACGATGGGGCGTCCAAGTGCTGCGACAGTAGCGGGAGACATGGTCAACTCGGTGACAGCGGAAGCAGATTGGGTTGTCGTCTGCTGTTCTCTATTCCGTCGGATTGCGGGATCTCGGAAGAAAATATGAGTCATGGCGTGGTGCATTTATTGTCATCGGTCTGGAGATGGGTCGAGAGACAGAGCAGGCCACAGGGACAACGGGGTTTGCAATTTCTTACCTCACGACGGCTAGAATGACAGAGACCGATGGAGGCATTTGTGCGGTGCCATGGTCGAGTGAAAGTGAAGAAAATGGCGCCGGACTTGACACACCAAGCTCCCGTTGAACTATACGTGTCACGTTCTCCTGCATGGAGGATGCGTCACTGAGATCGGTGCAGGTAGATTTAACAGCCGAGTTTGGTAGCCGCGTAAATTGAGGCCGGACATGGCGGCTTTCGGCCCTTTCCAAGCGGCGGCATTCTTTAATAATCACAACCACGATCATGACGTTAGTGTACATGAGCAAGTTGAAGGCTTCGTCCACGACGTCCTTGAGTATGTGACCCACCTTGTCCCTCTCTGTCATTTGCTCGTCCACTTTCCGGCACAACGCTAGCACGTCCTGTATGTACGAGACATACGACTGAGTTGAGGACTGCACACGAGTGGCGAGTTCTTTTCTCGCTTCCATTTGGAAACTGGACGGGTCGCCAAAGATGTCGCGTAGGCGCTCCTTGAAGATATCCAAGCTGGGGATCGCGGTCTCATGGGCGTCGAACCAAGCACGTGGGGTGCCGTCCAAGTAAAAGATTGCGTTGGCAAGCTTCATGGCAGGGTCCCATCGTTGTGTCTGGCTAACAGACTCATACATACGGAGCCAGTAGTCAACGTCAAGCCCAGGTTTTGCGGAGAATGTACCGGGATCACGCGGGTAGGACATCGTCAGGTATGTAGTGGCTGGAGCTACAGATGGAGTCGCTGACGGGTTGTTGTCATTGGTAGCCATGGCCGGAGGCTGAACGGTGCGGCCACTGCGAAGCTTCGTGGTGAAGACGGAGAACGTTCCACCTCCATCGAATACGTTGTGGATAAGACGTGACGCCGTATCGACGAGGCTGTGGATGAGATGTACCTAAAACTAGCAGTAATAGCGTGACCACTTCGCCAGCGAGTGAGCTTGTTTTTTGTTTGTTTGTAGCCTAGAATCCATGGCTCATACTCACTCTGGGGGATTGACCAAGAGAATATATAGCCTCATATGGACTATAACCGCACTATTGCTTAAAACAAAAAGGGGGAAAAAGTTGTAGAATGAAGACAATATATTAAAAAAAGAAACAAACCAATTATTCAGATAGCGAGAAAAAAATCAACAAGAAAGTAGACAGTAACAGCTATACCTTGGTTTTGGGAGCCGACCAGACAGCTGTTTTTGCCAAGCCCGATTAATTCGGTATGTCACGGATTTATTCAGAGTTGAAAACCACTTCTCAACCCGCTTTTTTAAGTATCTGTTAACGTGGGCTTTATGTTAAAGAACGTTTAGAGTCTTGAATAAAATTACACACCGCATCGAATGCATCTCTGTGACAATTTCCCAAAACAGAGGCACCAAAATTTAAAACATTTTCTGTGGTTAAATGTAAACCTACCTTCGCAAATGGAATATCTAGAAGTCTTTTCATAGTTTCCGCATAGTTCCGACATGAGCCAAAATAATATTCAATAGTTTGATTCTTCGCAAAACGGACAAAAAGGGGAAAGTGTCAGACCAGCTCTGTGTAAATAAAAATTTAATGGGTGGACACGGCACCGGAATCTAGAGATGATAATTTGAAGTTTTTTTGACGAACTCCACTGGGCTTTCCATGGAAATTTGAGGTGCTGATAATCTGTCCATTGTGTGACATTTTCTAAACTACCTGTAAAAATAGCGAATTTCCTATATATTACCCCTGATAAGTATTCTAACTAGGGAAGTACTGAAATTACTGGTCCATCAAGTGATGCTCGTGCCAAAGCATCTGCCAATTCATTTAATTGTAATCCGCAGTGACCTGAAATCCACACTAATTTCAGGAGTTTTAAATGCGGCGGTGCTAATGTGTGGAACGCTGCTAGAACACGAGATTGTTCTGAGGTTGTCAGAGCTGCACATACCGAACGTGAGTCTGTTAGGATGATTGCACTGGTCTCGGTGGTAGGAATCTTTCGAAGAGCTAAAATAAATAGCTGTTATTGCTCGGCTTCAAATATAGGAGTGAAATCTGGAAGCCTCACTGAAAAAGACCAGCCCAGGAAATCAGACGCAATTCCTACGCCTGCCTTTTCATTGTTA
The DNA here is from genome assembly GCA_013436015.1 of Rhipicephalus annulatus. Classification (NCBI taxonomy): domain Eukaryota; kingdom Metazoa; phylum Arthropoda; class Arachnida; order Ixodida; family Ixodidae; genus Rhipicephalus; species Rhipicephalus annulatus. Next base: position 820,360 of record WOVY01000570.1, read on the forward strand.
ACAGAAGCATCTGTAGCTATTACATTTTTTGTTTCTGCATGTACCAAGTAATCTTTTAATGTAGTGGTCAAGAATCTGAGAGATTGCAACTTGACTGGGGGGGGGGGGATTTCATCATACTCTATTCTAATGTTGAGGGTTCAGGAATTAGTTTCAATTACCGTGCTAATGAATACATTTATGCAATCCAGTTTCTTTTTAACAAAAATTATCTGAGGGGTATGAAATCGAGGTCAATGTGCGACAAAGAAAGAGTCAGGGTCGCTAATAAATGCGTACACTCTGATCTTCGCGCCGGTAAACTGCAGAACTGTAAGAAGGTTTGAACCGTTAGAATGCGGAATCGACAGAGGAGTGTTGGCAATCGCGCTTCTTGGTACAATACATTATTTGCCACGAACCTGGGATGTCCCAGGCATATTCGCAGGGCTTTTCGCTCTAACATTACTAGCGGTCTATTTTTATAACCACTGGCATCCGAGAATAATACACACCCAAATTACAATATTGGTCGCACATACATTTTATATATCATAACATCGTGTCTCTGCGCAGCCCGTATTTTCTGTTGCTTAACCTGCGTAATAAACCTAATGCCCGTTGGGCCTTTGCTGTTATATAATCTATGTGTGGGCTCCAATTTGGCTTTTCATTATAAATCATTCCTAAGTACATGACTGAATCTACTTGTGGAATAGGTTCCCGATTATATAATACAGAAATTGAAACTGTATCTGCTATAGGAAACACCAAGAGCGCACTTTTGCTCATGTTCAATGACAATGAAATAGATTGCAACCAAATTTCTTGAGTATTATTATATATTTGCAATTTTTGATATAGTGAGTAGATGTCGCTCTCTGCAACCAAGAACGCGATATCATCTGCATAAATGTAGACACTGACATCCTGAACAATTGGAATAGAGCTCATCAGTATATTAAACAATTATGGAGATAGGACGGACCCTTGGGAAACACCACGTTTCTGTTTGAATTTATGCGAACAACAGCCATCCTTCACGCAGTACAATTCCTTTGATTTTAACAATTCTGCGATCCACTCAGTAATAAAGACCACCCTTCGTCCTCTTTGTGAGGCACACAAGTGCATCGTCCCACAAAATGTCAACATGCATGTAGCAATACGTTAAAAATAAATAAAATGCTCTATACGTTTCATTTTTCCTGCGTGGGGTGAATCGAGGGCGCGTCAAAAAATTAATTCCTTCATTTTTTTGCGGTAGAAAGACTTGAAGTTCACTATGTAGGTCCTTATGCAGTATTAGGGGCCCAATCCTTCGACTCCACACATCGAACGCCGACACAACGTGGTGTTGTGTTGTTCCGAAACTCTTTGCAGTATAAACACAGTGAGTCCTTTTTGTGCTGTAGTGTTGCTTTGTTGAAGGTTTGTGCGTCATTGGATTATTCAATATAGGTATGCTAGAGATGTTTTCTCGTATCCCGTTTACCTCTTTTTGCCGTTTTGATGCGCAGCTGCTCAAACTTTTCATGACTTTTAACTGTGTCCGCGGGGCTTTTTGAGGTAATGAATATAAAACTGTGCTAGATTATAATATATTTCTAGCGTTTGTTTTTTCCTTCAACTAGGGTACTGGAGAAACCTTCGTTAAAACTCAATCCCAAGACGTGTTTGTGAACGACTTGACTTGGACATTCCGATATTTCTTATGCATATCATGAGAGCATCATTGGGGACACGGAAAAACCTTGATGCAGTGCAAATGGAGTGATTCAAGTATACACTGAACGGCAATTAAAGTGTTTAATGCCCTTTTCCTCCAAGGACGCTCTAAACGATATTATCTTGTATGTTAAAACCCTCCTAAACAAAGAAATATAATATATAATGAGTGTAACTGATTGTTCCAGTTAATAAGACACTCTCTGAGGTAATGGAATGCCATTTCGTCGCGTGTCACCCCTCCAACATGCCATAATTGAAAAAAGATTGCTCGTTGTCCCCAGGCACCAAACGAACCAAACTTTCGCTGTTATGCAGCTCGTAGTCTAAAGTAACAAAAAATAAAACAAATATTTGCGCTGCTGAACTGACGCAGGAGTAGCTTTATGCACGGATCCGAAAATTTGGCCAAGCAGAATGTCGCCTCTTTTGGACGCGTGTCACTTGCGTTACACTTTGAGATATGGAAAATACGAGCAAGATATCCAAAAGTAGTTCGCATCTATCTGCGTTACTACTGTTGATGACTAAATTATCACAGCCCAGTCCTATGAAATGGAAGTCGCCAACAAGTACTAACATCATCCAATCATGTATTTTCTAGAGAAGGTAATTGTGCAGTTCCATAAGCAATGTTTCGAATGCTCCAGGTCCTCTGTATCCTACACCTATCAGTAAAGGCATGGATTAAAATGTGATAGTGCAGTGAAGACTCTTGGTTAGATAAACCTTGCTTCTCCTGAAATGTTAGACCATCCCTTTTAGCGCTGGCTACACCGCCTCTACAGTTATCAAAATCTTTACGGTTTAGTCTTGTTGTTGTAAATCCTTTATTTTTCGTCAAGACCGTGCATGGACGAAGCTAAGAAAAAAGGCTGAAAAGTAGCTTGGCTAGGTCCACCCTTGTCCACCAAAAAAACAAAAAGGTACACTTTGGCTACTCGTGGGTACACAGCTCTATAGATAGGGTAAATGAATAGGAAGAGGTAAGCTGTGAAAGCACGGAGGAAAACAAAAGTTACAGCTCTGCCACAAAGGCGAAGCAATGAACGCGATAGCAACGATTTCAAAGGTCACGCGCAGAATGGCGAGCAGATCGAAACGTGCCCCGCGTTTCTTACGCAGAAACTACGCACGAAACGTACTCACAGGTACAGAAGAACGTTAATAAGCGTCTCAGTTGTTACTTTGCCATGTCTGAAAAGCGCGCCTTTTTCGCAAACGGAGGGTTGGCAACGATTGCAGTGACCTTTGTGTGCCCGGTAACTATAGCAGAATACGTACGAGACGTACAGACCTCCCCACTGCAGGATAAGGGCGCGCGATCGAGTGTACACCCCCTTATTCTCTACGTGGGCCAAAGTACGCGTGAGAGATGAGAGCTGCCGCGCGCTCACTGCACCATCTTGCTGATTATGCTTAAAACGCGATAGTTGCCTCCGAGATGCCTGCCAACAGCGGTAAGTGGTAGATATAAATACCTTGCCGTTTGAACGTCCAAGGAGGTACACCAAGGTGGCTCAGTGGTTAACGCCTCGCATTTACGACGCGAAGGTGCCACGTTCGATTCCGCGCATCGGATTCTTTTCCTGGAGTTCGTTCTTTCTTGCGTTTTCGTATATATAGATTCGTATACATATACGGTGCATTACATCGACGCCCACATCAGCGGCGAAATCCAGCAGAGAGTGTCCATAGAATTGCTATCGCAATAAAATAATTATCAGTAACCATGCAAAGCATAATAATTGGAAATGAAAAGTATAGGATCGCATTGCAACAACTTAAAACGCGAAATTAACCATCGAATTTTGGAGAATAGGAAAGTTTCGAGAAATACACTGCGATAAACACCGCATGTCTTATAAAAATATATATTCCGAAAAACACCCTACGATTTCCAGGTAAAATAAACTCGGAAACCATGTAGCACAAGCCCTGCAGTAACTGCATATGATGACTGCTTCCCTTTTCACACCGCAGACAGCGCACTGGGCCGCGGTCAGTAACTGTGTTCTACTCGAGCTACGAGAAGTTCCGTGGCTACCGCATAAGGGGAAGCCACTACTTGGTCCACCCTGCTTTTTCGGAGGCTACGCTTACTCACGATGTAGCCTTGGTCAAGGTATGTATGTCACAGAGTTGTGTGGTGGCCGAAGTTAGTACAGCCATCGCCACGTCTGTATAGAGCATGCGAGCAGCCGCTTTTTGCTTTGTGGGGCAAAACCTTGAGGCAGTATGGGGCTCTGGTGTGGCCAGCCTAGGACATGAATGCTGCTGATATACCACTTGAGAGCCCAAAACTGTCACAAGGTTTTGTGCCGCGGAGCAGAAACTGGCTGCTCGCGCGCTCTACCCTGACGTGGCCGCGGCTGTACACTGTATGTGCAACGTAAAACTGTTTATGTGGCCAAACTTATGACTCGTAAACGGAAAGACCGATTATTGTGATACACACTTATTGTGATACACACTGGCATTGATAGCGGCAAACTTACCACCCCTTTTCATTGGCCTTCCCTCAACTGACAGTCGGTAAAGCGCGTCGGCATTGATATACGCACCACCACCTCATTCACCCTTCTCACTGGTCGTCGCGGAAGTTGGGGAATAATCTCCAGTGTTCGCGAAAACGATCTACTACAATGATGTAGTTTCTCGAACACTGACGGTGCAGTTAGCGCTAAGCATTGCTGAAACTTTTTGTGGGCGTAAATCGAATACAGCAAAAGCTAAATAATAAACGTTCGTGGTGGTATTATTGCACGGGGTGTTTCCCCTTCCTTTTCTGGGAAGTCTTCGGGACAGGCACTTTTTTGCAGTGTTCGATCCACTTGTGGTAACGGCATGGGTGGCCTCACACAAACACGCACAAGCTGCTTGAGGCTAGACACGTCTTCGTAGCTCATCAGCTTAGTTATTTGGAAAAGTGAAAAGACATAATAAATAATACAAGCAAGTCTGTGCCTGGCCACTAGCAAAACGTCCATGCGTAAACTGACGCAAGGGAACAGAAGCATGGTCTGTTCTTGATTACGCTGTGAGCACTGCCTAAAGCAGGCAGGTTGAATTCTTCAATAGTGGACTTCGAACGGTTATTATATATAGCATTTAGGAAGATCATTAACTGCAGAATCCCGACGGCACTAAGTTTTGGAAGAGTATAACTATAGTTTGCTAACATGAAGATGTTTTTAAAACCTGGGTGGTGATTCGCCTTCTGTGTTTTATATATAGCTGTTCTGGTGGCCTATTCAAAAAACGCCGAGTGCACCGTCACGACACGTTTACATCAAAACGGTCCAAACTGCTTTTTGAACAAACAGACATATTTCGGGCGCCTTGCGCAATCTATGAAGGCTTTTCACTTTTCGCGTTAGACTGTGCAAAAGTAAACGTGAGCTGCATATTCAGAGTTAGTAAGAACCGCGTTGGAGATCTTATTTACACGTTAGACAGGTTTGAGAGGCTCAGAATCGTGGATATGGCAGAGACCTTGATGTTATTTTGAACGTTCACAGCTGGAAAACCCTTTCTTAGAAAGCAAGTACGCCAGGACAATCTGCATTCCTGTGGAGAGATTCGACACTGAAGGTGTCCTTCTTATCATCGCTGGATGGGGACAGGAAGACAACAGTGAGAAACACAATCCTCCTGTATTTTTTATCACCAGCAATCTCCAAGAGCTATCACTTTTAAAGGTGAAGCCAATGACAGGCATTCCGAACATGAACTTGCTTGAGAAACATACACTGGTGAAGCACTGTAGTACATGCACTGCTCCAGCTCTATGCTCGTGACAACTCTCACTTAAATTCTAGTTCAATTCTCATGCGTCTCCATAACAAAAAAAGCAGTGGCAGTGGGTTACTTGACGTGCTCATGCTGCATTGTTGATGATTGTTTCGACGGATTTCAGAAAAAAAATGTATTTGGCAGACCCCGTGAATCTTGGCAGTCGGTGTTATGCAAATCATGCGGAGGAAAAGTGACTGTGTTGTAATAAGCAAAATGTGACAAAATGGCACTGAAGATATGTACAAATGATCCATGCACTGGCATAAGTTATTCACATAAATACATATAAAATTTACTTTATATATTTTATGTGCGCAAAGATGTGAACAGCGACATGAGTGTTAGCAACACTAGAAGTGGTAAGCTGATACGTAGCGCTTGTGCTCGCGAAGATGGTAGCCCTGTACACTCCTACACAAATGAACTTCTGTGCATGGCGCTCAACTACAATGGACGTTAGCCCGACGTGGTGACTGCATCACTAAAGTACAATGAAATGTTTATAAAATAAGATAGTCAAGTTTCAACCGTAATTGACGTTTCACCAATATTACGCCTGAATAGCGTCCTTTTACACACCAGTATGAAACCTGGCGGGACTCTGCGGTATACTAATTGATTGCCATGCACAACGCTTGGGTTCGATTCCTGCTCGTGCCTTGACATTCATTTTTTGTATTTGTCATGCCTATGCTGCCGATGTCAGCTTTCATCTTAACGCTCTCATGTTAAAATTACTAATGTCTGTTCTCGCTGTTCCTTGGTAGACAAACTGCATATCACTTGAAGTACATACTCACCCGTGGCATACAGGTATGTGCCACACTTGTCTGATGGAAAGGGTTTGACAACGTACGTGACTGGATTGTCACATCAATCATGATATGACCAGCGAGTCATATTTGTTAAACCACTTTACCTTCCCAGAAGTAGGCGGCTATGGACAGACAGATACGTAGGTAAACGCTAAATGTGCCGGCAGTAGGCAAAAAAATGCTTTGCATTTAATTCGCGTGGCATATCAGGCTACGTGCACAAACGCCTGATGCTTTACACCGCACACATACATACATTTTGTATGTATGTATATAGGTGTGTGCTTGTTCGTTCATTTTGTCACGAAAAACCACCACAATTGTTATTATAGTTCTATAGCCACAGAGAAAGCGAGAACTCTTGACATCTAAAAAAAAAACTTTCTCAAGAAATATTTTTTGGTAGTAGTCTAGGTGGTGAAAAAGTCAAGTTATGCTGTTGGAAACTTGGATTCTGGCCGTGCCCGCAATGCAGCCTCGGGTGGCATCGGCAGGGTTACTATCGCGCTTTCAAGGTTCCTGTGCGTAGAAAATTGGCGTAGGAAAGACGCATTCTATGGCCGCCGAAACAATCATGATGTTTACCAAACTTTTTCAAAGTCGAAACTTGCCTGTTCACTGCAATTCTGCGTGGCTTCTCACATGTAGTCCTAGAAAGAATTTTCATTACATCTCCAAAAATTATTATGGCGCCTTCCTGTAAAATGGGTTTAGTTCCTGAGATCAGAATTGGATGTGTTGTCCATCGTGTCAATACACTTATTCGCGTCCTCTACCCATACGTTGAGCCAGTGGGCGGCATAGTTGCGCTATTGTAGATGCTTCATGTGTTCGTTCATGTTAGGAATTCTGTCTTCCAACATCTTTTGTTTCTCTCACCCCTTTCGGTAGCGCAGGGTAGCCAGTCAGTCTGAGAACTGGCTCACCTCCCTGTCCTTACGTTTTTTCTTCTGCTTCGCGTGTGTTCGTTGCAAAAAAAAAGGTAACTTTTGTTTTTTTGCAAGAAATGCAAACCAATTCACTTTAAGTCACCAGGCAATGACGCATCCAAATATAGCCCCACCTGGTGGTCTAGTGGCTAAAGTATTCGGCTGCTGACCAGCGGGTTGCTGCGGCGGCTGCATGCATTCTTGATGGGGGTGAAAATGATGTAGGCCTGTGGGCTAAAATTTGGGTGCTCGTTAAAGAACCTCAGGTGGTCCGAATTTCCACAGCGCTCCACTATGGCGTCTCTAATAATTATATGGTGGTTTTTGCGAAGTTAAACCTCACATATCAATCATGATCCTAAAATACACAGCTTTCGGCCCAATGTCTGCGCCTTTAGGTTCTTGACTAAACATTTGATGGTCTATAAGACAAGCTAGCGTGCTTTTGGCTGCAAAACGCTTTTTTTTTCTGAGCCGTTTTTTTTTACCATAACGTTTTTCAAGACAACACTGCTCTTATTACCATGCGTTTTTTTTTTTTGTTTGCAGCCACTCGTCCCCAGAGGACAATGTACAACACCGTGGTGATGGCGCTTCCAGCCGATGAATGCGAGCGTAATTACAAGCAGTTTGGCTTCGATAAAACCTTCATGCTGTGCGCCAGAAGAGTAGAGAAGAGGTATTGCGAGGTGTGTAGAAAGCGTCGGTTTTCAACACGACGATCAACGATAATCAGAAACAGCATTATAGCGGGGTGTCTTTCTTTCAACTTAGTTCAGGCTATGCATCCCTTCCTTCTGTAAGATATATGAAAAAAAAGACCCATTATCCGAGATGTAGGTGAGGACGCGCTTAACTCGGCAACACGAATAGCTCCACATTTGGAACAAATGAATTTCTGTGCATGGCGCTCAACTACAATGGACGTTAACCCAACGTGGCGACTGCATCACTGAAGTACAATGAAATGTTTATAAAATAAGATAGTCAAAGTTTCAAGCATAATTGACGTTTCACCAATATTACGCCTGAATAGCGTCCTTTTACACACCAGTATGAAACCTGGCGGGACTCTGCGGTATACTAATTGATTGCCATGCACAACGCCCTTCCCCTCTCTAGGTAGAATGAAAGATAATTCAGTCAGATTGGGAGAGAGGGCACTTATTTAGCCCTGTGGGCCAGTCATTGGTGCTCGATTGGCGCTTAGTTAAAATATCTCAAAAAGGCAGGAGGCACTTTCTTGGCATTCGAAGGTTGGGTACTTTGTTCCCTTTCACTCCCAAGGCATTATTGAGATAAAGAAAAGGAAGAAAACAATTAAATGTATTAGAGCTAATACTTCAATACTGCCATCAGCTCGTACGTCTACCTCTGAGCTGTTTGCTTTTTTTTTCAAACTTTCACTGCTTTTCCTCGAGTTCAAGTATGCACAAAATTTCCAACAAGTTGCGAATAATGAAATAACTGCTAGTTCACTTGCTGAGCTATGTACAAATTAAATCTCTCAGTAGCTAATCACAAATAGTATTCGCAGTCCGTGCTCATCTGTTCTGTACCACATGTCAACAAGAATCTGTAGGCATCAGAATCTCGTATAGGTCATCCCCACAAGGTACATGTCATGAGCTGCCACACTAATACTCTCCCTCATTCGCCCGCAAAACCGACGATTGGAACCACCTTCCCTGCGATGCAGTTTCCATTTCCAATCGTGACCTATTTTCCTCTACAATACAGAATTATTTACGTAAGGACGCGTCAAGCGTGTATTATATATATAAAGGTATGCAATATGGCACAACGGGAGCGTTGTCAACAAGGATAAATATATTTATTTCCCAACAGTTTCGGGAGGGGTCCTCCCTTCATCAGGGGATGAGTTATACTGACATGAACTTCCAAACTTCGTTGCTGCCGCGTCCCTCTCGCCTTGAAAGATGTTTGCGAGAGTGAGAGGGAACTAAAAAAAGGGAAAAAACAAAAAGGGGGAAGAAAAAAGACAAAAAAGAAAGAAAAGAAAGAAAGTAAAAAAGAGGAAGAACCACTGTCAACACTGAGAACGAAAGCAATTGTCCGTGTACGTTCACATACGGTTCTTATCACGTGCTGTTCAGTTCTCGACGTGTGTCGGGCCACCCAAGATTGTCGCCGCGGTAGCGGCAGAGGCCGTGACGGCGTGCGTAAAGAAAGGTTTTCTTTTTAATGGGTCGGTCGGCTCTTTACCTTTAATCTTCATCCGTACGACGATGACGAAGATTAAACGGACGAAGATTAAAGGTAATGGTGCCCGTGCGCAGAGTATGCCTTTGTTCCCACGACTATGTCGCACCAGGTGATTTTGCGTGGCCCTTTCTGTTTCCCGCCAGGTGTTACCCCTCCTATGTCTTCTTGGGAATGGTGTCGGTAGCGCGGCTAGAATGGGGAGGCCTGATGAGCGCGGCGCTTTTCGCTTGCCGGAGAAGGTCCTTCGGTGCGCCTATGCCGCCAGGGGCGCTGATGTGAGCGGTGCGGGTAGTAAGCGGCGCACTTCGCAAGGTTTGCCTCGGGTGCGCTGCTTTTTTTTTTTCACAGACTGCTTTACAAGTACTTCGTCAATCGGCGATTGCGCTGGGTTTCTCTGAAATGCCTGAAGGTGTCAATGACACAAAAAAAGTAGATCTAGCGTCGCTGCATTATGCTTGTCCACAAGACATTATGTTTTCAGCTCAGCCTCTTGAAGAGACCCAGGGGGGGCAACGCGGATCACTTAGTGGAGGAATATCTCTGTTTGTAGAAACAATGCTGAATGAGATGGAATAAAATGAGAAAGACTACGAAAGACTTCTATCTGATGCACTAGCAGTGTCTGTCGCCCATGACTTGTACACCGCTGAGCGGAGGCTGGTCACCCTGTATATTATGCGGTAAGCTATGCTGTGAGAAATCTGGTACTTCGTAATAATCGGGATGAGCGCAAGAATACCCGCCTTGTTTCCAGTGTTGGTGGTTACGCGTTATAAGTAACACAGTTACTGGTATAGCACGCTACTTTGGCAATTAGTATTTGAAGCACTCTTTATACATGTAGAAATAGAGCTGCTTAGATTGTGCGAGTTGTAGTTGTCAGCAAGTCGTTCCTGCAGCACGGTAGCACTATTTATTAGTTCTGTTTCCAAAATAAAATTTGCTTCTGTTGATAGTAGAGGTCCCGGAGCATTAAGTTTGCAGTACCTTGAAAAGCAAGGCACACGTTTCCATAAACAGTTGCGATTCTAGCGGGCCCTGTGTAGGTTAAAGGAGCAAAAATTATTTACACTGCAAATACCTGCCATTTTGGTCCGCTAGCAGATGCAAGCTGCAAAATTAGGGTAAATTTTTTTTGAGGTCAGTGATTATATCTTTTCGGAGAGGGTTGCCGTTGAAATAATATTTCGACTTTCTGTGACAATGAGAAATTAATTTACCATGTGCCACGACGTTATAAGCCATCACATGCAACTATCCGGTGTACATTAGGCCACTGTGTTCTACTTCCGACATCTTGTGCAAAATTTGCCAGTTTAATTCATCTAAATTGGGTAGAGTTCTTTTGGTCACAGACTTCATTTCTTTTCTTTCGATAGGTTGAGGAGCACGGGACTAAAAATATAGTGTGTTAGAATCAATATGAAGCCTTACAGGGATTAACGTCTCTCGGCGCACCTGTAGCTCCGCCATGAATAACCGCAATATCATTATAGGTCACTCCAGCAATTTTTCGAGGTCAATGGATCTGAATGAAATTCGCTGGGCACGTTCGTTTCCACATTTCCGTCACTTATACCAATTTGTAGGCTTGAGAGATGCGCTGATTGTTTGCAATAAATGTCAAAGATTTCCTCGCAAAGCTCCCTTCGCTTGCCAGAATTATTGGTAACACTTTCTGGGTGAAGTCATGTTTGGCATGTCAACGGAAGTGACGCAGCTCATGCCAACGGTACTTTGGCCGCTACAGCGTTTATTGTGGTGGCCACAATGCGACGGCGCAAGTGTTCGGCTCGGGTATTGCAAAGGGAAGCTTTCTTCCTTCCAGAGTGGTGTTTGGCCGGTGTTTCACTCGTCTGGCTTTCACAATTTTAACTCTCCGCGCCGGTGGGACAAGTATACGGCCTCCAGTTCTTACTAAATAGTACGTCATACGCAGAAAGGGCGTCTGGTCGGGTTTCAGTTTTGCACTGTTTTGCTTATTAAAATCATTTGCGAATCTCCTGAGCTTTTCAGCTATTGGTCTCGTGACAAGAGTGTCTCAGGAACACAGAAACAACATTACGCTGACATGGTCGAAAAATCGCCGGAGTTGACCTTTAGGTCAACGAAAGTTGGCGTCGAGTCTTGCTCGAGGGCCTTTTCAAGAATGGTTTTCGGAGATGAGGCTTTAAAGGGCTTAAGTGCCATGTACTGCCCTACACTTGCTTCATTAAAACGATTCTACCGAAAAAAGGGTCACCACCACATAGCTTGAGAGCAATTTTTGTGGAGAGCGGCTGCGTGCCGTCTCGTTTGTTTCCTCCGAAAAGTTACCCATGGATGGATGGATGGATGGATATGGCTGTACCCTTTAGATCGGGCGGTGGCTAGCGCCACTAAGCCGTAATACCTAATGAACCAAAAACTATATTTATTTTTTTTCCTTAAAAAGTGAGTTTGAGGATTCGTACTTTGCAGTGAAGAGTTTAATTTTCACTCGTGCCTTGACTTTAGCCACCAATCAGATAACCTCCTTCTAGTTAAGTCTACCCGCTTACAGTTTATTTTGCCCTCCCGGTCCCTAAACCCCAGTGCTTTGAAAAACTCTGCGCCATCATCCTGAACTATAGGGTGAAGCCCTTTACAGAACATTATCAAGTGTTCGGCAGTTTCTTCTTCCTCTCCACACGCACTGCATACTGTGCCTACCCCTTCGTATTTGGCCCGATATGTCTTGGTTCGCACTACTGCCATTCTGGCCTCAAACAGTAGAGAACTACCCCGAGTATTATCATAGATCCTTTCCTTGGCAATTTCCTGCTTAAAAGTTTGATAGATCTCTAGTGCGGACTTCTTAATCATGCCCATTCTCCACATGTCAGTCTCCGTTTCCTTCACTTTCTTCTTAACCGTTAGTTCTTTTCGGTTTGGCCACCTACTGTTTTCTAAGTATTTACAAGTCAACTTCCTGGTTCACTTCCTCCATTTTGTATCGACATTCTTCATGTACAAATAGCTGAAAACCTTCCTAGCCCAACGCTCTTCCCCCATTTCTCTCAATCGTTTTTCAAATTTTATCTTGCTGCTAGCTACCCTGCCCTCAAATGATGTCCATCCCATATCACCTTGTACTCCCTGATTTGGTGTATTCCCGTGAGCTCCTAAAGCAAGCCCACCTATTCCACGTTGCTTAATTTCTATTCTTGCTTGAACTTCTGATCTCATGCACAAGACCGCATTGCCGAACGTCAGCCCAGGAACCATGACCCCTTTCCATAGTCTTCTCACCACATCATACCTATTGTAATTCCACAGTGCCCTATTTTTCATGACTGCTGCATTCCTGTTACCTTTAGTCGTCACGTATATTTCGTGTTCGCTCAGATACTCGGTCCCATTGCTTATCCATACACCCAGATATTTGTATTTATCTGTTATCTCTAGCGTGACCTCCTGTATTCTAAGCTCACTACCTTCGTTGTCATTGAAAATCATGACTGCTGATTTTTCCTTACTGAATCTAAAGTCTACGCCGGTGCCGCCGGTGCATGCAGCGCCCCAAGCGGCATCGGCGCGCTTTGGGGACCGGTTTCGGCGGCCGCTTTTTACACCTCCCCATTCTAGCCACCATAGTGTCGGTTCTCGCTGCGGCTTCTGCTCCGGCTTCAATTTATGCTCGTACTACGGCTTTTACTTCGTCTTTTCACCAGCGAGGGGGATCCGGATCTGGTTGAACAACCCATTACCTGTCTGGAGCGGGTTCTGGATCTCGAGCGAATAGGGCGGCCTCCTTTCACCGCACCAGCATTGCTATCTGATGGTGACGGGGTTCGCTCTTGAAAGTCTCTGAACCTGGCCTTCCACCTTCTCTGCTTCACAATGTGCGGCACCTTGTATTTGGCCTTGCGCATCCGGTCGGCCACAGGGTGCACTTCGCCACATATACGGTACTGGGGTGTACACTCGTGTCCATTGACAGGGTTCTTTATTCCACAAATTGGGCACAGTTTGATATCTGGCCTTGGGCACACGTCAGGTTTGTGGCCGAGCCTGCCACATTCCTTGCAGAAGTCTATCTGTTTCCGGTACAGAGATAATCTTATTATAACGCTGTTGAAGTAAACCCACGTAGGAACTCGGTTTCCTTAATGGAGCAGTATCACGTTGGTAGTACTACCGAACCTCTTCGCATACGTTAGAGTGGGGTTTCTTATGTTCACCAGCGCTTCCGCGAGCTGATGTTGATTATATCTAAGAGGTATATTGCGTATAATTCCTTTTGCCATATGCTCAGGCGCCGAAACATGTGCGTTCGTTTCGTACCCCTTTCTGTTGATAGTCAAAACCTTCATCTTGGCCATTTTCGTCACTGTGCTTTCCTCCGATGTGCTTATCACTAAAGTGTTTTGCGTGAGGTTGGGGCATATCGTGATCATCTCGTCGTCGCCCACTCATGCTCCGTTGCATATCGCTTCATCAAGACTCACACCTCACGTGCTCCTTATATTCAGCGCGTCCCTTGGTCGAGCAATTACCGTGATATCGTTCCTGGGCAGTCTGGGCATTTTGCTTGCTCGTAGAACTTTGCTGACGATGCTTCCGTGACCTTGGCGCATGTGACTTTGTGAACGCGCGTCTTCTTGTCTCACTACCTTGTTTTGGCTCACTCGTCCTCTTTTTTTTCGTATAACTTCAATCCACCCGTCTGCAACACTGTCAGCGTCTTCGTCTTCACTTGTGGAAACGCTTCTTGTTTGTTCAGTTCTGTGGTCCGTGGCTTCTCCTGTCCCTGCCTCGTCTACGTTCATCTCGGCTGTTCTTTTAGTTTTCCAGGCAAAACCGCCGTTAGGCCTAGACGCTCACTCGTAAACTTCTTGCAGTTAACGAGCCTTAAAGCTCGCAAAGCTCACGCTCACCCGAAAAGTTGGTATCCGTGTGTTCACGATGACTTGATCTGTCCGGTGATGTGCCACGTTCAAGGGTAGAGTTCGAAAAACCTGCGGAAACATTCACAAATCGACGGAGCCGATGTGACATGCGTTTGCTCACACTGACGACCGTAGCGCTACCTGTGTCGAAGTACCCGAAGAAAGACTATCGTCTTTGAAAAATGGATAGAACGAAAGCGCTTCACTTATAAATGAGGTGCCTCCATCATTTGGGAAGCAGCTGCTGCCACAGTGCAGCTAAGTGGGCAGACTAATTGGTGCGGAATCAATGTTAATCAGCTAGTGCAGCGTATTCCCTAATTGGCGATGTGTTTATATGATGTTTTTATTAGCGGTAAGTGGGGTTTCATACTTTATTGGACCTCACTAAAACCGAAGCTTGCGGGACCGCGCAGTTGTACTTTTTTCCTACGAGCACATTGTGAACTGTTCAGCAGTGTGGTTGTCTCCGCCAGTTGGCCCATGATATGGAGTGAAGGGTTCCAGCATGTTTCAAACGTGAGTAAAAGCAGAGAGCAATGCACAGGACAAGGTTGCACTCGAAACTGAAGTTTAATAAAAAACGGTATTCCCTGAAACGCCTCCACGCATGCGTAATAAGCAAAACCACAGAATCATGCGAACCAACTAACGCGCTCCACCGCCCCCTGTAACGTACGTAGCACACGTAGTAAGGAGCTGTTAAGAAAAAAACAGGAGCGTGTTAGTATGTTCGCATGATGGTGCTGTTTGCTTTGTACGCGTGCGTGGTGGTATTCTAGAGAGTGACGAGTATATATTAAAATTCAGTTATAAGTCTAAACTTGTCTTGCGCGTTCCTTTTTTCTCGTTCCAGCGTTTGAAACTTCCTGCATCTGTTTACTTCACATTATGGGCACTTTGCTTGCATCCTGCAGAGTGACACCGGTGGACCGGCCGTGGCAGCGAGCGTCAGCGGTCGCTTCTACTTGGTGGGCCTGCTCTCTTACGCCACGTCATGCTCCAGCATGGGAAATCTCATCTACCCCAGCATTTTCACCCGCATAGACGCTTTCGCGTCTTGGATCGGTAGTTCTCTGAACTCTCTCAAAAACTACAAGATACTGCTAGAATGATTTTGCAAACAGGGCAGCGAAGATATTTTCCTACAGTAACGAGAATAAATGTGAAATGTGCGTTGCTTAGAAGGGATGCTGGACGTTGTTGTGCAACGAATCACCTAACGCTCTCAGAAAAACCCAACTGTAGGCAGGACAAGCACACTTACAAAAACTGACGAAGCAAACACTTAAAAGCGCTGAAACGCTGGCACACGCTCAGAAGAAATTTATGCGAAATTATAGTTCTCGCTCATCAGGGTACAAAACAGCGCAAACGACATACGCAGCTAAAGAAAAACGGGGACACAAACAACTGCGCTAACTGGCAATAAAGTAAGTTCATCAAGAGCTTATTTACACATTCCTAAACGAAAAAGCCCTCAAGGATGAGAAGGGGACAGAGTGCCACCTTTAAAGCATTGCGCTTAACTACAGTTGATTTCAACTCAACGCGAAGGCTTGTACGGGTACATTTATAATGTTCCTATTATTGGATACCCATCACTGCATCCCCAATTGATGCTTCACTAACAACACGGAAGCAGTTGTGAGACTTGGCGCGGCTCTGTGATAGAATACTTCATTGCCGCGCAGATTGTTGGGGCTTGATTCCTCTTGGGGCTGGCTCTGACATTTTTCTTAACATTCATTGGATCAACGCAGCCGACGTTAGCTTTTTCTGAACGCTATTGCATTAAAATTGCCCATGGGGGTGATTCAGCAAGAGATCGACACGGGTCGAAAAGGTAATATTTTAGATATGATTATTTTATACTTTGTGCGCATACCACCCAGCACCCTGAAAGTGAGCTTTCTTTTTTATAAGTACACTGTTCAGGAGGAAAGAAATATTGAACCTATTTTGTAGAGAGGGATAAATTTCGTCTCTTATCATTTTCGAAATTTGACGACGATATAAAAACCCAAATATCCGCTTGATGAAGACGATTTTTTTCAAGTAATGGTACGCATAACGAATAGTGAAGCAGCATTGTTTTTGAAGCTCATATGTTGAAGCAAAGTGTTTCTGAAAAATGTCTGAACACGTGACAATTTTAGAAGTTGCTTGATTTGAGATAGTATTTCTCCTAGGCTAAACAAGTTAGTGTTTCATAACTCAGTGACCTATTAGAACATGATGTTTGCAATATTTCCTGTCAGTACCGTGGCTGTAGCTCATAAACATAATTTTATAAATAGCCTCAAACTTTCAAATTCGTCGACAGTAAAGCCTAGTGAAAAATCAATATTAAAAAAGCCCCATCTGCATTTTTCCTTAAAATCTCATAAAACGTTCCCCATAGAAGATAAAAAAGAATATTTAAAAACATAATGCATAATTTTATTTACAACGACATTATTACGGGTGAAAGTTTCTGTTTTTTGAGCATGCACTTATGTGATAAACGCATTAGAATTCAGGCTAGAAAAAGTGGGCTTGAGCCTCTGAGTCGTTTTAACAGGACCATACTTACAGAGGAGAAGCAGATTAGCCCACTGAGGAATAATTTTTTGTAAAGGCGCAATTCTGGTCGGCTTCGCTCAGCTTTGATGCTGGAGGAGCAAGACATAATGACACACTCTAAGACAATCCGTACATACTTGCAGACAATGAGATGTATCAAAATGCTCTAACAGCAGCATAGGACCACGAAGGTAGTACATGAACACTTGAAATGACCCCCTCTATTATCCCCTCCTAAGCTGAGGAAACCATTGACTAAAAAGCATGGTGTGCTGAAAACGCTGCAATTTTTCAGATGACTTACAGCAGTGCTTGACACTAACAAAACACGACCGTAATTTTTATCGTTAGTTGAGGCTAATCAAACGCACTAAAGACAGAGGCCTGCAACACGTGGCAAAAATATGCACTAAAGCAATCCTAAAGTAATGAATGGTCTTTCGGTAATCTCCATTTTCATAGAGTATTTTGACATTCTTCATCCTTATGAGGTCTTCTACAACATCATTTCAGATGCCGGCTTAATCACTCCCAAGCTTGCCGCTCTTAGGTGGGAAAGGGAGGCGTCGCGCTTTGCTAGTCATTAAGATAACAAATTTCTTATCGTTTCCTATAGTTTAAATCCTATGATATTATATATTGCCTACAAGAGGGGGCACGCATGAAATTGTTGAGCAGGCGACCGGGAAAGGAAACGCTAAACCGTGTTCAGGTGAAGGAGGCGACAACAGCGTTACTAAATTTCAATATTCGTTATGCTTCCGTGTTTCCTCTCGAGAGCCTATTCCCATTTAAGTGTTCTGATCCAAAAGGTTAAAAGCAGATGACTGTAATAGCTGCCTCATGCAACCGGGGTGAACAATTGAGGTGCCAAAAACTTGGGGGTCTCAAGCCTTGGCTTGAAACGGCAAATTGAGGTATTTCAGAGGGGCGCGCATAAAAGGTCTATTCCCGTTTACCAAATCTGCTTTTCCTCTGTAAATATTGTCCTGTTCAAACGACTCAGTAGCTCAACACCACTTTTTTAGCCTGATTTCTCTTGCGTTTAACGCCTAAGTGCATGCTCGAAAAGCTGAACCTTCCACCCGTAATATTGTCGCTGCAAATAAAATAATGCATTTTGTTTTTTAATATTATTTTTCCATCATCTGTGAGAAACGTTTTATGAAATTTTAAGAATAATCAAAAATGTGTTTTTAATATTGATTTTTCAATAGGCTTTACTGTCGACCAATTTCAAAGTTTGAGGCCATTTATAAAATTATGTGTTCGAGAAACAGACACAATATTGAATGTGAATGTAGTGGCACATACAGAGGACAGCCCATAGCATCAACCGCTCTATTGGAACCCTTTCCCAAGTGTATACACGTGGACTGCGCTCCATGGCAAAACGAGAGAGAGAGGGTGCCATTATCCACCCCGCGAGTGCTTTGAAGACGCCGCTGCTACGTAGTCTTCGCAGTCACCTCTGAGGAAGGAACCAAGTCGGTTTCGATACGTCGGTTTCTTCAGAACTTTTGGTTAGAGTGTAATTAATCCCTCAGCCACAATATTGACCGGCAATATTGTGAACATTATGTTCTATAAGGTCAATAAGTTATAAAACACCAGTTAATTTATCTTAGGAAGAAAAAAATCTCCAATCATGGCACTTTTGAAAAAAACGTCACCTATACAGACAGTTTTTTCAAAACACTTTGCTTCAACATACATGCTTCAAACAATACTGTTTCACTCTTCATTACGTGTAAATTTAGTGGAAAAAATCATCTTTATCAAGCTAATATTTGTGTTTTTATATTGTTTATTTTCAAAAATGTCAAAAGACGAAACTGGTCCCTCTGTACAAAATGAGTTTAGTATTTTATTTCTCATAAACTACGCAGTTAAAAAAGGAAGCGCATTTTCGGGCTGCGGAGTGGTATGTGCACAAAATATAAAATAAACAATAAAATCTAAAATATCAACTTTTCGACCCATGTCGATCCCTCGTAGACCCCCCCCCCCCCAAGTGTGTTCTCGCTGCTGCTGGATACACACGAAGTATTTATCAACTGCGGCACATGCCTACAATCAGAGGCACATATGCATCGGCGGGAATGGGCCACTGTGTGGGGCAAACTGTTTGATGACGTACACGACGGCATTTTGACATTATTATTGTCATGTTGGGTTTATCTTAACTCAACATGACGGCTGTGTCATACGAGTACATTTAAATCTTCCCAATATTAGATACCCATAACTGCATTCTAAATTATGCTTCACAAACATTGCGGAAGCAGTCGCGGGCCCTGGCGTGGCTCTGTGCATGGTTTCCACGCAGATTGTCGGGGTTCGATTCTTGCAGGGGTTTGACGATTTTTTTTTTAATTCAATGGGTCAACGCAGCCGACGTGAGTTTTTTCTGAACGCTGACACGGTAAAATTACCCATGTGCGTTAGCGCTGCTGCTAGATACACACGAAGTATCTATCAACTGCGGCACATGCCTACAATCAGTGGCACATATGCACCGGCGGGAATCGGCCACTGTGTGGCGCAAACTGTTTGATGATGTGCACGACGGCATTTTGACATTATTAGTGTCATGTTGAGTTTATCTTGACTCAACATGACGGCTGTGTCATACGAGAACATTTAAATCTTCCCAATATTAGATACCCATCACTGCATTCTAAATAATACTTCACAAACATTGCAAACGCAGTTGTGAGACCTGGCGGGGCTCTGTGGCAGAATACTTGGTTGCCACGCAGATTGTTGGGGTTCGATTCCTGCAGGGTCTCTGTCGACGCAGCCGACGTCAGTTTATTAGGGGCGAATCTCCTTAGGGCGTGGGCTGTGCGTCCCCTGTAGCCTGTATGTAGCGACCTCTTGTTTAGTTCTTGCAGTGTTCACTAGATGGCGGTACTGTCCCCTGTATCTAGCCACCTCTAGTTTAGTTCTTGCAGTGTTCACTAGATGGCGGTACCGTCCCCTGTATCTAGCCACCTCTAGTTTAGTTCTTGCAGTGTTCACTAGACGGTGGTACCGTCTCCTGTATGTAGCCACCACTCGTTTAGTTCTTGTAGTGTTTCCTAGATGGTGGTACTTGTAGCTGATGATGAAAAGATGCAAGATGTTATAAACTAGAAAGCGGTACTTGTAGTTGATGAAAGACGCGAGATCTTATAAAACAGGAATGATGTCACATAAGGCGCGTGTCATTGGTTGAAAGCAATCGTTCGATTTAGTGCGGCGACGTACGCTAGGGGGAGCGATGTAATAAACTCGAGTGGGCAAAATGTACAGAGGATTCATGGTTTACCAGGTTTACCTCCGGAGCTTCGCCCACTCATCATCATTCACTTCGTGGATATGGCGGAATTTTTTTTTCTGAACACTGACGCGTTAAAATTGCCCATGTGTCTTCTCGCTCTTGCTGGATACACAAAAAGTGTCTATCAACTGCGGCACATGCCTGCATATCAGTGGCACATATGCACCGGCGGGAATGGGCCACTGTGTGGTGCAAACTGTTCGATAACCGATAACTTACGCGACGGGATTTGGACATTATTCATATCATGGCCAGCATGTGTTATTTCTCAAACCATGTTACCCTCCCATACGAATTTTGGCTTACGCAAGTTACGTAAGTGATATCAAGAGCACCCAGATGTAGGTGGCTAGATAGATAAACAAACAGACAGATATATATATATATATATATATATATATATATATATATATATATATATATATATATATATATATTGTTAAGGCGTTTGTTAGCCGGCCCACAGCGAGCAAGCACAATGGCGACAGTAACGGCCAAGCACGGGCTCTCAGCGCGAGCGGCATCCCTTTTGGGTAGACCCACCAGAAGGCACCTGAGAGTTCCACCAATTTCAGTGTTCGGAAGCTTCTTTACAATTACCCCGGTGTCGAAGAGGGAGCCGCCTGGCGACCTAACAGCTTGTCACTATGAGCGGGTCATAGTAAGCCTTCAGGCGTTCCACGTTGACTACGTCGCGCCCGCGACGGCGCATGTCCGATGTTTGTTCAATTGGTTCGATCAGATAGTTGACCGGAGATGTGCGCTCGACGACACGGTAGGGGCCTTCGTAATTCGGGAGTAGTTTGGAAGAAAGGCCAGCTACAGAGGTCGGGATTGAGAGCCATACAAGAGAACCAGGAAGGAACGTGGGCTCAGAAGTGGCGGAGCCATCACGAATACTCTTCTGCCGCTCTTGCTCATGCGTCGTAAATGTCTTGGAAAGCTCTCGACACTCTTCAGCAAGCCTGGCTGTCTCAGAAATAGGTGCACATTCAGATGGATCCGGCGTGTACGGGAGTATTGTGTCGATAGTGTGTGAGGGGTGCCTTCCGTACAGCAAGAAGAAAGGTGAAAACCCGGTTGTGCTCTGAGGGGCGGTGTTGTAGGCGTATGTGACGAAGGGCAGTATAGTATCCCAATTCGTGTGGTTGGCGGCGACGTACATCGAAAGCATGTCGCCGAGGGTGCGGTTAAAGCGTTCGGTGAGACCATTCGTCTGCGGGTGGTAAGCAGTAGTTTTGCGGTGGACAGAATGGCACTCTGTGAGAATGGCTTCGACGACTTCTGACAAGAAGACACGGCCTCGATCGCTGAGAAGCTCCTGAGGTGGACCGTGGCGCAGTATGAATCGATGCAGTAGGAAGGATGCGACATCACGCGCAGTAGCCGCAGGGATAGCGGTGGTTTCGGCGTATCGCGTTAAATGATCTACGGCGACGATGGCCCAGCGGTTACCAGCCGACGTCAGAGGGAGTGGTCCATACAAATCGATACCTATGCGCCCAAACGGACGCTCAGGGCAAGGTAACGGTTGCAGACTGGCTGGCGACGTGTGTGCTGACGGTTTGCGGCGTTGGCAAGCGAGGCAGGAGCGAATGAACTGCTGCACGTAGCGGTACATCCCGCGCCAGAAGTAGCGTTGCCGAATGCGATGGTAGGTTTTGAATACCCCAGAGTGCGCGCATTGCGGATCAGAATGAAAGGATTCACATATCTCTGACCGCAGACTGCGGGGTATCACGAGTAACCACTGCCGGTCATCGGTGTCGTAATTGCGTCGGTGTAGAAGGCCGTCACGGATGGTGAAATGGCGAGCTCGACGACGCAAGGCACGCGTGGATGGTGTTGCGGATGGATCAGAGAGCAAGTCGATCAGCGGGCCGATCCAATTATCCTTTCGCTGTTCGGTAGCAATTATGTCAACGTCAATGGCAGAAACAGCAGCCGGGGATACTGAGCAGAGCACATCACCTTCAGGCAGAGGGGAGCGCGAGAGGGCGTCGGCGTCAGCATGCTGGCGTCCGTTGCGGTAGAGCACGCGGATGTCGTAGTCTTGTAAGCGAAGAGCCCAACGGGCGAGACGGCCTGAGGGATCCTTCAATGATGAAAGCCAGCATAGTGCATGATGGTCGGTGACGACATCGAATGGGCGACCATACAAATACGGTCGAAACTTTGTAAGAGCCCAGACGATCGCCAGGCACTCTTTCTCTGTGACGGTGTAGTTTGTCTCAACTCTCGTGAGCGTACGGCTTGCATATGCTACGACATATTCAGGGAATCCGGGTTTGCGCTGCGCCAGGACAGCGCCGAGGCCTACACCGCTGGCGTCTGTGTGCACCTCCGTCGGGGCCGTAGGGTCGTAGTGGCGTAGAATGGGAGGAGACGTCAACACATGGCGGAGCTTCGCGAACGCGTCGTCGCACTCAGACGACCACGAATTGAGGGACCCGTTACTTCCAAGGAGCTTCGTCAGCGCTGATATGATCGTGGCAAAGTTTCGTATGAAGCGTCGGAAGTATGAGCACAGGCCCACGAAACTACGCAGTTCTTTGACGGACGCAGGTTTGGGGAATTCGGCCACGGCCCGAAGCTTGGCTGGGTCAGGAAGAATGCCATCCTTGGACACGACGTACCCTAGGATGGTGAGTTGCCGTGCTGCAAAGCGGCACTTCTTCAGATTTAGTTGCAAGCCGGCATTGCTGACACGTGCAAAAACTTCTTTCAGACGTTGGAGGTGCGTAGAGAAATCTGGAGCGAACACAACAACGTCATCGAGGTAACACAAGCACGTGTGCCATTTCAAGTTGCGCAGAATGGTGTCCATCATGCGCTCAAAGGTCGCAGGTGCATTACATAGACCAAATGGCATGACGTTGAATTCGTACAAGCCGTCGGGTGTGATGAACGCAGTCTTCGCTCGAGCGTCGTCAGCCATGGGTACTTGCCAGTACCCCGAGCGCAGATCGAGAGAAGAAAAAAAATCGGCTCCATGAAGGCTGTCAATCGTGTTATCGATGCGTGGCAGTGGATAAACATCCTTGCGAGTGATCTTATTGAGCCGTCTGTAGTCCACACAGAACCGCGCAGAACCATCTTTCTTCGCAACAAGAACAACAGGAGACGGCATGGACTGTCCGAGGGCCGAATAACGTCGCGTCTGAGCATATCATCAACCTGCTCGTTAATTTCCCGACGTTCAGCAGGCGACACGCGGTAGGGACGTTGCCGTAATGGATGGATGGGCACCAGTGTCGATACGATGCGTAACAGCGGACGCACGACCGAGAGAACTTCGCCCGACATCGAAAGAAGAACGATATTCTCGCAACAGGTTCAGAAGCTGGGAACGCTGTACCGACGTGAGGTTGTCATCAATGTAAGGGCCAAATACATCAGGAGATGATGAATCAGAAGTGGAAACAGCAGTGATGGTACGCAAATTGGGACAACGCGAGTCATCAGGTACGTCCAGGACTTGTGCGTTATCCACTGGTTCCACTCTGCCAAGACATTCCCCTCGAACCAAGGTAACAGTGTACGGGGATGGGTTGGTCACGAAAATAGAGGCGTTGCCCTGGGTGATTTGCACGGTCGCGAAAGGTACTAGCAACCCTTTCCTTCGGCAAGCACGGTCGGATGGCGAAACGAGTGCAATTGTGTCGGAGAGTCCAGCGCAGAAGACAGATACACCCATCGTGGAGCTTGGAGGCACTATGGTATCGTCTTTCACGAGAATCTTGCTCACTTTCGAAGAACTGTCTTCCGGCGTCAAATGCGAGAAGGGGGAAGAGTTTAATTTCGGCGGCGGCACAATGGATGACGGCGTCGTTGCGGGAGAGAAAATCCCACCCCAGGATGACGTCATGAGAGCATGCGGGAATGATGATGAATTGGGCGACATACAGAACGTCCTGAACGACAACGCGAGCTGTGCACTCTGCTGTAGGATGAATACGCTGCAAACCGGCGGTACGAAGGGACAATCCAGAAATTGGCGTCGTCACTTTACGAAGCAAGCGGCAAAATTTTTCGTCCATAACGGATACTGCAGCTCCTGTGTCAATAAGAGCAGATGCGTGAACACCGTCCACAAGCACGTCAATGACATTATATGGGCGGCTCTGAGGGCTTGCACAATGCAATAGCATCGCAGTCCTTGCCTCGGGGACTGCGACGACTAGTTTTCCCGCTCGTGAGCAGCTGAACTTGGCCGCATGGGGGACGGGGAACGACGTCGTGGAGACGGTGACCTACGAGAAGATGAAGCTAGGCGAGTTGGCGGTGGCATAGACGGCGTTTCCTCGTGATAGGTACGCCTGATCTGGCCAGCAACAGGCGACGAGATATGGGGCGTCTGTACGCGAGTGCAATAACGTGCTACGTGGCCGGCGTAACCGCAGGCAAAGCAAATGGGCCGGTTGTCGGATGTGCGCCATCGGTTCGCCGGGGTAGGTCTTGTCCATGACGCAAGAGCCGATAGACGGAACGGTGGCTGGAAAGGCTGCAGGGGGTGCTGGAGCTGAGTCTGAGAGGTCACGTCAACATACGTAGCCGGCATACCCGCTGCAAAGGATGGAGGTCGTGCGGCAGCTTCGGCGTAAGTCAGTGGGGCGGGCGCTTGAACGACTGGAGGCGGCCTGGCGACCACTTGGGCGTAACTTGGGGGTACAGGAGCCGGAAGCTGTTGTGGGTGGTACGCAGGCATGACCTCCGCTATTTCCTGCTCGATCGCTCGGCGGATGGGGGGGGAAAATGGTAGTGGCCGATTGTTGAGCAGCAGGTGGGTGGGCAAAGGGCAGGAGAGAGAACTGCCGCGCGATTTCCTCACGTATGAAGGACTTGAGGTCCGCCAGCAGTGCCACCTGGTCACAGCTCGCCTCCAAGCCTGCAAGCCCTGCATCTCGTGGTGTGGAGCGACGGGTCATCGAACGCTGCCGGCGGAGCTCCTCGTAGCTCTGGCACAGCGTGATGACCTCAGCTACTGTGCCTGGGTTTTTGGCAAGCAGCATCGTGAAGGCATCATCGGCAATGCCCTTCATGACATTCCGGATCTTGTCTGATTCGGACATGCTGTCGTTGGATTTCTTGCATAGGTCCAGGACGTCTTCAATGTAACTGGTGAATGATTCACCGGCCTGCTGAGCGCGTTCGCGTAAGCGCTGCTCGGCTTGCAGCTTACGAACGGCAGGGCGGCCAAAAACGTTGGTGATAGCGGTCTTAAAATCGGACCAGGTTGCGAAATCAGACGCGTGGTTGTTATACCACATGCCGGCCACACCCGCGAGGTAGAAAACCAGGTTGCCGAGTTTACCTGCCTCGTCCAGATGATTGGGGACGCTGACGCGTTCGTACATGGCGAGCCAGTCCTCGACGTCGGTGCCATCCGCGCCGGTGAAGACAGGTGGGTCGCGGATGCGGGGGACACCGGAACATGGCGTCGGCGCAGGAGGGAGCGTTTGCTGGGCGGCGTCTTGTTGCATGGTTGAAGGCACGGTACGAGATCTAAGCTCCAAGGGCATCGAATGTGAACCGAAGATGTTTGAAGGGCACAGCATTCTCCGCCAAAATGTTAAGGCGTTTATTAGCCGGCCCACAGCGAGCAAGCACAATGGCGACAGTAACGGCCAAGCACGGGCTCTCAGCGCGAGCGGCATACCTTTTGGGTAGACCCACTAGAAGGCACCTGAGAGTTCCACCAATTTCAGTGTTCGGAAGCTTATATACAATATATATATATATATATATATATATATATATATATATATAAATTGATAGATAGATAGATAGATATATACCAAAAGGGCTTGCAGTATGCCAAGAAATTATTGATTGATTGATATGTGAGGTTTAACGTCCCAAAACCACCATATGATTATGAGAGACGCCGTTGTGGAAAGCTCCGGAAATTTCAACCACCTGGGTTTCTCTGACGTGCACCCAAATCTGAGCACACGGACCTACAACATTTGCGCCTCCATCGGAAATGCAGCCGCAACAGCCGAGATTCGAACCCACGCCATGCGGGTCAGCAGCCGAGTACCTTAGCCACTAGACCACCGCGGCGGGGCATGCCAAGAAATTAGGAAGCGCTGATAGCACTACATACATGCAGATGACCTAGTAGCTAAGGCACTCGGCTGCTGACCCGCAGGTCGCGAGAGATAATCCCGCCTGCAGTGGCTGCATTTACGATGGCGAAGAAAATGCTGCAGGCCCGTTTGTCAGGGTTGGGTGCATATAATGAACCCCAGGTAGTCAACATTTCCACAGCCCTCCACTACGGCGTCTCTCATATTCATACTGTGGTTTCGGGATGTTAGAACACACAAATAATTATTACATACATTCAGAAATAGAACCCAGCGCTAATAAGACTGGTGTTTTTTAGACGAAGATGAACTTATTTTTATACCTGAGTACAACAGGGGCAAGTGTAGAGAATCTGACTATTAACGGGCGCAATGTATCAAGAGTTAAATTAGATGTGTAAGGGTTTTCAGTACCTTGTGTGCTGCAGTCTTTATCTTTTTACTGTATCCTGTGTACATTATGTTGTCTCCTTATGTCGGGTGCCTTACCCGTTTTCCTGTTTTAATATTTACCGCTGTACTCCCCATCCTTACCCAATATCCTTTATTGAACGTCTAAGGGAAAACGAAGTTATAAGTAATAATATGTTTGGGATTTATATGTACGTGAACTTTTCATTTGAATATACTCTTAGAATTTACAGATAATATACAACTCCCTGATATCATTATTCTAAGTAAGGGACATCCTTACAGAGAGAAATTTGGGCCTAAAAACAAACAAAAACCTCAGTGAATCATACGCAGTGTTAGTGCCTCATGCAAAATTCCGCACATTGGAAGCCACTGGACACATAAAGTGTCTTTCAGAACTCTGCTGCCAAGTTTCTTGACAAGTTGTTAGAATTAGTATGTTAGGTTACACGAGAAATGATAACATATGGGTTACATCCTCAGCAGAATATTTCTATGAAAATAAATATACGCCTATATGCACCTCTGCGCATGTTTCACGAAAGTGCAGTAAATAAGCTCGTAAACCAATTTCGAGGTATTTAGAGCACATAAAAGCCGACAAATGGGCGCTCACATGACAGGTGAAGCGCTGACTAACAACAGAATATTTATTGTAGGAAATAGCACACTATTGTGGAGTCGTGACAAAAAACAGCCATGAAACATAAAAAGTTATTGCCTCTGTCACATCGGTAGCTGTGACCTAAAGAGAAGCTGCGTTCTTGTCTCACGCAAGGCAATCACAGACGACGATATTATGTGTTTCTTGTTACTTCTTTGTCACGTCTCACTTGTAATCTGGGAATTTACTTCTATACATTTTCTGTTATTGAGCGCTTCGTCTGTCGCGTGTTCGGTGCTTGCCACGCGTTTTTTTATGCGCTTCTGATATCTCTACATGCACAACGAACATGGCCGAACAATCGCGCTCCTCGGAAACTCAAGTAAGGCGCAGTTCCTACGTTATCATTTTCATATACTGTCAGCCTGTTAGGTAAAACTTTTTCTGACATTCGAAAGTTGCTCCCTATAGTTAGCGAAACTTAGGAACGTAATCATGTTCCATAGAAAAAACAACAAAATGGGCTATATAGAGCGGCCTATTCCTCTGTATTGCAAGTGTAGTGGAGCATACGCACCAACGCGTATGCGCCTTCGGAAGACAACGAAAAGCCCATGCTCTGATTGCGCGAGAACCTGTGCCGCCTTTGCCAGACTTGCTGTTCGCCCATTTTCCGTCGCAACCTCGTTGCCGCTCCTCTGTTCCAATAAACATCATCGCATTTGGTGGAGGCTGCTGAGATCCCAAGGCAGACCTGGAGCTCCGCTCTCGCAAGTTGGCCGAAAGACCACCGTACAACATGACTGACGCAGTCGCCAACCAGCCCATCCCAGCACAGCCAGCACCATCGGCTGCCCCGTCTACCTGCCCCGGTGCTACCCGTCAGCGGGACCCACCAATCTTCAGCGGCAGTGGTGAGCAAGACGTCGAAGACTGGCTCTCCTTGTACGAACGCGTGAGTGCCAGCAACAAATGGGACAATGACTCTAAGCTTGCCTATGTTATCTTTTACTTGGCTGACGTCGCCAAGCTATGGTTCACCAACCGCGAAACCGCCATCGCCAGCTGGTCCACCTTTAAGACCCTCGTGACCGAAGCGTTCGGCCGACCAGAGGTCCGCAAGCTCCGCGCTGACCAGCGTCTGCGCCACCGAGCCCAGCAGCCTGGCGAGACACTTACTAGCTATATTGAGGATGTGCTCGACCTCTGCAGGCGTGTTAACTTATCTATGCCTGAAGAAGAGAAAATTCGACATATTCTTAAAGGCATCGAGGATGGAGCATTCCAGATGTTGCTGGCGAAAAGCCCAACCACAATAGCAGTCCTCGTAAGCCTGTGTCAGAGCTTCGATGAATTGCGTCGGCAGCGTTCCATCGCCCGACAGAGTGTCCCATCACCAGATTCAATCTCGGCCATCGCACTCGCAAATGGCAACGTTCACCAAGGAACTCTGTCGAACCAGATTAAAGACTTCATCAGGGAGGAAGTCGCCCGACAGCTCTCCCTGCTGCCGCATAGCGACGCGCCCACGACAAGCCTCCCTTCGAATATGCAGCAGGCCATACGCACTGAAATTTGCCATGCCCTCCCTACAGTTCCGGCCTCTTATCCATGCACTTCGGTGCCATCTGATCTCTCAACTGCTGGCTACGCACCAACTGCGCCGCCTTCACCTCTCAGCTACGCAGCTGTGGTCGCGCGGCCCCCACCGCATCCAGTCGCCTTATCGGCTCCACCTCCTCCGGCCTCGCCTCCAGTTTACAGGCCCCCACCTCGCTTTTTCCGTTCATCTAATGAGTGGCGCACCCGAGACAATCGTCCCATCTGCTTCGCGTGTGGCATCGCTGGCCACATTGCACGCTTTTGCCGCCGCCGTCCCACACCTGCGCACGCATACTTCGGAGCTCCTACCTACGCACCGCAGCAGACTACCACGTCTGCATATGAACAGAGGCACTCCGACTCGGATCACCACCCATCGACTGCTCGTTTCTCATCACCTCGTCGCCGATCGCCATCGCCTATGCGTCGTCGACCACCTCCTGAGGAGGGAAACTAATCAGTGCAGTTCCGGAGGCAAGAGCTGCACCTTGTGCGCAATTCCCAAGGCCTCCATTTTCGCCGCAAAATGTTGTTGATGTCGATGTTGAGGGAGTCGCCACATTAGCGTTAATTGATACCGGGGCCGCCGTTTCGGTGATGAACGCAAAATTTTGTAGGAAACTGAAGAAAGCGACCACATCTCTCAGTGGCTTGGTGCTGTCCACGGCTAGCGCGCAACGCATTCATCCCTCGGCTGTGTGTACGGCGCGCGTCGTCATCCGAGACGTTTTGTACGTCGTACAGTTTTTTGTTCTACCATCTTGCTCTCATGACCTTATCCTGGGTTGGGATTTTTTATCACGTCATGAAGCTATCATCGATTGTTCCCGTGCCGAAGTGTCCCTTGTGCCAACATGTGAATTTACACCACCCGACCGCTCTCCTCTGCTCTGCAAACTCACCGCTGATGACGACATCACCTTGCCTCCTGAAGCTTCGGTCCCTATTAGCCTTTCATGTGTGGCGCAACCTAACGGCACGGTGGTGTTTACGCCATCTCCGGTTTTTACTGAACGCAAGGGCATCGTTCTCCCTTTTGCTGTTCTTACAATTGCGTCTGGTTTAACCGTAATGCTGGTCACCAACCACTGCAACTACCCCATTGGCTTACTTCGTGGTGAAACGTTAGGATATGTGCAACTTGTCGACCATATCGATGATATTATTCTTCCCGACGAAACGCCATGTCACATTGCTGCAATCACTCATGCGTCTGAGCCATCAAGTTCGTCAGCCTTCGACAATGCTATTGACGCAGACCTTCCCCTCTCGCATCGCCGCCAACTTGTTGCTCTCCTTAACAAGTTTCGTTCTTTTTTCGACTTTCAAGAACCTGCTTTGGGCCGCACCACGACTATCACTCATACTATTGACACCGGCTCACATTCGCCTCTGCGACAGCGTCCTTACCGCGTTTCCGCCGAAGAGCGCCGCGTCATTACGGAGCAAGTAGATGACATGCTTAAACGTGGAGTCGTACAGCCTTCTCAAAGCGCTTGGTCATCACCTGTGGTTCTGGTCAAGAAAAAAGATGGCACCGTACGATTTTGCGTGGACTATCGCCGCTTAAACAATATTACGAAAAAAGATGTCTACCCGCTACCACGAATAGACGATGCTCTTGACTGTTTACAAGGCGCCGAGTACTTTACATCTTTGGATCTGCGTTGTGGGTATTGGCAGGTGCCAATGGCTGAATGTGATCGCCCTAAAACAGCCTTTGTAACGCCGGATGGCCTATATGAGTTCAAAGTCATGCCATTTGGGCTCTGCAACGCGCCTGCCACATTTGAGCGCATGATCGACACCATCTTGCGTGCCCACAAGTGGAAAACCTGCTTATGTTACCTGGACGACATCGTAGTCTTTTCATCTGATTTCCCGACCCATCTTGCTCGCCTCCACGAGATTCTGACGTGTCTAACTTCTGCAGGCCTACAACTCAACTCCAAGAAGTGCCACTTCGCAGCACGAAAACTAACCATCTTGGGACATGTCATCACAAGAGACGGTGTTCTTCCGGATCCCGATAAGCTTCGAGCTGTCGCTGACTTTCCGTTGCCCACATCACTGAAAGCCCTAAGAAGTTTCGCCGGTCTCTGCTCCTACTTTCGTCGCTTCGTGCGCAACTTCGCGTCCATCATCGCACCTCTCACAAGTCTGCTTTCCAACAGCAAAGGCATATCTGCATGGTCACCTGCATGTGACGATGCATTTCGCCAGCTGCGCCGCCTGCTGACCTCACCACCTATTCTTCGTCACTTCGACCCTGCTGCGGCCACAGAAATTCACACCGATGCAAGTGGCATCGGTCTCGGTGCAGTTTTGGCACAACGGAAAGGCACCCAAGCTGAATACGTAGTCGCCTATGCAAGTCGCGCTCTCAAGAAGGCTGAATTGAATTACTCCGTGACAGAGAAGGAGTGTTTGGCCATAATCTGGGCGTTGACGAAGTTTCGCCCGTACCTTTACGGCCGTCCTTTCGACGTGGTCACAGACCACCACGCTCTATGTTGGCTGTCCACCTTGAAAGACCCGTCCGGACGCCTGGGGCGTTGGGCACTTCGATTGCAAGATTACGACATCCGTGTAGTATATCGTTCCGGTCGCAAACATGCGGATGCCGATGCACTTTCGCGATCGCCATTAACACCAGATGTGGCTGCTTTGTCTCCTCCTTTTACCACCTTGTCACCACTCGACACGACTGACATGCTTTCGGAGCAGCGTAAAGACCCATACCTTGCCTTGTTAGTCGACTACCTTACCGATCCGTCTGCTGTCCCTTCCACGAGAGCGCTACGCCGGCAAGCAGCCCACTTTTCCTTACGAGACAACGTTCTGTACCGCCGCAACTACATGCCTGGTGGTCGGAAGTGGCTCCTTGCTGTCCCAACTCATATGCGCTCTGACATCTGCATGAATTTCCATGCAGATCCCCAAAGTGCTCACGCAGGTGTCCTGAAAACCTACGAAAGGCTGCGCCAACGCTATTACTGGCGAGGAATGTATCGCTTTGTGCAGAAATACATTCAGTCTTGCACCACTTGCCAACAGAACAAGACACCTCCGCGGCATCTTACTGGCACGTTACAGCCGCTCCCGTGCCCGGCTCGCCCATTCGACCGCGTGGGTATAGACCTATATGGCCCCCTCCCATATAGTAGCTTTGGAAACCGGTGGATTATTGTCGGAGTCGATCATCTGACACGCTACGCTGAGACTGCAGCTCTACCGGCAGCCACCGCCCACGAAGTTGCACTCTTCATTCTCCGCAGCTTCATTCTACGTCATGGTGCCCCGCGGGAATTACTCAGTGATAGGGGTCGAGTGTTCCTGTCGGAGGTCATCCAAGCTATCCTCGCTGAATGCAACATTATCCACCGGAAATCTACCGCATACCATCCACAGACAAATGGTCTTACTGAGCGGTTCAACCGCACACTTGGCGACATGCTGAGGATGTACACCTCCTCCGACCACACTAACTGGGACGCTGTATTGCCCTTTGTTACCTTCGCTTATAACACCGCGATGCAAGCGACTACCGGTTTTTCCCCGTTCTTTCTATTGTACGGCCGCGAACCTTCCCACCCACTCGACACTATACTACCGTACCGCCCTGATGCATCTGAGTGCTCCCCGCTTTCGGAAGTCGCCAGATACGCTGAAGACTGCCGTCAGTTGGCTCGGTCTCTGACAAGAGAGGCTCAAGGTCTACAAAAGGCTCGACACGACGACGCTCACCGCATAGCTCCTACATTTCGTGCTGGCTCCCTTGTGTGGCTTTGGGTGCCTCCGCACGTTCCTGGCCTGTCTTCTAAACTTCTGGCCCGGTACCATGGTCCCTACCGTGTCATTGACGCGACCTCCCCGGTGAATTACATCATCGAGCCATTAACACAATCACCAGATTTGCGCCGTCGAGGACGCGAGACCGTACACGTCGACCGTCTCAAGCCCTATTACGACCCCCTCATTGTGCCTACTCCCTGAGTCGCCAGGATGGCTACCCTTCACCCCGGGGGTATTGTAGTGGAGCATACGCACCAACGCGTATGCGCCTTCGGAAAACGAAAAGCCCATGCTCTGATTGCGCGAGAACCTGTGCCGCCTTTGCCAGACTTGCTGTTCGCCCATTTTCCGTCGCAACCTCGTTGCCGCTCCTCTGTTCCAATAAACATCATCGCACAAGTATGCTTTAGGATGTTTTGCGTTCGCAGTAGTTGTAGCACCCAGAGCGGGCGCGTGCGTAGACGTGGCAAAAGTTCGCACAGGCTTTCTGTAGAAGGAGAACAATTTCGGGGAACTTTCGACCCTGTTTCTTTTTTTTTTTCGTATAATGACTATGCGTAAGGCATCCGCCGAGCCGTCAGTGTGTGTGTGGGGGGTGGCGCCGGCATCGATAATACCTGCACAAAAAGTAGTAGAAACAGCCGGGTAAATTTCACAGTATGCCATATTGAGAATGCGTTAAGTGACCTTCGCTTTTACAGCCAGGCACAACAAAGGAACCAGCAAAACTGAGAGATCTAAATAATATAATATTTTTCGTGCTTAAGATAGCAATTAACACGTCTTGAAGCAAGGCAATGCTTCGCGCTCGAAGGCCTGAGCTTTTGGTATTTCTGGCATTCGGCCTGTGTTGCATGCTACCAAGACAAGCCGGAGAGCTAATGCCTCGCGAAAATGATTCGCGGTCTTCGAACAAGGGTGGAGCCACCGCTTCGTTTAAAGATGTGTTGCGCAAGAAACTTGGCGTGTTCCTCGCCGATGGTCTTCGATGGGATTACGTCGACAGGCATAACTATTCCAGCTTCCGTTCGATTGAGAAGTGAGGCTTCCGCGCCGGACGCCTTGTGCCCGTCTTTCCGTCTTTGTCCTATCCCAACTGGTACTCTCTCGTTACCGGTGAGTGTGATGAAGCTATCACCTTGAACTTGCACTGAAGAGTTTCCTTTTATTGTGTGCCATACCCACACACATGCTCGTGCGAAAAAGAAGGTTGGCATAATCACCGACCAGTCACTAACAGTGTACTTGTTCTCTTAGTAAGTGCAGTAGTAAAAAGTAGGTTAGTAATAGTCACTACCTGGTTGGTAAGTGAATAGTACTAGCTCGTAAAGTTAGCATGTTAGTACACTACTTGCAACCACACTAGCCATTTAATAATAGAATCACTTATTGACGACTACAATTATTTAACTAGATGTCTAGGCCTGTATTATTCATGTATATGTGGGCATTGTCATGCTAACTGGATTCTAAAAAACAGCATATGTCATATTAGATAAAATAAAAAAAGACGAGGCGCTATTGTTCTAACAGGTTAACTAATGACAGGTAATTAATTCAGATAAGTAGAAGGATAATGCAAAACGCAACAGCGTACATTGAAGCATGAACAGGCCACAAATGAGAACACCACACAAACGCACAAACTGAATATGAAGATTTCTACGAACTCTATGGGCAGCTTCAAAGCCATTCGTGTTCCTACTTAAGGATAGCTTATCGTGTACTTGTTTTCACCGTAGAAGATAGATGAATGATTGACGCTTTTTGCCGGTTAGCTTGTTCCTCGATATTTGCGTACATATGTGTCATTTTGTAATTTTAAACTGATTTTTTTGCTTAAGTGTGAATAGTAAAACCTTCTAAATATGGTATACGTTTCGGACACGTGTTAGGCATCTTTCAGTCGAAGTGCAGCATATACAACGGGCATAACCAGGTCATGTAGTGAGAAGCCAGAACAGCCGATGGTCATTAATAACGAACTAGACTAAGAGAGAAAACAGCAAAATAGCAAGCACGAGGAGAATATTTTTTATATATGCTGTTTTAATAGAATAAACTTAATTAATTTGTGCATTCTTGCCTTATAGATTGCAAAGCATTGAAGTTGTGCTACCATTTAACACTTTTTATGTTTGCCTTAGATAAAAGTTACAGCGAGACGTGCATGTTAACCACGTGAGTGCAGCTCTCGAGATTCGTTGGTCTCTTATAATGTAATAACAAATATTATGCCGCACTATAAAACTGTCGTTTTTAACATATTTCTTTATGTCACAAGGAAAATATTGTTTGTACGGGAGTGGCATGCACGCAGCCTGAAGGAAATCTACGTCCTCAAAGAGAGACCACTACAAACAATTTACATCTTAACCAGAGATCAACCTTGTGCACAGTTCTTTCAAGCTGCCGACATCCCAACAGTTTTCAATACTTATAACTTCCACCTCACTCATAGATCTAAATAGAAAACAAAGAATATTTTATAGCATGCACACTTAGCAGAGCTAGCGGAAGATTCTTCTTTCTATCTCTCACGGCTCATGAAAAAGTTCAAAACAAGAACACCATGCACAAATTATGGGGCCCATACGCTAAGAACTTTGCTCTCTTTGTTTAATTTCCTATCGCCAAATTTTTTATATTTCTTGTTGTAGGAGCATGCTTCATGCTTTCTTCGTCAAATGATGTTTAAAATGCCAGTTGAAACTTCTTTACCTTTGGTGTGGTATTTTTATTTCTTGTAACTGTTTTTCGACTTTTTTTTTCATCACAGTATTGCATGAAGTTGGGGTGTTCTTTTGTTGATCACGCGCAAGGATAATGTGTGCTTTCTTGGCGCTTGTGCTTATGCATGCAAGTTTTCGTATGCTATCACTGGACGTTGAACTGTACCGGCAGAAAAGGAAGCTAGAAGAGCTTTGTCTTCCAATACAATCTACTTTATGAAGTGCCAAATAAATTATTTGATTACTTGAATAAATATTTACTTAGGCGATTGGTTGACTGATTGATATTGCAATGCACAAAAACATATAAGGAATATAGGCTTGAAACCATATAATGGAGCCCTACATACCCGCCATGGCCTTTTATTTCATCTTGCCTGTAACATCAGTATAACGAAGCAAATGATGAAATGCACCTTTTAAACCTCGAAGGAAAAGTTTCTTATCATGGACCACTTTAGCCCTATGTACGGCGTTGACCTGCAAGTGTACAGCGACAAATTAGTGCGCACGCAAAAGCATAGCTGCGCAACGGCTTTCAGCATATCCAGCCCTGGCGTGTCACAGTCGCGATGCATAGAAAGCGCTGCAATCACTGCGACTTCAGAAAAAACGCTATTGATTTCTGCACGAGATGTCGCGCGGGCTGAGTCAAATTTGGCGCTAGAGCGAGTTCCTCGCGGGCTATCTGAAGAATAATATACAAGGATATCTCTGGCGTTCAATAAACACATGATTGGCAAGATGTTTAGTGTAAACTATGAGGAGATCACATCTCACGTTGGGATTGAAAACTCTCAAGAGTCTGACGCCCTTGCATGCGAAGTGCAGACATGTGTTTCAAAAGTAGTAGCTCTTAACACTTACCAAACAAAGTTATGATATGCTGTCATTTACACTAAGATTGAAATCAATGCTACTAAAAATGGAGTCAAAATTTATTTGAAGGAACCAGTACTAACAAAGCGTTTGAAGAAGTGATTGGCATAACACACACACACACACACACACATATATATATATATATATATATATATATATATATATATATATATATATATATATATGAGATACAACAGACAGTAATGCCAAGGAATGTACAGGGGAAGTTATTAAAACCAATGGAATGTAAATAAGAAGAAAGAAAAGTGGATGAAAAAATTACCAACTGTGAGCAGGAATCGAACCTACGACCTTCGGATTACGCGTTCGATGCTCTAACCACTGAGCTATCACAGCGGCCCTCCCTCCATCCACTTTTTTGGGGTTATCTGTGAATTTAGAAGTAGGAGTGACAGTCAGCGCCATCTATAAGCCAAAGAACGAGTGTGAAAACACTCTTATTCGCATGTTTGGCGTCACGTAGTACGTGAACTTATTATGAGCGGGCAGCTGATTAATTGTCTCTCTTATACAACCTAAACACACCGAGTCTGCCAGTACGAGACCCTCGTTCAATGAAATAAGGGAAAGAAGTGTATACCTAAGGGCTCGTTTTTCCGTGTTTTAACACAATATTAATGAGATATAACAGACAGTAATGCCAAGGAATGTACAGGGGAAGTTATTAAAACCAATAGAATGTAAATAAGAAGAAAGAAAAGTGGATGAAAAAATTACCAACTGTGAGCAGGAATCGAACCTACGACCTTCGCTCAGTGGTTAGAGCATCGAACGCGTAATTCGAAGGTCGTAGGTTCGATTCCTGCTCACAGTTGGTAATTTTTTCATCCACTTTTCTTTCTTCTTATTTGCATTCCATTGGTTTTAATAACTTCCCCTGTACATTCCTTGGCATTACTGTCTGTTATATCTCATTAATATTGTGTTAAAACACGGAAAAACGAGCCCTTAGGTATACACTTCTTTCCCTTATATATATATATATATATATATATATATATATATATATATATATATATATATATATATATATATATATATATATATATATATATGTGTGTGTGTGTGTGTGTGTGTGTGAAGAAAGAAAAGTGGGCGAAAAGACAACTTGGCGTGGGCAGGAAGCAAGCCTGCGACCTTCGAATAACGCGTTGCATGCTCTACCACTGAGCTATCACGGCGGCTATCCTCCCAGTCACTTTGTTGGGTATATATGGGAAGTTAAACGTGGAAGTGTCAGTCAGGGCCATCTGTAGCCATGGCGGCGAGTGTGGCGAACTTTTTTATGAGCCTATGTGGCATCACGTAGCGCGTGGACTTAATACGAGCTGGCAGATGACCAATAGTCTCTCGTATACACCCTAACGGCACCAAGTCTGCCAGTACGAGACCCGCCAGTACACGTGGCGCTAACTGACACTCCCGTGTTTAAATGCATATACAATCCCAATGAAGTAGCTGGAGGGATAGCCGCCATGATAGCTCAGTGGTAGAGCATCGAACGCGTGATTCGAAGGTTGCAGGTTCGGTTCCTGCTGACGGCCAGTTATTTTTCAATCCACTCTTCTTTCTTCACAGTTACATAGCAATTGGTATAATACCTTCCCCTATACATTCTTTGGCATTAGTGTCTTTTAGTTCTCGTTAATATTGTGTCAAAAAAGAGAAAAATGAGCCCTTAAGTATACACTTCCTTTCCTATATATATATATATATATATATATATATATATTAGGAAGCAGGACATCAGGTAGGTTAAAAGGGTGGGAAAGTCGAATATTTGGTTCTAGTATTGGGTTTACTGATCTCAGCACTGCCGCAACGACGACCACTAGCCGCGCTGTAGGAGCGAAGTGATAGTGGACGTCAGATGTTCGTTCCAACAGTGAGTAGGGAGCGATATTTCATGAAGGTCTTTTTTACAAAGCCCAGATGCACCAGCAGGTGTCCACAGCTGGAGTGCGTCACCTGTGCAAAACAGAACAATTCGACGTTTCGCCTCAATATTGACTTTCCTCTTGTGGTGAATGCTAGCAGTGTTGGCGCTCGCAATTTCAAGACAGTGGGCGATGCGAGCAGTGAACTCTTCTGGGGGGGGCACAAAAAGTGGCACAGGATGGGTCCAGAACAAATGTCGGTGCACGGCCACACACGACGAAAAACGGGTTGTAACTCATTGTACGTTGTAAGGCGGTATGAAGTGCTAATGTGACAAAAGGAAGTATAGTGTCCAAGTTCTTTTATGCAAATCATCTTTTTGACTAGCCCATCTAACGCTGTCCGTCCGTGTCTCTGTGCCAACGAATCGCGCCACGTTCCTCCGCCGCAGTTGTTGGAACGACGCCGAGTAGGTCAACTCGCAGCTATGCGTTGACGCCACTCTCTTTCTCACCCGCAGCAGCTGCCGGGTACTCCCAACACTCCTAGGTCATGTTGATCCTCCACCCGCTCGCAATAGACCGCTTCACCCTCTCAACCGGCCGCAATGCTCAACCGCACGTCAAGAGCAAACACTCTTTCGGCTCATTTATCTGCGATGAGACTTACACGAAACCCAACTCGCCTCCCCTGTCTTCACACTTCAAAGAAACGTTTACTCGAGTAAAGGCTACACCTACTTTCGCTTTAAATCTTTCTTCCAGATCCTGCGTCGACGCGTGTTTTGTCCGGGTCAACGGCGTGCGCGCAGCTGCTGATTCGCATCCCCTTATGGTTCCCTTCGGGGAGACGTCTGCCGAGCTTCTCACACTCTGTCTAAACAAAAGGCCTGCGAGAATAACGGGAGCCATTTTGTGGCAGAAATTCCTAAACAAAACACACAAAATCAGGAAAACAATTTTATTGAACAAAAAAAAAAACAAGACGAAAAAAAACAGAACGTTAACAATAATTTTTATAAGAAATTTTCAAGAATTTCATTACGAATGGTATTATGGTAGGGGTATATGCAAAATAAAAAATCGACATGCAGCCTGGCCCAAGAGAGCGGTTCACGCTACGTTTTTCATGCGTCGTGATTTCTCCGTAAACACAGCGAAGGCGCCTAAACTGACTTGTATGCAGTGAATGGAAGTTAGGGCTAGACCTTTAAGTCACCACTCAGCTGTTTGGTTTATCAAATATGTTTTCACTCTTTTCAGTACTGAAAAGCTGCGTTCTGCCGCAGATGTCCTCTCTGGGAGCATCGCCAATATCTTGAGGATTGTGTGAATATTCGGGAAGAGGGATTTCTCGCATTCAGCTCAAGCATGCATAGCAAAGCGGAAAAATTCGTTCTCTTGCATGGTTTGTCTTTTTTTTCCAGATTTACCATTCATGTTTTAATGTAAGGATATGAGCTGCTGTCCCATCTCTCAAATTGAAGGACAGCTGCACAGATTCAAATTTGCTTTTGGAGGCACGCTTCGGCAACACAAATTAAAAGTTTTGCAGTGTTTTGCGATGGTTTGCAAAGCGCCATTCGAGGGAAGCTTCAGATCGTTTTTACCCGGAATGAACAAGAATCACCTGTAGGACTCTTCCATAGAATTACAATCGTAGTTTACCGGCACCTTCGAGTTCCTTCCACCCGTGGAAGCTCGCAACTCTTCCGTAATCCACCGCTCTGTCTCGTTATAAAGAATATTTTGTGAAATGCTGCCTAAGCGTTAGTTCCCATCTCTCCGAGCTTAGTCAGCAACAAGTCGACCTGCTCCAAGGCGATGCTCATGTCAATAGATAGACTCTGCAGATACGCAGACAAGTGGTGTGTGAGGCCTAGCAATATTGCACTAACAATGAGGCGCATAAGAAAGTTGTGCTAACAGATTGGCACATGAAGGCAATGCGTGGTGGACGCTGTTGCTTTAGCACGAAAGACATTCATGAACTCTTCAAGCGGGCAAACTATCTCGAAAGCCCTTCTTCAAACGGTGAAATTAAACCATGATGTTCCACCCACCTCGTTTAAGAATATCGGCGCAGTCAGCCAAATGATATTGTTACGTGAGTAACGAGACAAAGTATTGCGAATATATTCGAAAAATATATTTGCAAGAGCGGTTGCAGCACTGGCCAGTCTGGCTCCGAGCTCGAGCAGCCAGCGACCCTCATCTTCTTCGTCGGGCGCACACGCGCATTCGCACTATGGTTTGTGGCAGCCTACAGGTAGCATAACCCCCGTCGGCAAAGGCGCCGTCTCGGCGCATCTAGATGTCAAGATCATTGGGCGAGTGGTACTGCTTCAGGCGTGCGACGTGTACGATGTCGCTGGCCCTAGGGGTGGATGAAGACGGCGAGGCAGCAGGAGTGATTTCATAAGTGACGGGAGTCACCTCACGAAGCACTCTGTATGGCCCTGTGTACCGAGAGAGCAGCTTGTCAGACAGGCCAACGTGCCTGGTCGGAGACCACAGCAGAACCAACGAACCGGGCGAAAAGTGCACATCGCGGTGTCGTTGGTCGTACCGACGCCGTTGGTTTGCTTGGGAGGTCAGAAGGCGAGCACGAGCGGTTTCGCGTGCGTGGGCGGCCCGGCTGATGGCGTCCAGAGCATATTGTGAAGTTGGAGCTGCTGGTAACGGAATCGTCGTATCGAGGGGTAATGTGGGTTCGCGGCCGAACAGCAAGAAAAAAGGGGAGTAACCAGCAGTGTCGTGGCGCGAAGAATTGTAGGCAAATGTCACGTATGGTAAAGCGATGTCCCAGTCAGAGTGATCTGAGGAAACGTACTTTGCAAGCATGTCAGTTAGGGTTCGGTTCAGGCGTTCTGTGAGGCCATTTGTTTGCGGATGGTACGACGTAGTGAGCTTGTGGCGTGTTTCACAAGAGCGTAGGATGTCCGCTATGACTTTCGATAGAAATGTGCGGCCTCGGTCCGTGAGCAGCTGGCGTGGAGCACCATGTTGCAAGATCACGTCGTGTAGAAGAAAAT
Source organism: Rhipicephalus annulatus (assembly GCA_013436015.1). NCBI lineage: Eukaryota > Metazoa > Arthropoda > Arachnida > Ixodida > Ixodidae > Rhipicephalus > Rhipicephalus annulatus. Next base: position 861,689 of record WOVY01000570.1, read on the forward strand.
CGGCGACGTCAGTGGCGCAACTTGTTGGAAGGGCGCGTGTGATTGCGTAGCGTGTGGCGTAGTCTGTGGCCACAGCTATCCACCTGTTGCCAGCAGAAGACAGAGGAAAAGGGCCGAGTAAGTCCAAGCCGACGCGAAAGAAAGGTTCAGTAGAAATATCGAGTGGTTGAAGGCGCCCAGCCGGAAGCGTCGATGGTGTTTTGCGGCGCTGACATTCCTCACACGCCGCGACGTATCTTCTGACGGACCGTGCCAGACCTGGCCAATAGAAGCGACGGCGAATCCGGTCGTATGTGCGGGACACACCCAGGTGACCGGCAGTAGGAACGTCATGGAGTTCGTGGAGTATAGCCAAGCGGAGGTGTTTGGGTATGGCAAGCAGCAGAGATGGGCCGTCTGGATGGAAGTTATGCCGGTATAATGTGCCATTCTGGAGTACGAACGAGCGATAGGATCGGTTCGATGGGGAGGAGTCGAGGCGCTCAATGATAGCTCGTAGGGCTGCATCACGGCGTTGCTCGTCGGCTATGTGGTTCAGTTGAGAAACGGAGCACACGCAGGCGTCGTTGTCAGGTATGGTGGCCGATGGGCCAACTGGATAGCGAGAAAGGCAATCGGCGTCCTGGTGCAGGCGTCCAGACTTGTATATCACAGCAAAGGTGTATTCTTGCAGTCGCAGAGCCCAGCGACCAAGTCGACCTGTAGGATCTCTTAAGGATGAAAGCCAGCAGAGCGCGTGGTGGTCGGTGACGACGGAAAAGTGAGTGCCATATAAATATGGGCGGAATTTTGAGACCGCCCAGACAAGAGCAAGGCATTCTCGCTCCGTGATCGAATAGTTACGCTCTGCAGGTGTAAGGAGGCGGCTAGCATACGCGATAACGCGGTCGTGTCCCTGTTGGCATTGGGCGAGAACGGCTCCGATACCGTGACCACTGGCATCAGTTCGGACCTCAGTTGGGGCAGATGGGTCAAAGTGGGCCAGGATAGGGGGCGTCGTCAAAAGTGTTATGAGGTGAGAGAAGGCGGCAGCTTGAGTGGACCCCCACGAAAATGGAACGCCTTTCTTCAAAAGATCGGTAAGTGGTTGGGCGATTGCCGCAAAATCTTTCACGAACCGCCTAAAGTAGGAGCAAAGTCCCACAAAGCTCCGGACATCTTTGGCGGATTGGGGTATTGGGAAACTCGTGACGGCACGAATTTTCTCAGGGTCCGGTCTCACACCAGAAGCATCGACAAGGTGGCCCAGCACGGTAATCTGTCGGCGGCCGAAGTGACACTTCGAGGAGTTCAACTGGAGGCCAGCTTTGCGGAAGACGTCGAGAATGGCCGACAGACGCTCAAGGTGGGTCTCAAATGTAGGTGCAAATACGAGGACGTCGTCTAGGTAACACAGGCATGTTGACCATTTGAATCCGTGTAGCAGAGAGTCCATCATACGTTCGAACGTGGCGGGGGCATTGCATAGACCGAAGGGCATAACCTTGAATTGGTATAGGCCATCTGGAGTGATGAAGGCGGTCTTTTCTTGGTCTTTCTCGTCTACGGCAATCTGCCAATAACCAGAACGAAGGTCGATGGATGAAAAGTAGCGTGCGCCGTGGAGACAATCGAGGGCGTCATCAATACGTGGTAAAGGATACACGTCCTTTTTGGTGATTCGATTTAGATGCCGGTAATCGATGCAAAAGCGCCATGTGTTGTCCTTCTTTTTAACCAGGACGACGGGTGACGCCCATGGGCTTGATGAGGGCTCAATAATGCCTTTAGTTAACATCTTATTCACTTCAGCTTGAATAATCTGGCGCTCCGACGCGGACACGCGATACGGTCGACGGTGAATGGGAGCAGCATCACCGGTGTTGATGCGGTGCTTTACAAGAGAAGTTTGGCCGAGTGGTCGGTCGTCAAGGTCGAAGATGTCACGGTAGGAAGCTAGAAGGCGTGCGAGAGCGGCTGTTTGCTCTGGGGGAAGGTCAGGGTCGATCATGGGACGTATTGACATGTCGAGGCATGTGGCATCGAGTGGGCGACAAGAAAAATTGGTGCATGCGTCGGCTGCGAAAGTGGTGACGTGATCATCGGCTAAGGACCGCAACGTGGCGATTAGGATGCCTTCAGGGAGGACTTGCTTTGTGAAGCCGAAATTTATGACGGGTAGACGGGTCCGGTTGGAGGCTACAGTTACGATGCAGTGAGGGACGGTGACGTCACGTGCCAGTAGGACATCAGGAATCGGTGTGACGATGTAATTCCCATCCAATACGGGTGAGGTCGTGGCGAATTCGGTGAATGTGAGGGCTTTAGGCGGTAAGCGGAGGAAGTCTGTGGCAGAAAGGCCGTGTTGAGGTTCAGGGTGAATATCCGGCTGAAGAGGAAGGTCTAAGCAAAGAGTACCAGCGGAACAGTCGATCAGAGCAGAATGGGTCGACAGGAAGTCCATCCCTAAGATGAGGTCATGAGGACAGTTCTGGAGCACCGTGAATAGAACAGGAATGTAACGGTCGGCGATGCTTATGCGAGCCGTACACATGCCAATGACAGGAACAGTGCCGCCATCGGCCACACGTACAGCTTCGGTAGCAGGAGGCGTGAGTACTTTTCTTAAGCGGCGACAAAGATGAACGCTGATTATGGACACATGAGCGCCAGTATCGACTAGTGCCGACAGAGAAATACCGTCCACGTGTACATCGACAAGATTTTTGTTCGTATGAAGCGTCAATGGAGGGTTTGGTTCAGACAGGGATGATGCAGCACTACCTCCAGGGGCTGCACTGTCTAGTTTTCCGTCGGGTACGATGAAAAGTTAGGCGGCGAGTGATGGCGGCGTGGCTGGGGCGACGGGGAACGACGGCGTTGAGGGGACGGAGAACGAGCAGGAAGGCGGCTGTTAGACGTGTCGAAAGCAGGGGCGGTACGGCTGGACGAATACCGGCGAAGATCTTCATATGGGCTATAAGGTGCGAAAAACTGGCTCCTATGTGGCGGCGTCCAGGAGGCACGGCAGTAGCGGGAGACATGTCCAACGCGGTGGCACCGGAAGCAGATCGGTTTGTCGTCAGGAGTTCGCCATTCCGCCGGGTTGCGAGATCGTGGAGCAACAAATGGGTCACGTCGAGGTGGATTAATGGGAATTGGTCTGGAGGAGGGGCAAGAGATGGGGCAAGCATCAGGGAACCCGCGGTTGGCGAATTCTTGTCGTACGACCGCCTGAATAACGGAGATCGCGGGGGTTGTCGGCATCGTATGTTCGAAAGAAGTGGGCTGAAGCGGCGCTGGACTTGCTGCTTCAAGTTCCCGTCGAACGATACGCGTTACACTCTGCTCAAAGGGCGGTGTGACGGTAGAATCGGAGCAGGTGGACGTAGCCGCCGTGTTTGGCAACCGAGAAAAAGGAGGGCGCACCCGACGGCTTTTTGCTGTTTCGAAACGGCGGCATTCTTGAATTACACGGTCGATGGTCGAGACGTTAGTGTACACCAGCAAATTGAAGGCGTCGTCCGCGATCCCCTTCAAAACGTGTCCAACCTTTTCAGCCTCAGACATCGCCTCGTCCACTTTTCGGCAAAGAGCGAGAACTTCTTGGATGTATGACACATACGATTCAGTTGGCGACTGGACACGGGTAGCCAGCTCCTGTCGTGCAGCTGCGTGGCGACCGGTCGGGTCCCCAAAGATGTCACGTAGCTTCTCCTTGAACGTGTCCCAGCTGGTGAGTTCGGACTCATTTGTCTCGTACCAGACACGCGGGGTTCCGTCCAAGTAGAAGAGAACATTAGCGAGCATCATGGTAGGGTCCCAGCGGTGAGTTTGACTGACCCGTTCATAAAGGCGAAGCCATTTGTCGACGTCGAGGCCAGGTTGCGCAGAAAATGTCCCGGGATCACGGGGTGTTTGGACGGCGACAAAGGTTGTCGGAGAAGCCGCAGATGGTGAAGCGGACGCGTTGTCACTGAAAGCCATGGCGGGAAGCTGGAGGATGCGGCCACTGCGGAGCTGCGTGGTGAGGACGGGGATCGTTCCACCTCCACCAAATATGTTACGTGAGTAACGAGACAAAGTATTGCGAATATATTCGAAAAATATATTTGCAAGAGCGGTTGCAGCACTGGCCAGTCTGGCTCCGAGCTCGAGCAGCCAGCGACCCTCATCTTCTTCGTCGGGCGCACACGCGCATTCGCACTATGGTTTGTGGCAGCCTACAGGTAGCAATATTGTAAATGCTTCCAGATGTTTGTTCTTTTTCAGCAATTCTCTCCTTTTTGGTGACACCCGATAGAAAGTGCACACTTAACTAATTGTGCCGAAGATCCGTTGATTGTCTTGGACAGCTGAGGCGTTACTCAAACCAAGGTTGAGGGAGTGCGACGAGCAATGCGTGTACAAAGCCATTGGGAAGTCGTTCCGGGTGAGTACCTGCACACTGTTGAATGCCCTACTCCTCCCCGCTGCTCAATCATATCCTTAGACTCTCATGATGTTCAAGTGTAGGACTAGATTCAGCACCTTCTTTTTCAGTGTGTCGTCAGCTTAGCTAAACGCACTAACATCGTCAACAGTACGAAGCAGAGAAAATCTTCTCGAATGCCCAAAGTAGTGGCAACGTAGCATACACAGAAGGAGAATTGCCTGGTTTGGGACAAATCCACTGTTTTATCGGCCAGTACAAAAACAAAAAGCCAGCCTCATTTACCTGTTTAACAATTTTAAGTTGTATAAGCTTGCCAATTATTGAAAGAATTCATTTTGAAGGTGCGGGCTGGAGTAGTGAGAATTGCTGTTGAAATAATTTCATTTTGATTGTGCCAGCTGGAGTAGAGAAAATTGCTGCCGGCTGTGCGTATGCCATTGACCAAAATGGTGCCTGCTGTATTCGCTCTATAACGTAGGAGCGCCCCGAAATAGCCGACGTTCTGTAAGGGTCTTGAGGGCCGCACAATAGAACTGCCTCAGCCGTCGTGCGAAACTTGTTGCCTTGTTGGCTTCAAGCTCACTCTTTGTTTGCTGATTAAGCTGTACGTGGATACTGCTTGATTTTCCTCAGGCGACAATGAGAAACAATTCCGCGTTAAGCGTTGATGTCTTGTGGTAGTCACTTCGAGCATGATTCTCGAATGTTTTGTTGGCATCCTTCCATTTTGTAAACGGAACTGTTACGACGTTCTTACATGACTGGTGAGAGCCTTTGCGCGGTTTGATCTTATGACAGAAAATTACGCAGGTTTTGCAAAAAGCTCCTTTCCATACGGGAGAAAATACAAGTCACCCATAGCGCTGCAGCTAGTGAGACTAAAACGTGCGCTTTTTACCGTTCTTGGCTACCGAGACTTCGCACATGAAGCTCGGTGGCGGCATCCATACGTCAGAGTATACCCATCCTCTGATTTCATCGCTGATACTAGTGTAGCTGATGAACATTCCGATATCATTTGAACAAAGAGGGCTTACAGTTTCCAAACCATCTGCGAAGCCATGCGTTCTCTTGGAATTAAAGTTTGCAGGTGCTGTGATGGTTCCGAAGGTAGAGCCACCTTCTGTTAATATAAGGACTGTTTTCTAGAGGTGCTATATGAATAAAAAATGCATGTATTCTAACAATAGTTTTTCCCTTCTTGTTGCATTATTAGAAGCACTCTAAAAAATTCACTCCTAGACCATATGAATTCACATTCAATGTGTTTAAAAAAGTAATAGGAAAGAGCAATATACGGTGAATACAGCATCATAGTATTGCTCGAAGCTCACAAGTGGCAATCTATTAGAAACGTTTAGTTGGGCGTACGTAATGAGCCTACGTACGCAACGCTACTGTGGGAGAGAACTGCGCATGTGGAGAACGTAAAGTATTGGTTCCAGAGATGCGCACATGTGATCATAACAAGACGCTACGTATGTAACGCAACGCTTACTACGTTAAGTTCTCGCAAGACCTCGAAGAAACGTCGAAAAATGGTGGCTGCAGTGGCATTCGACGCGGACAGAAACAGCGAACTTGACGCAAGGCATATGTACTTCACTATGAGAGGCTACGTTTTCATGCCAAGCAGGGTACATTCAAGCGGCGCGTTCCGGGATGCTAGCGTCTTTATTGGGTCCTTCAAAACACAGATCACTGTGTCGCGGGCCGCTCCCCGTGCTTTGATACCTTAAATAGCTGGTAAGTACATCGTCTGGTTATGAATACCTGGAACGCGACCACTTGCTGCAGGGTAGGCTAAGCCTCATCCACAGCAGCGCTGGATAGAGCGCTGGGGTTGATTCAGTGCGGCCGTGCCCGAGCAGACACTGTTCTTACATTGCGCACCCAAGTTCAAAACAGCAAAGGTCAACGAGCGCATTCAGTGCACCCAGGAACGATGCTAAAAATGAACACCGCGAACACCATGGCCTCACTTTTTGGCTGGTGGCCCTTGCCCTGGCAGTCAGGATGTTTTTCGTGCACATACATCACAGATGCCACGTTATTACTGGGACCTAGCATACTTCTAACATCAGTTGCGCTGATAAACATTCCAAACCCTCCAATCTCACTAACGACTTATCCATTTGAGTGAAACACATCAAGGTACGCTACACTAAAAGTATTATTGAAGGCTTCACTTGCAGCGTACGCAATTTCTCTGTACGTCCAACTAAAAGTGCCTAATAACTGCACTCTTCAAAGCAGACGTAACAAGCAAAGACATTAATAAGCATGGGACTCACCTTTGAAACTTTAGCGAAGAAGCTTGTCAATTTTATCGTTGACCTGGGTCGATTCCTGACCGTTGGAGTTGAAACCTGACTGGCATAATTTTTTTCCATGGAGTTGTGACTGAAGGAATTTGTCCGGACAGGAGCCATCAAACTCTCAGGGCTAAGCCCAGCAGAGGAGCCGGAGGTGATACCGGGAAAGTTTATCTACAGTATGTGGCGCCTTCGTCCAGATCAATCATCATCGTTGAAAGTGGCGTGATAATAGACGAATGATGGAACTATCTCTTCAGCATGTCGGCACTGGCGTTTTAAAGCTTCGGTCTTTCCTAGATTCTCTGCAGGGGAAAAATTGAGTCCAAGGCAGTCCAATGAAAGAAGTAGTCTCCATCACCGCGCTCAAATAAGAAGGTCAAACACCTCCTCCTGCCCAACCCGTAAGAAAAGGAAAACGCAAGCCTACTTCGTCCCACGGTGAGGGAGAGTAACTACACCAGACAGAAAACCACAACACAGCACAGTGAAATGTCGTAGTGTACCACGTGAAGTGCTGGCTCATCGATGTGGCTGCGGTGCTGGGCAGCCTACGGTGTGCGGGAAATAAAGGTGTGAAGCCACGAGGAAAATATAAGACGGCATAACACACAAACATCACAAGAGACACACAAGAGAAGGACGAGAACGAGCGCTCACTTTCAATTGAACATTTATTGGAAAACGATAGTAATATATTGTCACGATACTCAAGCACACGTGCTTGTAAAACCAACCTATTTATTAGGGCGAACTTGTGCCCACAACTTAAGGTAACTGTGAGAAAACTGCGAGTTCGTCGAACAACAAAGAAATTCCAGAGCACTTCTTCATTATCTTCACCAGAAGCCCGAGCTCATGACGCATGCGGGCTGGGTGTGGCCAGGTGCTCGTGCTACCACGGTCTCTGTGCGGCACGGTGAAGGGCGCTCAGTTTGAATGCGGCCAATAGATTGCAGCAATATGGAACAGCATAGGCAAGTGCAAGAGTGGCAGAAAAAGAATTGAAGAAAGAGCTACCCTTTCAACCCAGCGATCCCCGAATCACACTGACAAAAAAAAACCAGGGGAGGGGAGTCACCGAGTGCACTTTTCTGTCCTGTCCAAAAACAAAAGCTCCTTGTCACAAAGTGAAACTGAGGGCTTGTTCAAGCGGGCGCGACCCTCACGTATCATGTGAGCAGATTCTACAACGACCCGTTTTCTTTCGTCTCTGTGCCGGCATAGAACTCGGATGCTCTCAAGCGCAGGTTGGCAGCCGCATCGATCACATTGAATAGCCAGAAACCCGCCGATTTTGTTCCGGATATTAATAGCGTGCTTGCGGAGACGTTCATTGAGATGCTTTCCTATCTGGCCGATGTAGCAAGCTCCGCACGACAAAAGTATTCTCTACATGACCCCACACACACAGTCCACAAACCCAATACGATGTCTTACCTGGCATCCAACTTAGCGTCTTGTCACAGGAACGTGAGAAACGTCCCCGAAGACACGTTCTATGCACTCCGTTCATTGTCAGGTGCACCCTCACAAACAAAGCAGCGCAGAGTTGACCCCTCTTTCTAAGAAGCTCTCTCTGTAAACAGGCCTTCTTAGGCCATCAGTCGGTTGGGCGTGTCCAAAAAGGTTTTGAGGAAGGAAGTTGCCGGGCCTGAGAAATTCGCAGTACGACTGTCGTGTTGTCGACGCTTCTGGATACCTCGGGGAGTGCTGCAGAGCTGGAAGAAATCAGGGTAGATTTAGCCAAAACCACCGCGCGTGTCCAAGTGGCGCCAAGACATGTAGGCAGATCGCAACAATGGATGTATGCTGTTGTAACAGAGCAAGCATCGACACAAACCTCGCTTGCCCTGATGGAGCGCTGAAAGTTAGGGCTGAATCAGGCCTCACCGTTTGAGACAGCTGCATATACGCCTAGCGCCTTTCGTTCGGATGCTAGAGAATTCTGCTTTGGCAGCTACAGTAAAGGTTCGGGGCTCTACAAAAATAAACTTGTGCACGTCGTTTGTCACGAACGGGAGCCGCGTTCGGAAGTTGAAACGACAGAAGGAGAACCAGGCGCTGACGGGCCGGCTGCTCACGAGCGACAAAAAGCGCATTTCGAATATATATATATATATATATATATATATATATATATATATATATATATATATATATATATATATATATATATATATATATATATATGCAACACAAGTATTACAAGAAGCCAAAAGCACGCCTTTTGCCCTTTCCGCAGAACACGCCACCGAGCCCCAACAACGCGCAAGTTGGTGAAGAAGAAGAACCATCAGCGCTGGATTACATGGTTCACTCAACCAGAGAAGGAGTGTTTGATGAAGTAGTGCGATCAGCCGAACTGTTGAAAAGTATCGATAGATGACGCCGTGGGAGCAGTGACAAGTTTTGAAGAGGGTCGCCGAGGAGACATGTGATCACTTCCTACTGGGAAGGAGAACGAACCATCAGCGCTGTTGTCTACATGGAGTGAATCGTCGAGCCAGTGAATATGAAAGGAGCTTCGCATAGCCCAAACCAGCGTAACAAGGGCCAGATATGAGGTGGAGCTCGTGGTGAACATCCGATTTGGTTTGATTGAAAATTCAAAGTCTAAATCCCTGCTCGTTTTTTCTGAATCAACGATTGCTGAATTGCTGTTCTGTAAATAATAATTGCGAGCAAAGTGCCCTTGCATATTGGTTGAACCGAAGAAACACATGTTCCAGCTACGATTACTTCCGTCGCTTACCAGTGTCAACATGATCGAGCATACCCAACGATCGCCGATACTGCAGAACGAAAGCTTGAGAACAAGAAGTGACGGCGCCGCTCGCCCGTCCCAACCCACGACGGCGATCCATTGCTTCCGTTGCTCTTTCTCACAAGGCCTGCCGGTAAATGAGTAAAACCATATTGCGCGTGAGCTTTTGTAAGTGTTGAGCACCCCTCCTCAGAGCGATTGTTAGAGCTTCCTTGAAGTTTTAATCACCACACATGTGAGGAACATTGCTATTATTTTCTAACGGAAATGAAACGCGAACAACGCGGTACTGCACGTACGGTTACGTAAATAACAGCAGGGGTCGTCTGCTTATTTTCCCGAGAGTGATGAGAAAGTTCCCCAACTATGGCTCTTCCGTATGCGCTTAATATACGAATAACTAGAGAACAGCATAAACACTCATTCAGCAGGTGGGTGTCCTAACAGCAAGAAATTGTTTACATGCGCACTGTTTACTCTTTCCCCAAGCGGCTGCCTGTCCGAAGACAGAAGCTCACATCGTGGGGCTAACATAGGCACCAGTGGGGTCGAACGGGTTAATAAATCGTCGGATCCGTTCCATTCCCCGTCTACCTTTCCTACACAGGTGATTCAAGTGCATCATTCTTACGTTTTATTCTATTTTATTTTTCCCCCTGACTGCATTGCTCTGATCGCTCGTTTTGATATGGCTCCTACCGTTGCATCGCTTTCCATAGACTTTGAAGACATTAAGGTGTCAATTGAAAGAAAATTAGCTACCGTTCATAACACGTTGAAATCTGTAAAATCTGCAGTGACTGGGTGTCATCCTGAAAGTGTGAACAAACTGCAATCTGAGGTCGACGACGTCAAAAAAACCATGAATTTCATGAGCAGTAAGATTGAGGCTGCGAAGTCGAAAAACAGCGGCCTCATATCTGACAATAAGCACCTAAAAGAAAATAATCAGGTAGTGCTGCAAAAGATTAGACATTTGGAACAGTACTCTCGCCTCAATAATTTGGAAATAAGAGGTGTTCCAACAACGCAAGGCAAAAACTGCAGAAACATTGTCGAGCTTCTCGGCGAAAAGGTCGGTTGTCCTATCAAACCTGAGGACATCGATACTGTACACAGAGTACCATCGCGCGACATAAATAAGAAAAACATCATTGTGCGCTTCTGCTCGCGTGACATGCGCACAGAGTTTCTGAAGAAGGCTCGGAAGTTCCGCCCAAAAACAGACTTGCTCGGTTTTTCGGCAGCACAGGAAAAGCCATTATACGTTAATGAGCACCTGACGTCTGATAATAAGCGGCTGTTTTCTAAAGCACTTGCACTCAAGAAACAAATGAAGTGGGCTTTTCTGTGGACTGACAATTGTGTTATTAAGGCAAGACAAACTCTCGATAGTGTGGTGCACAGAATTGTCAGTCATGTTGATCGACATGTGTTCAACTCATAGGTGTGAAATAACGTAAACTTGGAATAAAAAAGAAAACATAATGGTTTATTTTCTTCTGGGTGACTTTAATAACATTTCTTCGCAGAACTGGGGTTTTTCTTCGATTCATTTCAATGCTCGTAGCCTTCCTAAAAATCATGACAGTATTACCGCTCTACTAGCTTCCCTTAATCATCAGTTCTCGGCTATCTGTTGCTCCGAAACTTGGTTATCGCCTGGTCATGGGGACTTGTATGGCTTTCCCGGGTATGTAAGCGAATATGCTCACCGAACTGATTATCGTCATGGTGGCTCCGCCATTTTTATACCAAACAACATTCCGTATAAAAGGCGCAATGATTTAAACCTAAATGTGGTGAAATGTGAATCTCTTTGGTTGGAAATTGATCTGCCGGGTATTTGTCAGAATCAACGAAAAACTATTCTTGTCACTGTCTATCGATCCCCTTCCAGTGACCCCTCTGTTTTTTGTAATGCGCTTCATCACTAGCTTGATGATCTTACTGCTAAGCGCAAGAATATAATAATTATGAGCGATATGAACTTTGATTTACTAGATTCCTCCAACCATTCTGCTCTAGAGTATAAGACTTGTTTTCATAGTTTTGGGTTTAAATCGCTAATATTTGTACCAACACGCTGTTCTGATAACGGCTCACGGTCATCAATCGATCACATCCTCACAAACATTGATGACGTCAGTCATGCTGGTGTCATTGAGAGTGACATCACAGATCACTTCCCTGTATTCCTATATTTTGAACAGGTTATCACTCGTAGCAACATAATACGTGAAAACTTTCGCTTTGATTCAGACAAGTACTGCATGGTCATTGCCGATGAAGATTGGTCCAGTGTATATGCCACGAATGATCCTGAAGAGGCCTTGACCAGGTTCTACGACGCTAATTATTCAGGCAGTTGAGCGTTAAACTACATTTCAATCATCTAACAGACGCTGCTTCGCCCCACAATCCCCTTGGTTATCACAATCACTGATAGGATCTCTTCGCAAAAAAGAGAACCTATATAAAAAGACGAAACGTCAGCCTTTTAATTCACGCTTGAAATCATGCTATAAAACATACTCCAGCACCTTAGCTGCACTTTTGAGAAAGGTTAAACAAAGTTATTATTAGCGGGAACTACAGAATTGTGGACATAACTCAGGGAAAAAAATGGCAGCTTTTAAAGGAATTTTTAAATTCCACTCAGTCGCGCAGAAAAGTGACCTCTATTCGTGTCAACAACGTCACCCTCACTGCGGCCAGCGACGTGGCCAACGCCTTTAATGTATACTTTTCCACTAGCCTTGCAGTCCCCTTCTCCTCAGACTATGTAGCTCCGTTTTCTCACAGTCCTCAGCTGATGTTTCTTTTTCCTACTTGTGCTTCTGAAATTTTGTCAACTATTTCTGGATTAAAAGCTACCGGAGCTGGGTTAGACAACATTCATTCAAAGCACACTAAACTTGTAATATCTCTTGTAGCGCCTATATTAAGCAACGTTTTTAACCGCTGTTTGAAGAACGGTGTTTTCCCGGATAAATTAAAATTTGCGAAGGTAGTGCCTGTATTTAAAAAAGGTGATACCCTCAGCATGTGCATTTACAGACCCATATCTGTCCTTTCCTTCCTGAATAAAATTATGGAAAAACTAATTGAAATAAGAATATCTAAATATTTAAGCAAATTTAACATACTTTCCCCTTGTCAGTTTGGTTTTAGGGCTGGTCTTTCCACTGATACTGCAATTGCTTGTTTCACTGACAAAATCAGATCATTCATTGATAATGGTAACATCGCAGGATCTGTCTTCGTTGACTTTACTAAAGCATTTGACAGTATTGATCATTTCATCCTATTTCGCAAACTCCAGTACTATGGCATAACCGGTCCCGCATTAACGCTATTACAGAGCTTTCTTCTTAATAGGTTGCAGGTGGTCTCGGTCAAAAATTTTACATCCAGTCCCAACTCCATTACAAGAGGTGTTCCGCAAGGTTCAATTTTGGGTCCGTTATTATTTTTATTATTCATAAATGATTTACCACGTTGCCTTAATTATTTGTTCTTGTTTACTTTACGCTGATGACACGACTCTCTTTTCTCATCACTTGGATTTAGCTACTCTCGTGTCAAGACTTCAAGCTGACCTTAATTGTCTTGTTGACTGGTGCAACTCTAATAGATTGTTGATTAATCCTTCCAAAACCTGTTTTATGCTGTTTTATTCACTAAACAAAAAACTAGCATTCATTCCTTACCTTTTTGTGAACTCAGTAGTTATTCCTTTAAGTGATCATACGTCATTTTCAGGAGTTATAATGAACACACATCTGAAATTTCAGCAACATATCAATTCTGTTTGTAAAAAGATTTCGTACGGTATTAGGGCATTGGTCAAGTCCCGAATGTGTTTTAACATCAACACTCTGAAGGCATTGTATTATGCATTCATACACAGTCATCTCAGTTATTGCATTACATCATGGGGTAATTCATATTCGGTGCACATTTGGCCGTTAAAGGTATTGCAAAAACCAAGCAATTCGACTCATAACTTTCGCTTCACGTCAAGCGCCATCACATGAGATTTTTTGCCAGTTTGACGTATTACCGATCTCCCAAATGTACGTTTATAATGTGTGTGTTTTGTTTATCAAAATTTTTCATCGTACCCTAACTATCGACATATTTCCTATTACCTTGTTGGATATTTCCAATAATACTAGATTCGCGGTCGCCCATAACCTGTTAATACCTAAAGTTCATACTAATTATGGAAAAATGAGCATTGTTTTTTCATCAATTTCATTATGGGATTCTTTATCAGATGATGTGAAAGACTTAATGCACATTCATGTTTTTAAGTGAAAATTGAAAAAGTCTCTATTAAACGTATAACTGCTAGATTTTGTTAATTTTTGATATCTTGCTTTGTTTGTAGAAAAAAAAGTTCGAAATGTTCCACGATTTGCTCTTTCGTTATCATATTTCAGCTTTTTCATTGTATTAACATAGGAGGTCCCGACTGCGGTTTACTACCTTGGGACCTCCTCCTGCATACTTACTCACAATGTACACTTCTGATGCTAATAACGAAACATTGCTTGATTGATTGATTGATTGATTGATTTTGTGTTTAAAAACCCTTTTCCAAGGTCTCCGTGTATAAAGTGCCTTTGGCTGTCTCCCTCAGTGGGTGGTCGTCTGCAATATGTAGAGAGCATGTGCTCGTAGGCTTGTGAGTCACTGGGATGTCTTTTTTTATTGATATAATATAAGGAGACGTTGGCGCGCCATTATGGCGCCGGCTACTCCTTAGCCGTTGAGTGAAACTTGAACAAGTATCTTCAAGTAAAACATACAAAATAGTGCATGGAAAATAGAACACTCGGGCAATGATATGCAAAGACACACTTATACGCACATATCACAACATAATGATAAGGAAATGTTCGTAAGTCAATGACTGAAGTCTCTGATAATGTCCCTCGTAAATATTCAGTCCACCCAGCACAAAACAGCAGGACACACGTCTGGTCCTTAGGAAGATGCATTCGCTCGTGTGTACATAATTGTCGACAACTCATTCCCATCACAACACACACATGATGGGTGTCACATGATACTGCACGTAATAAGTACATGCGTTATACAAATGAAAGTTCGTTATTTTTTAATACTTGTCAGTAGTTCTGCTGTCTTGTAAGAAACGTGTTAATGCTTTTAAAGCGTGCGACTGTAAAACTCCGTTGGCCACGAGCCCAGAAGTTTCTTCATGCTAAACGGTCTGCGGTCTAATGCCAACAGTTCGGATTTAAGACGGCGTCTCGGCGTGTCATGATGTGGACAGTCTATGAGAAGGTGACATACGTCTTTATCTGTAAACCCACATTCGCATTTGGAAGTTTCAGCTCTGCCGAGTCTGTGCACAAAATGGTTTGTGTATGCAGTGCCTAGCCTCAATCGATGAATTAGTTTTCATACTTCTATCAAATGCCGGCGTAATTTTGAAATCAATAAATAGATCAATGTGATGTAAATCGCAGCTCGTCGTACTTTGGTCAAACCAAGCAGTTTTGTTCATTCTGAAAGTTGTAGTCTTTATAATACTACGCAATTCATTTTTCGAAATTGGTAAAGAAACAGAAACGTCTTCACGATGTGCTTGTCGTGCTGCTTCATCAGCAGCTGTGTTTCCAGGAATGCTGCAATTTCCAGGTATCTACTGGAATTTGATCACATGTTGCTCCTTGTTTGCTTTGGTGAGCTCGTTCAGCGTTTCTTATGTCATACTATCAATTATTACTGTCTTGTTCGTACTGGAGTGTGATCTTAATGCGGCCTGTGAGTCACTAAAAAGTACCCATTTTCTAGCGTCTGTTGCCGAGTTTATATACTTTAGAGCATACAGAATAGCGAAGAGCTCAGCTGTAGTAGATGACGTCATGCGACATATTTTAAGCGATTCCTGAATATTGAGTTGTGGTATGATAAATGCTGATGTTAAAAACGTTGTAATACTTGAGCCACCTATGTAAATGTGTATGTACTCTGGATACCCCCTGTGTATCTGATAAAGCGGTAGTTGTTCAGCAGCTTGGATGAACTAATTCATCGAGTTGGCTAGGCAGGAGCGGCGTGAGCACGATGCCTGATCGCCGCTTGCTTTCGCAGTTCGCTTTTTTGTCCGCCGCCCTGCTGCCGTGTTCTGCTGAGCCAAGGATCGTGCCTGACCCATCACCCTGGCCTGCGCATGCGAACTTCGCGGTCCCTCCGGAATCGCCTATCGACGACGTGCCCGGCAGACTGGTGAAGCTTGATAGCCCTATCTTGGACTGTCTGCCTCGCTCACCTTGCCGGAATGCCTGCAGCGACCCCTGGAAGACGACCAACGCCTGCCCAGTGACCTCACACTCGACCCGTTTAAAAGGACTTCATCCCAGCACGTTCTTCAGTGGGCTAGGCAGGAGCGGCGTGAGCACGATGCCTGATCGCCGCTTGCTTTTGCAGGTATGTTACCTCGCAGATGCTGCGTGCTTTAGAAGCGATGATCGTTTTCTGCTGCTCTGTGCCTCCCCACAAAGTATTGTTTCATGTTATTCACACATTGTGTTTTGCTTACATCGTCTTATCCTAAGCAGTGACGTTGAACTGAACCCGGGCCCTCTCAAGGAAACCCGTTCTAAGGTTACTAATAACACAAGTGATTCTGCCACAGGACGAACGAATCGCGTCAAATCAGCTTATGATGTATCGGTAACCACTTCTTTTCCGGGCGTTCCTGATACATTCGCAGATACTCTTTCGCAGATACTGGCTGGTCAAAAGCAAATCGCGCGCGATATCTCTGATATTAAGCAGTCCTTCAACGCCCGTCTTGAGTCTCTTGAAGCGCGTGTGTCAGCACTCGAATCAATGCCGGCATCTTCCCATGTGAACAGTTTATCTGAGCCAGAACGTTCCGACATTTTGCATTTATCACGAACAGTATCAAAACTTGTTTCTAAAAACGACGAACTAGAAAATCGCTCTCGAAGGAACAACATTATCGTCCGTGGTTTGCCCGAGGAATCAAAATGAACGAATGTTTCTTTACTCGCTATCGTTGCGAAATTTATGTCCGAGCATTTGGAAATGGCGTGCCCTCGTACTGAGCGCTGTCACCGTATCGGTACGGCGCACAATGGCCTTCCACGTCCAGTCATTCTCAAACTGTTGGATTTCAGAGATAAAATGGATATTCTGAGCAATGCTCCAAAGCTTAAAGGTACTGGTTTCCGCATTGCTGAAGATTATTCTACGCGAGTACGTTCGTTACGTAGGAAACTTTGGGAGGCCACCTCATCTCATCGTAGCAATGGTTCCAAAGTTAAAATACGTTTCGACCATGTGTACATTGACGGCACTCGTCATTACTGGGACACTAACCTTAACTTGCTAGTAAAAAGTCGGGTTAATGTAAACCGCCCCCCTTCTGTGCCTGCATCCGTTCAGTCTAGTTCTTCGTCGCCTTCCTGAACTGCCCGTAAGCTACCAGATAACCTCACCCTCTTTAATCTAAACGCCATGAGTATCATTAATAAATTTCCAGACCTTCTTTCTCTTGTCTCCTCGTATTCCCCCCATGTTATCGGGATCACCGAAACATGGTTACACGATGGCATACTTGATTCCGAATTTACCCCACCATGATTCATCGCAGTTAGGTTTGATCGCTCTAATACGAATGGTGGTGGTGTTGCTTTGCTACTGCGTTCTGACCTTAAGTTTTCGCTGTTACCTTCTGCAGCTGCTACTGAATCAGTATGGTGCAAGCTGCGTCTTCCTAAAAAGTCAATTGTAATCGGTGTATTTTATTGCCCTCCCGGGTGTTCGGTTGAAAGCATTCACTCCCTCAGCCAATTCATTCTTGAACATAACTTTTCTGCGGCACATTTTGTTTGCATGGGTGATTTCAATGCACCTGGGGTTAACTGGTCGGCATTGACCCACAGCGGTCGAGATACCATTATTAACAAAGCACTCCTAAATTTGTCACTCTCTGCTGGGCTTCTCCAGATCGTTACTGGCACCACAAGGTCCAACGCCCTACTGGATTTAGTTTTTCTTAGTGCTCGTGCTGCGCAGAATGGCTTCACTCATGAGATAATCAAAGGAATATCTGACCACAGTGCAGTTGTTGTTAACATTCCTTCTTCATTGCCGAGACCTGGTTCGCTTTTCACAACTTTCCCTGACTTCAATAACGCTGATGATATTTCTATTATCGAGGAATTGTTCGATAGCTTTGAAGCGTTCAACGAGCTAAGTCTCAGTGGTGACACTAACGCCCTTGTAGATTTCTTCGGGCGGCTTGTTAACTCCTGCATACGGCAGTTTATTACACTAAAAACGAAAAAGACTAATCCCAGTGTTCCATGGATGAATCGCGACATTGTCCACTTATCACGCCATGTGAATCGCCTCAGGCGATCTAGACGTAACAATAACCCTGACACTATCACCAAGTTCAATCTCGCGAAAGAAGAACTTCGACGGATGACAAACTCGGCTAGGGATTTTTATTATCGGGTGCAGCTTCAAACTCTGCTTAAAAGTAATCCCAAAAAGTTTTGGCGTTCTATCCTTTCTAAATCCACTTTACCGTCTTCATTCACCTCTGATGGCGAAACATTATGTGACGCAGCTGATATATCAAATGCCTTGAATGATTATTTTAGTTCCAATTCTTCTGTTGACAATAACATTGTTCCTCCCTTCCGAAATCGTCTCTCTAATATCTCCATTGGGAATATTACAATTACCGCAGAGGGCATTCTGAACCTTATATTGAATCTGGACGTAAAAAAATGCAGTGGTCCTGATTGCATTCCCAATGCATTTCTACTCCGGTAGTCCCAATGGTGTGCTCGGTAGCTTGAAATTATTTTTAACACATCTATCCGCACCGGTACCGTTCCCTCGTCCTGGAAAATAGGTAAAGTTCTTTCTCTTTTCAAATCCGGCGATAAGCACTCCTTTTCCAATTATAGACCAATTTCATTAACCTCATACTCTTGTAAAACGCTTGAACACGTAACCTTTAAACGCATCATGAACTTCCTCGAGTCTAATAACGTTCTGTCCAACTTTCAACATGGGTTTCGACGCGGGTTCAGCACGGTGATGCAACTTATTGCCTTTTCACATGACATTTCCATGAACCTTGACGCAGGATATCAGATTGATGCCATCCTTATCGATTTTTCTAAAGCCTTTGACACTGTTATTAATTCAAAACTCTTGCACAAATTAAATAGGATCCTCAATAACCCACAATTAGTTCACTGGATTTCTTGCTTTCTTTCGAACCGTTCTCAATTTGTGCGCTTTGATTCCGTTGCTTCTTCCCCGGCCAATATCACTTCTGGTGTTCCACGGGGCTCAATCCTCGGGCCTTTGTTATTTTCGCTTTATGTTAATGACTTGCCTGATATTGTTCATTGTAAGATTCAATTGTACGCTGATGATTGTGTTTTATATCATGTAATCCACTCGACCAATGATCACATCCTTCTCAACGATTCATTTGCACCTTTCTGTAACTGGTGCCGTTCCTGGCGAATGAACATTAACTACAAAAAAACTGTGTTCATGTCCTTTACTAATAAATTAGTTCTTTCAGATTTCAACTACTCATTTATTGGACTGTCTTTGCTGAGAGTTTACCAATATATATACCTTGGCGTGCTTTCCACTCCTAACCTGTCCTGGTCTCACCATATTGATTACATTACTTCTAAAGCGCTAAAAAAACTTTGTTACCTCCGGCGTACGCTATCTGCGGCCCCTAGCGATACAAAACTAACTGTGTGCAAGACCCTTATCCACCCCGTGCTCGAATACGCGTCACCTGTATGAAACCCCTACAACTAGTGCGAAATAAAACAAATAGAATCGGTACAGAAAAAGGTCATTAGAATCATCTTCAGGCGTTATGACTCTGCTTTTTCACCTACGTCAGCATTACCATCTTTGAACCTATCTCTACTTTCATCGCGAAGGAACTTTGAGTCTCTCAAGTTATTACTTTCCATAATTTATTCGACGTGCAAACTTTCAAAAGATCTCTACCTAACATGTTCCAGACCTTCTTCAACACGCCAATACCATCCTTTGAATATGACACCATTCTACGCCCGTATTAACACGTTAAAATTAAGCTTCTTTCCATGAACTGTTGAACTTTGGAATAACTTATCCGATGACATACGTTCTTTGCCCTTAAATGAATTTTGTTATCCATAAATACCCTTTGACAGTTTGTCTTTTTCCGTTTCACTGTTTACTGTGTTCTCTTCCTTGCCATCATGTCTTCATTATGCCGCCATATGATGCCATGTATTACCACTTTGTATTTTGCTTTCCTTCGCAAAGTATTACACCATGTTTTGTACCAGCCTGTTACCCACTCCTGCCATATCCCTTACGGGTTGCAGCATGTAAAAATAAATAGATAAATAAATAAATAAACATGTCTCTCTTTCTGATAATGCCATCCACTGAGAATCCAATGCTTGGTATTGCAAGCAGCCATAGAGGATAGTCTATTTAAGAACTCCAAAATTCATTTCTTGGTAATATATGTACATTACTCTGTATATCTTTATGAGCATTGCTTTTATCCGTTCATAAAATATCCAGTACCAATGGGTGGTCCTTGTGTTGCGTCTGTAAGCGAAAAAAAATGCGGCATGTTTCGATTGTACTCATGGCTGGAAAGGGTGGTCGTCGAGTCTCTGCTATGACAAGGCTGCTGAATGTCGCTCGTGGGACACCTATGCAGACGCACAGTTCCCTAGCCAATAGTCTTTGAAGTCGCTCCTCTGAAGTGCGGGAAAGGCCGTGTAAGACTGTCGCAGAATATGCAGCTTTTTGTCGTATTAAAGCATTGTGAACAGTGAGCATGGATGATACAGATCCGCCCCATGATGTCCCAGCAATTCTGCGGAGTATATTCACTAGCGTATTCACCTCGTTTTCGAGTTTCTTTATGTGAGGTGCCCATGATAGCTGCCTATCAAGTATTATTCCGAGAAACCGATGCTGTGTCATAATCATTAGTGGTTCTCCTTCTAAATTGAGATTGAATTTCTTTAACGTCTTTAGGATGAAGGGCAATCCTAAAGACGTTAAAGAAAGAGAAATGATAGAATCATTTCTCTTTCTTTTAAAAAGTTGTTGATAATATTTATGCCGTCTTGCAATGCAATCTGAATTAACCGTATGTCCGTGCCAGATTCCCAAATGCACACATCATCTGCATAAAAGGAGTATTTCAACCTGGAAGGCAGTCTTTTAGCTAAATCAGCCATAACAAAGTTGAAAAGAAAAGGGCTGAGTATACTTCCCTGTGGCACTCCCTGTCTGTCGTCATACTCAGCACTTTTTTCTTCGCTCGTTTGAATGAATATTTTGCGACCTGATAAAAATTTAGATACCCACCGCAAAGAACTGCCGGACAGTCCGAGTTCCAACATACTCAGCAGAACATTAGTGTGATTGACCGTGTCAAATGCCCTTTTGATGTCTAAGAACACTGCGACCGTCAAACTACTACAGGCGCGTTCATGCTCCACATACGTTACTAAGTCCAGTATGCCATGCATTGTGCATCTCTGTTTCCTAAAACCTGTTAAGTAGTTTGAGAATACATCAGTTTGGTGGCACCACCACTGAAGTCACGCATCAATCATTTTTTCTATTACCTTACATAGACAGCTTGTCAGACTAATTGGGCGGAAGGATTCAAGGTTCAAGGGCGTCTTGGCTGGTTTTAATATCGGAATGGTGCGAGCAAACTTTTAAGACTCAAGTACAATTTGTTGCATGCATAAATTATTGTAAATATCTAAGAGAATAGTTGTGCCTGTGGGCCCAAGGTTCTCTAGCATATTGTACGTAGTTCCGTCCGGTCCAGAGGCCGATTTTTGACAACAGGATGCTATAGAACAATGCAGCTCCCTTAACGTAAATACAGGGTCTAGTTGAGGATGCTGGGCCCAACAGCAAGCATTAATTTCAGGTCCGCTGGCTACTTGTGCAGTGTGGCCATAAAATTTTGTTGATCTTTCTTCTTCAAATTTTTTGCGTGTATTACCAACCAACTAGCTCGGCAACGTGTCTTAGCAAATTTCTAAAGAGGCAAAAGTTAAGCTGACTGATTTTTCAGTAAGGCAAAACTTGGTCGGCTCAAATAAAATTAGCTTTTATTTTATTCCACGTTTTGTAATAAAAAAAAAACAGGCACACGTTGTCTGAAAATGTCGATCTATAAATGTAGCTTTAATAACAACTGACATACGGGCATGACAAACAACCGTTGAAAAGAATATCCAAACCGATGCAAAAATTATTAACAATCACGAGTAAGACACGGCGTATTTGGCTCAAGCACGTTTGTTATGACGGAGCCTATAGTTTTCTTACAGACTACCAAATGAGACTGAAGTTCAGAGGCACGGAGAGGCTTGAAGCAACCGAAAGTTTTTCGATCAAAAACGTCGCTGGAAACAGTGTTTCGGCAAGTTGACTTGTCTTGATCAGGGCAACAGCGTTGACTGGACGAAGAAAAGTTTCTTTGTCAAAACGTTGGCTCCATCGACATTCTCTGTAATAATCTTGAGAAGCATTCAGTCCGTCACGACTTTTGAGTGACACTATAAAAAGTAAGGACTCACAAATTTCGAAGCCGTGGCTACAAGTTTCATGAGCCAGAACCAGCCTATAACTACTTGACGTAGTTTGAACTACACGCCGAAAGTGAAAGATACTAACCCCCGTATTCACAAACGCTCCTTCACTCAAGGGCTCCCTTTGACTTGACTAAAGAGTCAAGGCGGAGCATGCTCCTCCTCTCAAGGAGCTACTGCGTTTCATGAACGCTCCTCCACACTTCCTTTGCCAAGGGAGGCATTGGAAATGATCCCTCCACTTGAGTGAATTACATGATCCGAGAGAAGCGCCAGATAACGAGAGTATTTTTGTTTGTGGTTAATAAATACCTATCTCTGTACAATGAATGAACGCTTTTCATCATTATTTTTTTTTTACAAATTGACATTACAACAACATACATGCATTTAGAGTTGTAGCGTGGTTTTCGTAAGCCTTGAGCCGGTAGAGTTAGCGGAACCCCCCCTTCGAGTCTGGCACCAGTCGCACCGAGGCAGCTGAACGAACAGCTGATGACGTTTTGTCTGCTGATGAACGTTTATACGTGCTTAGTTTATTTAGTCTCATATGCGTCTATTAATTGCAGTTTATAGTTGCGGTAGTGTCTGCGTATGTGTTGTTTAAGACCCTGCTTTCGCCGGGGTGACTAACGAACTTCGTGAGTGTTGGTAGGAAGCACAGCAGATGGTGTGTTGCTTTCTTTAATTTCCGCTTGCTGGGAGCCTTCTGGTCACTAGTGTAGCCACCGAACGGGTAACGCGGTGGAGTGAGTAATTTTTGCTTTATATCACTTATATTTGCGTGCTTTTACGATTCAAAACCGCATTGTGTACAAGGATTACTTGCAGGTAAATTCGTTCTCTCTGCGGTAGTACGCACACAGTTACTAATTTCAGGGGACTGTGCTTTGTTTAATTTTCTCATTTTTCGCGAATTTCAACGTGGCGCTTTCTTAGTTACTTCTCTGCATGTAACGGGAAATTTGGAAGACAATGCTCACAACTGCTATTCAAGGTTATACCAGGGTAGCGTTTAAAAGTAGGCATGGCATACTTCTGGCTAAGCGTTCGCATTAGACTGCTGCGCAAGTTAAGAAAAGTGACGGTGTGTTTTTTAGGGGCGAAGCTCCTTAAAACGATACCCGTTCGTCCCTAGTAGTAGTAGTAGTCGTAGTGTGTAACCAGTCTTACATATTGACCTCCAAGGTGGTGCCCGTGGGAGATTTCTTCTGTGCGTTGTTGAACAATAAAAAATTCGCAGCGTACGTGTTAACTAAAATCTAAATTCTCCTGTTTCTAATTCCCCCTTAGCAGCCATTGGCATGTACATTGAGCACTATCTGACAAGAAGACAAGAAAGGGTTGCTACGCTATACTCGCTGGGCATAACCTCCTTGGTATTAGAAAGGTTTAGCGAGCGTTGGGCCACAGTGCCATGCATATAGTGATCTAGTATATACGATGAACTCGAGGTGGTTAAAGGTGGGAAGTAGACAAGAAGCGCCAGCCGTAACAAAGTGTGTGTGTGCCTCCTCTCAATCAGTCCTTGGAATGTCCGCTGGATGTCGGTGCTTCTATAAACGGGATATATGATGAAACGTTGCGAGATGGTGGTACTTGGAGTGTTGAATAGGTGGACGAACGGACACATTGACAGATGCATGGACGGACGCACGGATGGCTACACGGATGGATGGACGCATGGATGGACGCAGGAGCGGATGCATGGACGAAAGCAGGGACGCACGAACAGACGCACGCACGGACGGGTGGATAAACGCACGGGCGGCCACACAGACGCACGCATGGACGGACGGAAGCAAGAACGAATGGACGGACGGATGCTTCGCCCCACTCTCCATCATTCACTCCGTGGATATGCTGACATTTTTTCAACTAAAGGTGAAAACAGCATTTTAAAGTTGTTTTTTGTCGTCAATTAGCAGCATACATAGTCGGTTAACCGTGTGTGTGTGTGTGTGTGTGTGTGTGTGTGTGTGTGTGTCAAGTTGAAAGTTTTAAACTTCCAAGGATGCAGTTATTTTTTCCATCTGGCTTCTATTCGCCCAGGAGGAGGAGGAGGAATGAAGGAGGAAGGACAGGGAGGTTAGCCAGTTCTGAGACCGGCTGGCTACCCTGTAGTGGGGAAGGGGGTAAGGGGGATAAAAGATGAGAGAAAAGAGACGTTGTAAAGAAAAAGGGAGAGAGAAGGTCGTCAGATGATCCACGACGCTGCTTACAGTCTGTCTCTAAGACCACTTGCCCGCAGAAAGCGCAACAACACTCTCATTGCCTTGCGTGCAGAGTACGCTCTCGGCCAGTGTCCTAATACCAGTGTCCTAATTCACCCAGCATTTGTGGATGCGCTAATATCACAGATTCGAATAGACGTAACCCTTAAATATTCGTAGCTTCTGTCTCCAAGGTCACACAGCGGCAACGTCTTCAAATATTTGTCGCGTCTCCTTTATCTGTGAGCTCAGTAGCACATTCATTATTGCAAGAATGACATTTGCACTTATATTTGGCTTTTATTTGTAGAGAACGAATGCTACGGTGCCTCTTAAAAATTATCGTGGTGTTTGTGCTGCTTTCCAAAGCCTCGGCAGTACAAATTTATGGGAAATGTTTTATTCTTTTGTAAATCATAAAATTGAAGCCGCTTCTGATGTTTGGTGCTGTTCTGTCTTAAAAATGACCATGTGGGTTGTCTGAACCTTGGAGAAAGTGTCGCCAAAAAGCGGAGTACTTTACTCTGCTGATTTAACAAAGACCAGTGCAGCAAAGTGGTAAAAATTGCTCAAGAGTATCGCAGTCATCGCGGGTACATCTGGTCAGAACCCTGTAAACAAAATATTGACTATTGTTGCAACATTAGCATGTCAGTACGTTGAAACCACGTTCATCTCAGTTTTGTGGAAGGGGAGTGGTGCTGCTGTATATAAAACAAGTCTGATTTTTATAGAACTGCTCTCCTGTAGAATTGCAGAAGTGCTTTTTGTGGTCCTGTCTCATCCTAAAGGATAAACATGACGATAATTTTGTATTAATAGTCGAACAAAGCAAAAGTTTGGAAGGGAAAAATGAACCTTTATTACATGTGGCTAAGAGCAATGTGGCCAACACAAGAGTGCAACTGCAAAGTGTCCATCAATCAAGCATATGCATGAACGTAGCGTGTATTAGCCGAGTTTCACAGGTGGCCCCTCAATGAAGTTGCTGTCAAGTATCTCAGGAGGGCTCGTGTGGTTTTCTGTGCTGATGTGCAGCGCGACCAGGCTCCTAAGATCTTTGCTTCATTGAATGGCCGGTCATCGAGTCTATTCAAGGTACACTGGAGAGTCCGGCTATCTTCATCAAATTGGGCACAGTGGCACAAAAGATGTTCAATAGTCTCTACACAGTTGCAGCTTTCACACATGGATGAATCTGCCATGCCAATGCAATGGCTGAATGACTTAGTAAACGCTACCCCAGTCCACAGCCGACACAGCATTGTAGCGTCACATCAAGAAATCTTTGATGGCAGTTGTTTCTGGAGTAACGACTTAAGGTTCTTAGGGCGCTTGTCCACTTGGAGTCAAGTGGACAATTCCAGTGCGCAAGCGTGGCATTATGCGCGATGTGACGAAGTTCTCTAGCTGCGTCTACTCTTGACAAGGGTATTAACAGTGTCGGTGCTCCATCGTGGGCACATCAGGCAGCGTCGTCGGCGACGTGGTTACCACTGATGTCACAGTGGCCCGGCAACCATTGTAAAACAATGTCCTGTTCTTGATCAGCGGCGCGATGACAAACTTCATTAATATAATACCCCATCTGGTGGTAGTTTCCACGTCGTAGACTTCGCACGCATTGAAGGGCTGCCTTGGAGTCGCAGAATATGACCCATCTACTAGGGAATTCTGTCATAACAAACTCCACAGCGGCTCGAAGAGCGGAGAGCTCAACTCCCGTAGATGTCGTGAGGTGTGATGTCTTAAATTTGACAGTGATTGATTGAGATGGTATGACAAAAGCACCTGTCCAACTTCCCGAGACCTAACCGTCCGTGTAAACATGAATTCGGTTAGCATACGACAAATGCAAAAGGTCCAGTGAGATCTGCTTGAGGGCTGCAGATGATAGGCTTGCCTTTTTAGATATTCCCGGCACTTCAAGCTGCACATTGGATCTTTTCATGCACCACTCTGGAGATAGCGATATGGTTGCGGGCGAGAATCTCCACGAGATGGAATTCTGGTTAGCCGCAACGAATTTGGTCCTTTGGTCCTCCTTTGGTCCTGCCTTTGGCCATCCTAGTGGCAAGCTGGCAAGGTGGTGGTTAGGCACTCTGGATATGTGACGGATATGTGTCCGGAGTGTGTCGACAGTTATATATGTCGTGATCGGATGGTCTTTAGCAATACCAATTGTTGCTAACGCATTAACGCACCGAGGTAGCCCCAAGCATGTGCGGAGGACTTGGCCTTGAATGCTTTGCAGGACCCTGATGTTAGATTTTCCGGCGTTGGAAAGCACGGGCGTGCTATACCGCAAATATCCCAAGAAGAGCGCTCTGTACAGCTGAAGCATAGATGACACTGATGTGCCCCACGTTTTACCAGCGAGAAATCTCATCACGTGTGTGATAGAGCTGAGACTCTTCTTCAAGTGCGAGATGTGAGCACTCCATGAGAGATCTCTGTCGATAATGACGCCCAGGAATCGGTGACGTCTCGTGTACGAAAGGTTCACGTTGTTGATGGAAACAGGATAATAGATCATGGGCTTGCGGGTTAAAGGGACTGAGGCGCACTTCTCGGTGAAAATTGTGAGGCCTCGAGCATGGAGGTACGTCGACGTTATTCTCGCTGCTTTTTGGAGCCGTGCGCGTACCTGGGGTCGTGTCACTGCTGAAGCCCAGATATATATATCATCAGCGTATGTAGAGAGATTGACTGATCGAGGTAGACTTTGTACAAGACCAATGATCGTGAGGTCAAACAGAGTAGGGCTGAAAACCCCGCCTTGTGGAACACCACGAGTGGTGTAATGATCAACGGTGCGGCCTTCCGCAGTAAGCACGAAGAAGGATCTCCTCTGTAGGTAGCTCCGAATCCATCGAAACATTTCTTCACCGATTCCAATGTTCGCCAAGGCATCTAGGATGGCATCCTGCGTTACGTTGTCGTATGCTCCTTTCAAATCTAGGAACATTGCAACCGAGATGCGCTTGAGGTATTTCAGTTGTTGCACAGAGGTTACGAGGTCGATGACATTATAAATAGAAGAGCGGCCTCTTCAAAAACCAGCCATGGCCTCTGGGTATATAATATAGCATTCAAGGTAGCACTCGAGGCGTGTCAGAACCATTCTTTCCATTATTTTCCCCACTCAGCTGGATAGCGCAATGGGTCGATATGATGTTAGATCAAGCGGCGACTTCCCAGGTTTGAGGATTGGTACCAAGCGGCTGGATTTCCACCTTTCTTGAATGACGGCATCGTTCCATAACTGTTTCAGCATTTTAGTAGTTGGTATCGGCCACCTCTTTCAAGATGGCATGAAGCAGCGTATGTAATACCGTCCGGCCCAGGTGACGATGAACGTCTGCAGGTGGCTAGAGCTGCATCCAGTTCCTCGAGTGAGAAAAGCATATTCAGTTTAAAAACTCGTGCTACAGGAACATCCCCGAGAACTTCGTCGCTAATGGTAACCACATTGCCCGCAATCCTCACGCAGAAATATTCAGCAACGTCAACCTGCAGGTGGCCTTGATGGAGAGCCAATGTGCTGAATGGACGTTGTTGTGGAGTCGAGCCAAGGCCACGCAACGTCCTCCATATCTGTGACATAGGCTTGCGAGGATCGAGTGAATCACAAAATTTCTTCCACCGTTGGTCCTCCAGCTTTTCCATTCGACATTGTATTTTCTTTTGTAGATGTCGAGCGTCTCTGAGGTCATGAATCGAATTAGTGCGCCTGTACCTCCTCTCAGCCCGCCTACGAATCGTTCGTAGTCGTTCAAGTTCAATATCAAATTTTGTACGCTTTGATGTGTATTTAAAGGCGCACGCAAACTCTTCCATCACATTTTTCATTACCTCCTCGAGACCCCACGCGCTATCATCGCATGCCTCTTCCACCTTTGTCTTGTCATTGTCCAATTACTTTCTGTTAGTTGATGAGGAGGAAGTTGAAAAACTTGTGATCTTCAGATACGTTGGAATATGATCACTGCCGTGAGTCTCAATATCAGTGAAATCACACTTGTTGGGTGAATCGCCGTGACACTAATGCAAGATCCAAGCAACTGCTATATCTCGAACCACGCAAATGCGTCGGACTTCCGTCATTCATAACGTTGAGTTTGTGGCGTGAGGCGAATTCAACACGTTTCCGGCCTCTGGAATCAATCTTTGTGTTTCCCCAAAGCAATTGATGAGCATTGAAATCACCAATAACAATCCAGGGTCCAGGTGTAGCGGTCAAAATGTCGTGCAGTCTTTCACCATCGAACTGACCAGATGGTGAGATATATGCGCCGATAAGCGTGAAGGCTACCTTCTTCTTTGCAACGCGGAGGCACACGTATTGATTTCCGTTAAGGGGTTGCACCTAAAGTGAAATGTAGGTTAAATCTGTGCAGATATATATAATTACTTTGCTGGGTTCACCACAAGTCGATGATAGCAGGCTTCGTAGCCAGAAAGCTTTATCGCTTTTGACAAATTTGGTTCACATATTACTAATATAGAAAATCTGTTGCGGAAAACGTACTGTCGAAAACATGAGATCCGTGATTTAAGTCCTCTGGCGTTCCACTGTGAAACTGTCGCACTACGTACTTCATCTCAGAATGAAGGCAGTGAACGAGCCATTTTGTCTATGCACAGTTGGCAAGCACTGGACTCAGGGCATCCAATACTTGCACTGCGCATCGTGCTGTAGGCGTGTTCGTGTTGCCTATAAGCGTGCGAATGGCATTGATGAGAGACTTGATCATCGTCAAAATTTCACGGTCATGCTCTGTCGCCTTATCTTGGCGAGATGCAGAAAGTGGTGCTACCGGTGCACGTTCCAGTTTTTTTGCAGGGGTTATCCTTGGTAGGGATGGCCATGCTTCTTCCAGAGTCTCCTTTTCAGGGGCAGCATTCTCAGTGCACGTGTTCCTTCTGTCCGGCGGTGGTGGTGAAGCTGATTCAACGAAAGGAGGCTTTACAGAAGGCTTGATACTGTGGGCAGGCTTTCTAGATGAGCGTCTGCGACGAGAATGATGTCGCCTGACGACAGCAACCGCTTCTCGGTGGGTGAGTTGAACGGTCTCTCACCATTTTCTTCAAAACCGAAATCTCCTGCCTTATTTTTGGACACTCTTTTGATGTGGCGTCGTGGGGCCCTTGGCAATTCGGGCAATTATAGAAATTAGCCTTTCAGTGGTCGGCAGAGTGTGGTGCACCACAACGAGAACATGTTGTAGGATTTCCACAGACGGCACTCACATGACCAAATTTCTGACATTTTCGGCACTGGAGCGGCTTAGGGACAAATGGCCGCACAGCGTGTCGGAAATGACCCACCTTAACATGTGTCGGCAAGCAATCACTCTGAAAGTCTATCTTCACACATCTCGACTTTCCTAGGCGGCACACCTGTAGTATTTGGGGCCCATCATTAGCAGGCTTAATAAGAATCGGCATATCTTTGTTCGAGATGGTCACATCGATGTCATATATGACGCCTGTAGTTGCCTGATTTCCTAGCGGAATGACAGTGTGAACATTCATGCCGCCGAGGACGGTGACTTTCTCAGTGAATCTAATGCTGACGCTTGAGCGACGTCCGCTGCTACATTTTTCCGGGGATTTACTCTGATATCCTCAATACTGTTCGGCAACAGTGCCTCGAGCTCTGAAGATACAGCTTGCCTGTTCAGTAGTCTCATGTTGATAGATGGTTGCGTAGGCAAGAATAGGACGGTGTACCTCGGCGTGCTTTGCGGGGCCCTCACAGCAGATGCGTCCATGGATGCCCTGACCATCCTCCGCTTTGCTTTCTGGCTCATGACGGTCACGTATTCGTCGTTGGAGCTGTCGGCGCTCTCGGCAGTGTCAATGAGGGTAGCCTCAATGTCACTGGAAAGGCAGTTTCGCTTCCTTGAGGCTGCTGTCGCCGGCAAATCGGGAGGGCGTGCAGATAAGTCAACTTACATCGCCGCCGAAAAGAGAACTATGTTCCCCGTATAAATGCGAAAACAGGTGAAAACTCTGAAAATGAACGGCAAACACTCAGCTACAGCAACACTTCGTCTTCCTTCCTCAGGGTGTATTAGCGCAGTACATAAAAGAAAGGGACATGACACAGACGTAGAGATAGGTAGGCGCTAAGCTTCCAACTGTTTATTGCATGCGATTACACCCATTTTATACATCCACAACAAAGCACAACTGATCTTGCACGTGTTCTTAAACCAAGGAACGTCATTTCCTTTTCTGACAAGGAAATCGATGACGAGCTTACACACAAATGGCCTAATTCTTTTATAGCCTTGGCTTCTTTTATCTCTCGTTCGAGTCTATCTCTAGAACGACCGATAACTATGCAACTATACAGATCAGGGGAGCACCCACAGCCTTTGCAGTGTGCCGCCAGGAATCCGCCAGGAAAATTTGTGGCAGGCTCAATCTCGATAAGTTGCGGAAGAGTATTAATGATAGCAAGCGATGTCACCTCCAGGTGTTGTTCAGTGTTAAAACTAAAACCAGACGTCTCTTTAAGGGTAATTGTATCAGAGAATGACACCTGGCAGAAGTCAATCGCTTTGTTTCTTCAAGCTTAATTGTTTGCCCGTGACTGATTCGTTCTTGATTAGGAACTCGGATCAAGTGGTTGGGTTCTTGAAGGACCGTCGCCGAACAGGCTATCAAGAATTTTCGGTAGACATAAAAGATTTGTATTATTCAATCCCTCACAGTGCTCTGTTGTCTTCTATTAAACATGCCATCGATTATAATGGCGCCACGCGCTTTCAAAATGAAGCTTCATTGTCGATGAGTCAATTTTTAGAACTTTTATCGTTTTACATATCGTCTACTTTTATTTTTTTGAACAACGCACTGCATTTGCAAAACAAAGGGCATGTGTATCTGTTCGTCTATAGCACCCATTCTCAGTGATTTGTTTTTATCTGGTCTTAGCATTACCTTGTCTAAAACGCTACAAAACACCAAAGTGTGAAAAGTTTTTCGCTTTCTCGACGACTTCTTGTTTTTAATTGACTGCAGTTCTGTTGACGTGGAGGCAAGGGTTGATGATGCGTTGCCCGCGATTAAGGGATGTCTCGTGCCCCTGGAGGTCACTTGCGAACTTCCACAAGGGGGCTCTGTTCGGTTTTTAGACCTCAGGTTATTTTTTTCGGAAAACCACACGGGCTGGTGGTATGAGCCGCGAGCGAATGAGCCTCTTCTTTCGTTCACTTCCGCGCATTCAAAACTCATTGAGAGGGGCATCGCAAACTTGTGTTTTAAATGCCGTGACCAAATCGTGTCACCACAAAATGGCGTCCAGTTTTGAGACCCAAAGCAAGCGTCTAACCGAAGCAGGCTACCCAATTCTGTTACAGGTTTCTGTAGCCGAACGCATTCACCAAATGTCTCTAAAAGAAATCAGGCGTGAAGTTTCGGAGTACTCGGGCTGCAGAGTAGGTGTAAACCCTTACATGCACACAATTTCTCACAACTTAAAGAAAGTGGCCCAGAGGGCCCCTTTCTTTATGTTGTGAGAAATTTTTACGTACGTGTCATTTTTTCAGCGCCCAAGAAACTAGGGTAGCTTTGCAAGCTCACTTGTCCAAGAAATGTTGCTCCCCCAGGTTGTGATAAGAAACACCCCGTTAGATTCGTTGATTCTGTATCCTGTGTCATCTACAAGTTTCCATTATCCTGCGGGATGTACTATATTGGGCAAACAAAACGGTGTCTAGATGACAGATTACGCGAGCACTGCTATAACGCGAGAAATAAGCTTACGGCTGGAGGATTCTTGGCGGCACACTGCAAAGGCTGTGGGTGCTCCCCTGATCTGTATAGTTGCATAGTTATCGGTCGTTCTAAAGATCGGCTCACACGGAAGATAAAAGAAGCCGAGGCTATAGAAGAATTAGGCCATTTGTGTGTAAGGTCGTCATCGATTTCCTTGTCAGAAAAGGGAATGACGTTCTTTGGTTTACGAACACGTGCGAGATGAGCTGTGCTTCGTCGCGGATGTATAAAATTCGTGTGATTGGCATGCAACTATACAGAGAAATAAGCTTATGGCTGGAGGATTCTTGGCGGCACACTGCAAAGGCTGTGGGTGCTCCCCTGATCTGTATAGTTGCATAGTTATCGGTCGTTCTAAAGATCGGCTCACACGGAAGATAAAAGAAGCCGAGGCTATAGAAGAATTAGGCCATTTGTGTGTAAGGTCGTCATCGATTTCCTTGTCAGAAAAGGGAATGACGTTCTTTGGTTTACGAACACGTGCGAGATGAGCTGTGCTTCGTCGCGGATGTATAAAATTCGTGTGATTGGCATGAAATAAACAGTTGGAAGTTTAGCGCCTACTTATCTCTACGTCTGCATTATGTCCCTTTCTTTTATGTGCTGCGCTAATTACACGCCACGTTCATGGATGACCGACTCGCCCAATCAGCAACCCTTCTGAAGCATATGCAGCTGACACGCTGTATGTATAATGTTTGGCTCGTAGGACATCATAAATAAGAAAGTGGCTGACTGAGCTAGTTGGTTTTTTCGCACTTTTAAGCCTCAAATATCATAAATTAGATCGAGCTAGATGACATCACAGCGTGTCTAACGCCATGCAGCTGCACGCATTCACCGGAGACTTTGTCCTTTTGTATAGAGTCGTGCAAACTCTCTAATGTATTGCCAATACGGCACGTTTTAGGAGACCTTTCCTCTGTGGTTTTCTTGCGGAAGCCTGGTCCCTGCACAAAAGAGGCAAGAAATAATATTAGAAAAACGTAATAGCTAGGACACCAAAACCGCATTTTTCGTTACTTCTCGTGGTGCACACATTCATTATTATTTCTGGCGTTAAAGAACAGAGATTGTTGAGTTATTGAGCTTTGACTATTTTGACACATGTTTGGCCCAGGCACTTGGGCAGATGACCAGGCGTATGTTTATGCAAGTACATTATCTAATTGCACGAATCAGTGGTGTAGCCCACAATATTTCTTCGGCGGGGGGGGGGGGGGGTTCAACTAGTATAAAGGCAGACATACGAAACGTAGACGTGTTGTTATGGCACCTCAGATATGCGCAATATTTGCTTTTGAAATACGGTAGTCTTTCTAGGGGACCTTCGACGGAAAAATTTTGGTCTGCAGATGTCTGTCTGTCTGTCTGTGTGTCTGTACATTAGTCTGTTTGCGTGCCCTAACGATACCTTAAACGGCACCAAATGGCCAACGCTATCCGGAGCGCCCACCAATATGGCTCATGGTCTAGCGTTCATAATTGTGCGATTGTCAATTAAAAAAAAGCAAATAGTGCGCATGTCTGAGGCGCCATAACAACACGTCCATGTTTTTTAAGTCTGCCTTTATACTAGAAGAGGCACACACAAGTAACTCTAAGGGCTGTAGCGTTTATCGCGCTGCACTGACAGTGCAACGCGATGCTCAAGAAGGTGTTTCCAACGCTTTGTTACGATGACGCGGTGGTGGCACCTGCCCGTCGCTTTGCATTCTACACCTCATCACCTCCGATACTGGCGCGCATCTTTCTCCACGGTCGCACACGCCTTCGTTTTGGAAGATAACTGCCAGATGGTGCTCGGGTCTAGCGTGCCTAGATGCGCTTGTTCGCCTCCGCTACACGCTCGAGGCACTCTAACGCAGTGCCTTCAGAATACCATTCACCAATTTTCTCGCGCAGAACATCAAATAAACGTTTTCTTCACTCTCTCCAGACGCAAGACTATCGTCTTTCAATGACATTTACAGTGTAACATGTAGATTCGGGCCAATTTTTTTTAGTTGACAATCGCGCAGCTATGAATGCTAAACCTTGAGCAATATTGCTGGGCGCTGTGGATGGGGTTGGCCGTTTGGTGCCGTTTGAGGTATCGTTAGGGCGGACAAAAAGACAAATGTACAGACAGACAGACAGACAGACAGACAGACAGACAGACAGACAGACAGACAGACAGACAGACAGACAGACAGACAGACAGACCAAAATTTTTGCGTCAAAGGTCCCCAAGAGAGACTATCGTCAGGAGTACGGTGAATGGAGCGCGTCGAAAGTTTGCTATTACGTTTCCTCCCCGCTTGTTTTTCAAGCTTTCGTGCCACGCTTGAACTGATGTTGTGTGCGAGCTTCATCAAAACACCTGAAAGCACTGGCGTCCGCACTAAGTATTGGAGCACTTGCACGGCGAGTATACGCACACACGAAGGCAGGTAATCCACTGGCTCATGCACGGAGCACAACACATCCCGGCACTGGTGAGCGCTCCGCTTGACACCACGCCCGCCTGTCCCGGCACCACAATAGCCGTTGCTAAACCGTTTGAGGGCCGCTCCATAGTAAACACGTACTTCTCTCTCGAAATAACGTGGTGGCGGCAGCCTAATTGATTTAGAAATGCCACCAAAGCGAGACGGGCTCTTCCATGGACGCGATGTTGGCGCAGAAACTTCACTCCAGGGACGATTCAAGGTTGCTCGATCACTTCTTTGACATTCTCGAGGAAACGCTCGAGATTTTCTCAAGTGAAGGAAGCATTTCAAGTGAAGGGTGATTTGTGAATCGGAAAACCCCACTCGAGGTGCGTTTCGAGTGAGTCGAGGAGGATTTCTGAATACGGGGATAAGTTTTAAACAGACTTACCTGCGGCAACGAGGAAGAAAGTGCAATAATATTTGCAGCACTTTTACCTTGAAGAAAGAACAACGTCGGCTGATCACCTTCCTACAAAAAATGGAACTAAAGGGAGCAGGTGACACAACAACATATTTGAGGCAGTGTTTAAAAGAAGTGTGTAACGATTCAGAGTGCTTGGTACTCTACTATGTGAGGGCATAAAGCCATCCCGTGGGACTCACCCTTGAGACAGTGTATTTAGAACAAAAGTTAGACGATTTAAAGCATACGGTGTACTCTGCTATGGGAGAGCTCCAAGCTGTCCCAGCAGAATGGCAGAATTGTCGCTGTGGGCATTGTGGAAGTTAGCCTAAGAAATGACTACTGCCCATTGCGGAAACGCGAATTGCTTGAATGTTTTATTTATAGAGAAAAAAAAGCTGTAATAAGCTGTAATCGCGTCGCTAGTTTTATTATATAAATTTCGAAGTCCCAGTGAATTCCTTTCGAAATTCTGATATCGCCGCTCAGGCAAATGTAATATGATAAACCATAACAATGAACCTTTAACTAAAAATATGCGTGCTTCTATCTGTGGAAACAGCGCTTGCGGTTTGAACCAAAATATACTGGCCTAGCACGACTGTTTTTCGCACGAGAAAGGCAGGTGCACCTGGCGAGTGATTCCATGGCGTGTGGTTCTGAGAAGCGCCCCAAGAATAAGAATTTTGATACCAAACGCTACTTCGAGCGCTATACATACAGGAAAAGAAACTAAAGCATTCCGCAGCAAACATATCCACGGAGCGAGTGATGGTGAGTGGATGCATTGTTGGGGCAAATCATCCGTCCATTCGTTCTCTGTCTATATGTCTGTCTGTGTAACGGACAGACGGATGATTTGCCTCCATCATCATTCCCTCCGAGGATATACCGCGAGTTTTTCATTATGACAGCGCCCTTTATGTTAATCGTCAACTATACGAAAACCACTAACGCCACCTAGTGAAATTATTTCCAAGGACATATACACACAACGTCATATAGTGAACAATTCTTAAAACTAACCAGAAGGGGATACTACTACAACATACTATCACGAGGAAACAGCCCGAATCCTAAGGAACTTCGCCCCTAAAAGAAAGCTGATATAGTCAGTCGAATTGAGCGCCATAGTCTTTCCCCGACTCGTTTTGCAATTCACAAAGCGTCCTTCATTTTTTTAAATTCTAGGGCTTTACACCGAAGACCATGGTATTCTGGCAAATTACATCTACGACACCAAAACCGACTCCTACTTCAAGATGTCCTCGACGGAGAGCTCCCATCCGCGCTGGTGGAGTCGAGCGGAACCATTATGGACGTGAGCGCTGCGCCACAGTCGCACCGTGGCCATGTACTGGTGGGACGGCTGTCAGGTCAGCATCAATGGAACGAAGCCCCAAAGCTGCCTCTCGTACGCCGGCTATTCCACTGATCTTGATCAACTAATGTATCAGAAGATCTTAGAGGTGATCGCGTTCAAGGAGGACGTACTTGATTTAGCAATGCTTTACTACGAAGGACCTGACGCTGAGGTACGTTCCTTTTGGGAATTAACAAATGCACTGATCTTCCTTCTGCTGTCTAAACAAATAAGGGGGCGTATTCGCAAAAACGCTTTACACGAGAAATTTCCGTAGGACCAATGACTGAGCGGGACATATGAGTATCGAAGCCAGCTGAACAATCGGAAAACCAACTCACGAAAGAAAAACTGTGTGAGTTCGGTCCCTGATCTATGTACGTATATACTACGGCTGAATGCGGGTACATAATGCTACGAGTCGATTAGTATTCGTCAGAGGAGTTGCATCACGCATGAATCTGAGACATGTGCTTCCTTTTTGAGAGCAAGCTGAACTTCAAGTAAACAAGCCCTATTCCCTGACAAGTCCGATACGCTGAAAGTCACGGGTTAGATTCTAACTGTGGTGGCAGCTACTTTGATGGAGGTGAGATGTTTGAGCACGTTAACTCTGCGATCTTGGTGCACGTTAAAAAACACCAGATGGCAAAAATTTCTATTGGCCTCCCCTACGGCATGTCTCATAGTCACTTCGTGATTTTTTGACATAGAACATGTCATATTCAAAAGTGGCTCATTTCTATTGCAATCAAAAAAGGCCAATGTTCGCTGTACATTGCCAAATTTATTGAGCTTTTAAATTGATTAACCAAGGCGTCCCTCAAGGGTCCATTTGTGCCCGGAGCAATTTTATTGCTGATTTAAATGAATTATCTTCCCGATTCATTTACTAACTCTGAACCTTTTTTTACGCTAATGACACCACTATACTAGCCACCAATAAATCCATATACTGTGACACAAAATTACAAAATGACGTAAATAGTATTCTAAGCTGGCGTTGTATCAACTCCTTCAGTTTTAAAAACCTTGCGAAAACTCAGTTCATGTACTCAGCTAACAAAGTTCTTTGATCCCAAGATACCAGTAATATGAATGACATACGCATTACTCCTGGCATTCATTGTGCTTTCTTAGGAGTCATTCTCGACATTGACCTAAAATACTCTAACTGTGTCACGCACAGAACTAGCATACGAAAATCAAATAAAAAGAAAATCAAATAAATATTTATATGCTTCGACTTTATTCAGGGTATAATACGCCTTTATTAGCAGTCATATTAATTATTACATCGCTACTTGTGAAAACACATACCAAACTCACTCATCTCCCATTCAGCACTTTCAAAACTAAGCCTTTACATTAATACCTTTCAGTTCAGATCACTCGAGTGCATCATCATTACCCTATAACTTTGACGTACTTCATACTGCTGGTTTACTCATATATCATGCTATCATCACGTTATTTTGCTGTCTGAACCATCTTGTACCAGTCAGTCTGTTTTGTTGTGATGCACTGTGTAACTTTAAGTGAACAAGATTTGCTTCATATGGAAATGCTTCCTCATGTACTCGCGCATTTTGGGTGCCACACTGCTTATCTTTCAGCATTATCATTATGGAATTCATTGACATCTCAGATCAAACAATTCTTCATTAAAAAAACAATGGTTTCGTAATTGATTAACTAGTGTATGTATATTTTTCTTCAAGTATTATTGTGCATTCCACTTCTCTTTAACTGTACCTTAATTCTTGTTCGTCATATCAATTAACTCGTTTTTGGGTCTAGTCGCTATTACTGTGACTGAAGTAATTGTTGATATGAAGTTTTCAACAGGAGGCCCCCCTGCAGCCTTTGACTTTCGTACCTCCTCCAGTATACCTCTATGGTGCTCTTTTTCTTAAGTAGCAACTTAATATTTGGTCATAATAAGAAACATATTATTATTATTATTATTATTATTATTATTATTATTATTATTATTATTATTGTTGTTGTTGTTGTTGTTGTTGTTGTTGTTGTTGTTGGAGTGGCGCTTTGAAGGTGACAGGATTTGCGTATGACTATTGCTTTCTTTAACTGACAACATGCCAAATGATGGTTATGATTTATTCTACAAATGTATTTCATGACTGACACGCCTAGAAGCACATTTCTTACCAGCTTTAGAATGTCTCCAACGAAGGTGAGGCCTTCTA
The DNA here is from genome assembly GCA_013436015.1 of Rhipicephalus annulatus. Taxonomy (NCBI): domain Eukaryota; kingdom Metazoa; phylum Arthropoda; class Arachnida; order Ixodida; family Ixodidae; genus Rhipicephalus; species Rhipicephalus annulatus. Next base: position 900,325 of record WOVY01000570.1, read on the forward strand.
AAGATGAAGAATCAAGAGACGTTCTAAAGGTGAAGATGTTCTAACGAGGTGGCATAATTTTTCACTCACATCATTTATGAAGGAGCTGACATTTCGTGGTGCGATTAACCACAATACAAGCGAACTTCAAGAAAGCATTTACGCAGAAAACGCTATTTGTCGTTTACTGTTGAACTGCGTTATGAAAGGTATTCGCCAACCGGGGCCTCCACAATACCAATATGAGCAAGCTGGACATTTGCTTAGTCAAAGCATACAAATCTCTGACAGCGTAGTTCTAAATATTCACCTCAGCGCATGAAGTGGTTGTGCAGCCAGTAAACATACACATTCTCTCAGAGTTGTATGACGTAACTGCGAGGTCACGGTCCACTTCCATCATATGTTTTGTTTTACCTTTTAGAGGTTATTTAACCCAAGATCACATTGTCCTATGTGTGGTGGCTCTACCAAGATGAAATGAACAAGCTGATTAAAACCCAGGAAATGATTTCTCAAATCCTGGCTGTCCAGAGGGCACTTGTAACTGCTAGTGGGCACACACACACACACACACACACATACATACATATATATATATATATATATATATATATGTGTGTGTGTGTGACGTATGAAGGCATGGTAGTAGCCGATGAGGAAGAAGTCAGCATAGAATAAACATGGAGTATGAGCCGGGCCACGTCACCCACTCATCATAGCGTCACACAAGTCGACAGGATGAAGACCTCCCAGCCACTTCATCACTGTCTCATCATCGACGCAGTTCTACACAAGACGCCCTGACCATACATCGACTACGGAATCATCTCCTAGCCGCACACAGAGACCAGCACCATGACAGAATCATCGACCGACCTTCCTATCCCCAAGTACACCGGAGCAGCGGACGATGGACCTGTACAGGACTGGTTCGACCTGTTCGAGTTCCACGCAACCGCTGCATTATGGTCGGAACGGGAAATGGTTACGAACTTCAGCGACTACGTCAGCGGTGAGGCATTTAAATTTTACCTCACCCACATATTCGAGAACGACAAGTCATGGCAAAAAATCAAAGAGGAAATGATTACCCGTTTTAACTACTATGACGAGGACTCGCTTATAACCAACCATCCACAGGCAATCACACTCGGTTGTCAATTTCACAAGCAGTCTTCAAGCTTACGAACGCTCAGCATGAATCGACCACTACCACAACACAAAGTGGAACATGAGTACACTGACAGGCGACCAAGCGTATTTCGGGAAAACCACAATCATCGCGCGGGCCTCCGTTTTACACGCAAGGCGGCACTTCCAAAATCATCGCTGCAGCATACGACACGAGACGTCGCTCACCCTACTGATGCCTTTTATGCTTCGTCTCGCATACATGGTTCACCACCTGGTTTTCTACGACGCAGCTCTTCAAAGGCTCCTAACGGTCACTATTCGTGTCATAAGGACGCCTTGTTCATGGTAGACCAGCTGACACATGGGGAAAATGCCGAACAACGCCATGACGACTCGAAGAGTGAAAATCAGTCTTCAATCATTGGATCAGCTTACTTTCCATCTAGCACAATTGGGCTACCTCCTGGTTTTCCGTCACATGGCTCTTTCGTCGCTCACAACGCCCACCTCACATCTAGCACGCTCACAGCGGTCGGGATAGAGCTGCGGAGCTCGGAGAATACTCAGCCAAGCCCTGAACCTACCATCCAGATTCAGGCGCAAGAACCACTCGCAGCGAACAGCGAAGAAGAAGCCCCTGATGATGTATCTATCAACTCTGAAGCATTACCTTCATTAGCCGAAATGCAGCACAACAGCCTAGAGACTACTACCTGCCCACTCGACACCACATTCAGTTGCCCAGAAAGTCAGTGTTATGGTCAAAAAGGGCCGCCACCTCAGCTGTTTTCGCAGCAACGTCATCAATGCCAGCAAGTCCAAGAACAACAGAGATTCCAAGAGCTATACGAACAAGAACGACGACGAATGGAATCATCTTCGGAAGAACACACGCAATTTATGGAAAGCCGTTTACAAACGTGTCAACGAAACCGACGACATATTCAAGATTTCTCGCTCGAAACAAAGAAAACATCGAATCCAGGATATTTTCCCGAGGGACGTCGAGTAAGCTTTCTCCAGTCGGGGTCAAGACTCAGGCAACACGACATACAATGTCGAGAAAGGCGCCAAACCATACCCTGTATTCCGCAAGGACGTCGAAATCACCACACCAGCCTCTGTCAACAAGCATGCAAACGGGTGGCGACGCATGGGTTCCAATCAAGAGAAATAGCACGACACCAGCGCAAATCATCCAGCCAATGCTTCAAGGCCATCACACCACGCTCATTCATCGCAAGAATGCCGGCTGTGTTTCCATCTGATTCCACGCTCACAGCATGCTTATGTTGTCCAGAGCGCAACAGCCAACCTCGCCCACCTGAGGTCTCCTAGATCTCACTGGACTGCCTTCCCTGTGAATGTTTTTGTGCAAGTGCATGGAACTGCCGTGTTACATGGAACTACTCTATTTTGTGATATTTTTTACTATGATGAGACACCACTTGTTCATGCTTCATAGTTTGTAGCTCGCGCATTCTTTCGGGGGGAGGGGGAATCATGTGACGTATGAAGGCATGGTAGTAGCCGATGAGGAAGAAGTCAGCATAGAATAAACATGGAGTATGAGCCGGGCCACGTCACCCACTCATCATAGCGTCACATATATATATATATTAAAGAAGAAAACGTGGCAAGCAACATCGCTACCGCTTGGGTACTGGGTTCTGGGCTTCTCTCCCTCGCCTCGTGCTGATCGTCGCCGGCATCTGCTTGACCGTTGCTCTGTCCCGATAGTGTTTTCATCGTAGGGCCACCGTCACAACACACACCCATAAACCCCTTTTCAATTGGTGGAGGGTGCTGACATTCCCCGTCGCCTGAACCTGGGTGCTGCCATTCACCGTCGCCTAAACCTGGAGCTGCGCAACCGAACGCTACCTCCCATCATGGCCACCAACAACACACAACGTGGCTCTTCCACTTCATGCTCCAGCAAACCCAGCGTTCTTCGCTTGCGAGAGCCCAAGGTCTTTAGCGGAGCCGATGAGACTGACGTGGAAAACTGGTTCACTAACTACGAACTGGTGAGCGCAAACATCAAGTGGGATGACGCGCACAAGTTGACTAACGTCATCTTTTACCTCTCTGACCTGGCCGAATTGTGGTATAACAACTACAAGAACGACATTGCGACGTGGTCAATTTTCAAAATGTCGTTTGCTGACGTTTTTGACCGACCCACTGTCCGCAAGTCCAGAGCCGAACAACGCTTGCTGACTCGTGCACAGAAGCCAACGGAATCGTTCACCAGTTACATCGAAGATATTATTGGTGTGTGAACACCGCCATGCCCGAGTCGGAGAAGGTTCAGCACATCCTCAAAGGGATAAGTGACGGTGCATTTCAGATGCTCCTGACCCGTAATCCTGCCACCGTTGCGGAGCTTGTCACTTTATGTCAAAGTTTTGACGAGTTGAGGAAGCAGTGCGCCCTGACTCGGCCATTTTCATCACACGTCGACTCGCTCTCCAGTCTTACGTCTGTTCCCAATCACTCACCAACCCTGCACGAGATCAAAGACTTTGTACGTGAAGAAGTACCTCGGCAACTGTCGTTGATTCCCTTCACGCAGCAGCCACCATCCTCTTCTCTGCCCTCACACTCCGCGTCGTTATTGCCGAAGAGGTAGCTCAGGCTGTTTCCGGCACTGCCCACCAGCAGCCCGTGGCCATACCTGTTCCCATGCACCGGCTATGCAGGCCGTGGCCATGCCTCTTACGTATGCCAAGGTGGTACGCAGCAGACGCCGCCCGCAGCAGTTGCCACCCATGTCTTCAGTTGCTCCCCACTCCGCCCCTCTTTGGACACCTTGGGCCGTACCGCGAGTCAGCAATTCCTGGCGCACTCCTGACAATCGACCTATCTGCTACGCCTGCTGTACTCCAGGACACGTGGCTCGATATTGTCGCCGTCGCTTCCAACCACTCCACGACGCTACTTGGCTGTTATCTTAAGACCCACAGCCCATGCACCTACCTGCTCCCTATCCCTCACCGCAGTATGGCTACACTAACCTTCCCGAGTCTCAGTCACCCAACCATCCATCTCAGACTCACTCTTCCCGCTCCCCGTCTCCTCGCAGGCGATCACTGTCACCAATGTGTCCCCGACCAGCTTCTGCCAACCGGGAAAACTGAACGCCGAAGTTCCAGAGGCAAGAACTGTGACGTCGTTGAAATGCCCAAGTCCCCGCACTTCACCCGATAACGTCGTCGCCATATTTGTCGATGGCCTTCGCCCTCGTCGACACAGGTGCTGCCGTTTCTGTTATAGCCGCCCAGCTCTGCCGCTCCCCACGCAAAGTGACCACGCCACTCTCTGGGCTATCGCTTCGTACGGCTAGCGCACAACCAGTTCGACCTCTCGGCACCTGTACGGCACGCATATTCATCCAAGGCTCTATGTACGTTGTCGAGTTCATCGTCATTCGGTGTGCTCGCATGAGGTTATCCTCGGGTGGGACTTTCTGTCATATCATCATGCCGTCATCGACTGCGCACGCGCTGAAGTTCAATTTTCACGCCTGTGTGACAAACTTTTGCACGATACACTTCAGCGGTCGCCAAAACTCGTCATGCGTGAGGACCCTGAAATTCCGCCAGCCTCTCTTGCCATTGTCCCTGTTTGCTGCGGTGACCACAACGATGCTCAATAATGTTTACACCTTCCAACATTTTTATGAGCCGCAGAGCCGTTTTCTTGCCGTTCACTACACTTGACGTCACTGCTGGCTGAAGCAATATTTTCGTCTACAACCCCTTTTCTTCACCGCTTATGCTACTTGCCGCAAATGTCTCAGTCGTGTGGAGTACTTTGATTCTTCTTTATTCCTTAACATGCCAAACGAATCGTGCAGTACTGCCTCGACCGAACTTCATGCCCTTTCCCCACTGGAAAGCTCGTTGAATAACATCTTCTCGAGTTTCATCGCCGACACCTTCAGTGCTCAAGAACGCGCCGAGCTTCTTAATCTCCTCCAGCACTTCACGAATTCATTCTACGTTTCTCAGCCGCATTTGGGTCGCACTTCCGCAGTGCACCACTACATTGACACCGGTTCGCACCAGCCATCGCGTCAAAGACCGTACCGTGTCTCTGCTTCAGAACGTCACGTCATCAACGACCAGGTCGAAAAGATGCTACGCCGTCGCGTTATTCAACCATCGCACAGTCTTTGGTCATCTCTTGTAGTTCCAGTTCGAAAGAAGGATGGATCGATTTGATTTTGCGTTGACTAAAGGCGATTAAACAAGGTGATGTGGAAAGACGTCTATACATTACCGCGCATCGACGACGCCCTTGACAGCCTCCAAGGAGCCGAATTCTTCTCCTCCTTAGACTTACAATCTGGGTACTTAAGCTCCTAAGGCAGAAGCTGATCACCAGAAAACTGCGTTCATTACACCAGATAACCTGTACGAGTTTAATGTAATGCTTTTTGGGTTTTGAATGCTCCTGCCATGTTTGAACGACTTATGGACAACACACTGCGGGGACTGAAGTGGTCTGTTTGTCTATGCTACCTCGACGACATTGTCGTTTTTTCTCCCAATTTTCCTACACATCTTCTTCGGCTCTAACTGGTTCTGACGTGTTTAACCAACGCTGGGCTCCAACTGAACCTTAAAAAGTGCAACTTCACCGTGCGAGAGCTGTTCATCTTAGGGCACATCGTGTCCAAGCATGGTGTTCTACTCGACCCTGCAACACTGCGAGCAGTCGCTGAGTTCCTGAAACCTACTACATTGAAAAATTACGCAGTTTCGTTGGACTCTGCTCGTACTTCCGGCGCTTCGTTAGAAATTTTGCGTCGATCATGTCTCCACTGAAAAACCTCCTACGCGGTGAAGCAGACCTTTCATCCTGGTCTGCTGACTGTGATGTCGCGTTTGCCACGCTCCGTAGTCTGCTAACATGTCCTCCCATTCATAGACATTTCGACCCAACAGCTGCAACGGAAGTTCACACAGATGCTAGCGGGGTTGGTCTTGGCGCTGTCTTCGCCCAACGCAAGCCGGGCTACTCCGAATACGTCGTCGCTTATGAAACTCGCACGTTCACTAAAGCTGAGGCCAATTACAGCGTCACCGAAAAAGAGTTCTTAGCACTAGTGTGGGCGCTTCGCAAGTTCAACCCTTATTTGTACGGTCGCCCATTCGACCTGGTAACGGACCACCATGCACTTTGTTGGCTCACCACATTGAAAGATCCTTCTGGCCGCCTAGCTCGGTGCGCACTGCAAATCCAGGAGTACGACATACGTGTCATCTATCGCAACAAACAAAAGCATTCTGCGCCGACGCTCTCTCCCGTTCGCCTTTACCTCCCTACTCCACCTGCGGAACCAGTGGTACCAACTCCGTCGCATCTCTTGACCTGGACTTCTTTGCCAGTTAACAACACAAGGACCCATGGATCGCTTCCCTTTTTAACTGTCTCTCAGAATCGTCGACCACTGCGGTATATATCACGATCTCTCCGACGTCAAGCTGCTCATTTCGCCATTCGTGATCGGCTGCTACACTGACGCAACTACGCCACTGAAGGTCGTAAGTGGCTTTTGTTTGTCCCCCGCAGCTTGCGATCACAAATACGCGCCTCCTTTCACGGCCGGAGTTTTCAAAACTTAAGAACGTATTCGCCATCGCTTCTACTGGCGTGGAGTGTATAGTTTTGTTCGAAAATTCGTCATGGGCTGCCCTGACTGTCAACGCCGCAAATCACCGTCTTTTCACTCGCCGGGTGCGCTTCAACCGCTTCCATGCCCTGCCAAACCTTTCGATTGGATCGGAATTGATCTCTATGGCCCTCTATCGACAACATCAGATGAAAATTGGTGGATCATAGTCGCTGTGGACCATTTAACACGCTACACTGAGACCGCCGCCCTTCCAAGTGCCACTGCGCGGGACGTAGCGTCCTTCGTCCTCCATAGCTCCATACAACAATATGGTGCACCTCGAGAACTACTACATGATCGAGGTCGAGCCTTCCTATCAGAAGTCGTCACAGTTCTGCTTTCTGAATGACATGTTGTTCATCGCAAGACCACGGCATACCACCCGCAGACTAACGGGCTCACGGAGAGATTTAACCACACCCTCGGCGATATGATCTCGATGTATGTGACATCTGATCATACTAACTGGGATCGCATTCTTCCATTCAACACGTTCGCATACAACACCGCGGCACTGTCTACCACTGGATTTTAACCTTCCTTTCTTCTTTATAGACGCGAACCATCCCACACCATCGACACTCTCCTTCCATAACGTCCTGACGCATCCGAATGCCCATCTGTGTCCGAAGCTGCCCGTAAAGAGGAAGAGTGACGTCAACTCGCACGCACCTTTACATCACATGAACAGCAGCGCCAGAAAGAAAACAACGCTGACTTTTCACGAAGCCACAGCTATTCCCCGGGATCACTTGTATGGCTGGCTGTTCCTTACGAAACCCCCGGCTTTTCCTCAAAACTCGTCCCGAAGTACGAGGGTCCTTACCGCGTTTTGGAGCAAACCTCGCCGGTGAACTTCCTCGTTGAGCCACTTTCCCCATCTGACGACATGCGCCGGCGTGGATGTGACATCGTCCACGTCGTCTGCCTTAAGCCATATCATAAACTTCTGCCTCCAGACATTTTGGTCGCCAGGAGGGCTCTTTTTCGGCGGGGGAAAATTGTGAAGAAGAAAACGCATCGTTGGCAAGCAACATCGCCACCGCTTGGGTACTGTGTTCTGGGCTTCTCTCGCTCGCCTCGTGCTGATCGTCGCTGGCATCTGCTTGACCGTTGCTCTGTCCCGATCGCGCCTTCATCGTAGGGCCACCATCGCAACACACGCCAATAAACCTCTGTGGCATACTTTTCTTCTTCTTCTGGCACGACACACTTGGGACATAAGCTAGTAGTGGGTAGTCTGCTGAGGAGAGAGAAGAAGTAGTTGGAACAATGACGGAGCTGCATTAATAAACCGCGCAGTGTTTTCGGAACCGCGTTTCAGAGTGCTATATCTATTGGTGACCCGGACTATGAACACGACCTTCCAAGGAGCAGCGTCAGCATCTCGACAGCCTCAGCCATGGTACCGCTGCCACTGCACCCGGCCATGTACCCTCTTCTGGTGTTTTTGGAGGTACTACTACCATGACGCTACCACAGCTGTGGCTTACCGATCCCTCCTTGTGGTTCATGCAAGTCGAGAACAACTTCCGCATTCATCGCATTACGTCAGAAGTTCGCAAGCATGAGCTCCTTGTTGAAGCGTTGCCGCCACAGGCAATGGCCAAAATACGCGACATCCTCGTGGGCCCGCCTGGTGACACTCCATATACGACAGTCAAACAGGCTGTTCTTCACCGGCTCGTTCCGCCTAAGCATCGGCGCATTCAGCAACTTCTGTGCAACGAAGAGCTCGGGGACCGGCATCCCACACAGTTTCTACGTCACCTGCAGCATCTGCTTGGGGACCAGCCGGACGGCTCGGAAACATCCATACTGCGTGAGTTGTTTCTACAGCGTCTTCCACCTACCATGCGAATGGCTCTTGTCCCAGCTCAGGATAAGCCGCTGTCGGAGCTGGCAGAAATGACCGATGACATGATGGACGTTGCTCCGGCAGTCATAAACGCTGGCCACACCTCTCCCATTTCCGAAGCAGATTTCCTTCGAGAAACGGTAAAAGATCTCGCAGCTGAAGTCGCCAACTTGCGTATATATATATATATATATATATATATATATATATATATATATATATATATATATTGATACGGGGTATCACTGCCAAGAAAAACAAGGGGAGCGCGGATAGAGAAGGAAGACGACGTTGCCTCCACTGCGATTCCCCTGAGTGGGTACGAGCCATGGCGGTGGAGATCATCATCATTATACTGCGATCACGGACTCAGGGCCCATTAAAAACCCCCCATTAAGTTACCTTACCCTCTTGTAACAATTTTGTGGAGGTGCTGGGTAGGACGAACCTAAAGACGGGAGCTTCACTACCAGGACTTCGTCGCAGTCGCCGCCTCGCCGGACTTCCACCTTCGCCGATCGTAATGGCCCAAGAGCAGCCATACAACGCTTCGAGGCCAACTCCGATGGGTTCCGTGCCGTACTACAGAGTGCCACCAAACTTCGGCGGGACCTCAGGAGAAGACGTCGACGTGTGGCTCAAGAAGTACAAGCGGGTGAGCAGAAGCAATGGCTGGGACTCGAACGAACAGCTCAATCATGTCGTATTCTCGTTAACTGACACCGCCCTCATGTGGTACGAGAACCACGAGGACATGTTCACGACTTGGGAACGTTTTGTTGAAGAAGTGCAGAGTGCTTCAGTGATTGTGATGCAGAGAAGAAACGTGCAGAGCAGAAATTGTCTCGGAGGGCACAGCTTCCAGCAGAAACATGTACGACATATATTGAAGAAATATTGAAGCTGTGCAAGATCGTGAATGGGAGGATGCCTGAAGAAGACAAGGTTAGACACGTTCTCAAGGATATAGCCGAAGACGTGTACAATTTCTTAATTGGGAAAGACTGCTTGAACTCCGTGTCCGACGTGATGAAGCACTGTCGTACCTCTGAATCCCTCAAGATTCGACGAATTTCTTCGAAATTTGGCCACTTGTCCCACGTCCCCACTGTGGCTAGTGTTGAAACAGTGCCGCCTAACTACCTTGCTTTGACCATATGGCAGATTGTCAGAGAAGAGATGCTTCGATGTCAGCAGACCTATCATCGCCCCAGCGATTTTCAGGATGGGTACGTAAGCGAACCAGAACGTGTGCGGACTCCTGTTTCTCTTCCACCAAGGCAACCATCGATCAACGCAGCAGACGCTTATGCATATCAAGGCACACGGCAGGCTGGATTTCCCCGTCAACCACCTCCCAACTACAAACGAAGTTTTCGCGCGCCTGTTTACCCAACATCGCCTGTCTACAGTGCCCCCGAAGGGCGGCACCACTATCCCATGCCTTCCGAGAGGAGTCGTTACTCTGAGCAGCCACGTGCCCCTCGACCAATTCGGGTATGCTACAACTGTGGCGTTCCGGGTCACATTGCACGTTTTTGTGACTATCGCCCATATCAGCGACAGTCTTGGCACATGTCTCACCAACCTTTCGACCATCCGCTCTTCAGGTCACGGAAACGACGCGCACCTACCGGGTCACGCTACCCCTCACCGGCCTCTGATCGAAGTTTGACGCCACCACCAGCTCTCCGTGCTCCACGATCGCCGTCGCCACGGCGACGGGCACGAACACCGCCGCCGGAAAACTAGTCGGTGCGGCCAGTGGGGGTGAAGCCGCAAGATCACAGGTGCTATCTTCAGATATACCCCCGTCAGCGTTTATGTTGAAGAACAAAGTTCATGTAGTTGTCGATGGAGTGCCTACTATGGCACTTGTGGATACAGGCGCGACAGTCTCGGTGATGAGTGTAAATTTTGAAAACCTGCTAGGGCCAAAAGTGATGTTTTGCCTGAACCGTGGGGTGACATTTCGTGGTGTAAGTGGTGACGTGTTGTGTCCGGTGGGATATTGTACTGTGGACGTCTCGCTGTGTGGCAAGGTGTTTTGCACAGAGTTTGCGGCTATTCCGCGGTCTACACATGACGTTATCTTGGGTATTGACTTCTTGTTTGTGTGTGGGGCAACTGTAGACTGCAGAAGTGGGCATCTTTCTATACACGGTACTTTCCCAACGGCGCTCTTGGAAAATTCCTGTCTGGAGGAATGCATCTTTTTCGTCTCCGTGGACACAGTCGTTCCTGCATTTTCTGCCGTGTGTGTTCCCGTGACCTGTTCCGGCAACAACTGCGGCACGTTTGACGCCATGCTCGAACCGATTCCCTTGGCATGCCTGACAAAGAACATTCTCATTCCCCATTGTATAGTGTCAGTCGTTGATGGACGGGCAGGTGTGTGGACAATGAACAGTTCCATGGAGCCTGGAATTCTGCCAGGTGGCATAAAACTTGCAGTATTTAGACCCGAATCATGTACGACGCTGGTTGCGCTTGTTGATGCTACAAGCCAAAATGAACGTCTAGGCTTAGAAGGTTCAGAAGATGCCTCATTGCTGCAAATGGTCAGCAAGTCACTTGACCAAAGCGAACGTCATACTCTGCTCGACGTTCTATCTAAGCACTCGAAAGTGTTCGATTTTTCTAAACATAGCCAAAGGCCCTTAATCCCAGCGTCCCGGATACGTCATCAGATCCACACCGAGTCGGCGCATCCCATTAGACAGAAACCTTACCGAGTGGCACCATCGGAGCGCAAGATCATCAACGAGCAAGTCCAAGAAACGCTGGAAAAGGGAATAATACAGGAATCGGCAAGTCCGTGGGTTGCTCCCGTCATTCTAGTGAGGAAGAAGGATGGTACGTGGAGATTTCGCGTTGACTACCGCCGACTGAATTCTGTTACCAAGAAAGACGTCTATCCACTGCCGCGCATCGATGACGCTCTAGACTGCCAGCATTCCGCGTCCTACTTTTCATCTGTCGACCTGAGATCAGGTTACTGGCGAATTCCGATGCACGCAGCTGACAAAGAAAAGACGGCATTTGTTACAACCGACAGACTTTACGAGTTCAACGTTATGTCATTCGGATTATGTAATGCTCCTGCGACATTCGAAAAATTTATGGACTCTATATTGTGTGGTTTAAAATGGCAGATAAGCATGTGTTACCTTGATGATGTCGTAATTTTTGGACGTACGTTTGAGGAGCACAACACTAAACCTAGTGCTCAGCTGCATCGAAAAAGCTGGCCCTGTATTGAATTCAAAAAAGTGCCACTTTGTCGAGCGACAGACATTGGTGTTAGGACATCTCGTCGACAAAGATGGCATTAGACCTGACCCACAAAAGACAGCGGCCGTTGAATCGTTCGAGCGTCCTAAATCTGTGAAACAACTGCGTAGCTTCATTAGGCTCTGCTCGTACTTCCGCCGGTTTGTACCCAAGTTTGCGGATGTCGTTCACCCCCTGACGAGCCTTCTACGCAAGAACAGCCTGTTTCAGTGTACCTCCGAGTGTGATGCCGCTTTTCACAAGCCGAAGTGTTTGTTAACTTCACAGGCAATACTTCAGCACTTCAATCCTTCATCGCCCACGGAAATTCACACAGACGCAAGTGGCATCGGTATCGGTGCCGTTCTCGTTCAGCGTTTTAGCAAGAAGGAACACGTTGTGGCGTACGCAAGTCGTTCTTTAAGCAAGCCTGAACGCAACTACACAGTGACCGAACAGGAATGCCTAGCGGTAGTTTTTGCCGTGCAACGGTTTCGCTCATACATCTATGGTCGCCCGTTCACTATCGGCACAGATCACCATTCCCTGTGTTGGCTGGTCAACTTTCGTGACCCATCTGGCCGCCTCGCACGATGGGCCATTCGTTTGCAAGAACATGCCTTCACCATCTCATACAAGACTGGCCGTCTACACGCTGATGCGGATTGCCTCTCCAGAATGCCGCTACCATCGACAGATTGTGAAGCTGATAACTTTGAGCACCTTATCGCTTCTCTGTCGTCTGGCTTTCCCGATGCCGTGACCTTCGCCGCTGAGCAGCGTAATGACCCAAGCTTAAAAGCTCTCTTCCCTGGAGCGAGAAATTCATTAAGCGAAGGCCGATTCTGCGTCCGAAATGGTCTTCTTTACCAGAGAAACTTGTCCACGGCGGGCGCCCGCTTTCTGCTGGTTGTTCCTGCGTCCCTCCAAACGTCTGTTCTGCGTCTCACGCATGATGACCCCACCTCTGGCCATCTAGGCACCGCACGAACACTTAGTCGCACGAAAGAGCGGTTCTATTGGCCGAAAATGAGCAAAACGATTCAGAACTACGTGGCCAGCTGTACGCAGTGCCAGAGCCACAAGCGGCCCTCCTCGGGTTCAGTTGGTCATCTGCAACCTGTAAAGCCTCCCGGTTCCCCTTTTGAAAAGGTCGGCATTGATCTGATGGGACCATTTCCACGCTCATCAAAAGGTAACCGGTGGATAATTGTATGCGCCTACTACCTGACGCGGTACTGCGAGACGGCTGCCTTATGCTCCGCCACGGCAGTCCAGATTCCGGAGTTCCTGTTGCATTCAGTCATCCTCCGACACGGACCTCCTCGCGTGATATTGCCGCGTGCATAGCTGAATTTAGCGGCGAGATAGCGACGACAACGAAAAACGCGGATTTGCTCGAGAGGCGCAGCGCAGCAGAGTGAAGAAGACGATAATCTTAGCGGCCTTCTCTGAGAGCGTCTCTACAAGTCCCACTGTCCGTGTTTTTAAATAAACCCCCTGTATTTTATAACGCGCGACACTGGTGGAGGAACTGGGTACTACCACCTCATGATCAGCACCCCCGTGAGAAGCCCCGAGTCCAGCCCTACGAGACAGCCACGCGTGGAGACGCCTGTGCACCGCTCAAGCCGTCGCCTTCAAGGTCTTGAACCAGAATTTGGCCTTTTAAAGGGAGCAACACTTCCGACAACCACCCCTACTCAAGAAATGGCAAGGAGTCCTGCACAGGTGGCGGTCCAGAATATGCGCATTCCTGAACCATTTCATGGCCGGCCGAACGAAGATGCGCAAGACTGGCTTGAGCAGTTCGAACGGGTAGCTAAATCGAACTACTGGAGTCTCGATGGAAAGCTCTTCCACGTATACTTCGCCCTTGAAGACGGCGCGAAGACGTGGTTTATAAACCGGGAGGCAACCTTGACGACATGGGAGGAGTTTTGTCGTCGGTTTCTTGACACCTTCGGTAACGCGGACCGACGCGAAAACGCACAACGCCTTCTTGAAGGACGCACCCAACAGCTGCATGAAAGCGTCGCCATGTTCGCTGAGGATATGGTGCGCTTGTGCCACCGCGCGGACCCCAACATGCCCGAGGCTCGAAAGCTAAGCCATCTCATGAGGGGCGTCAAAGAGCAGCTATTTGTTGGTCTTGTGCGCAATCCGCCGACAACAGTGGACGAGTTCACTAGGGAGGCCACCGCAATAGAGCGTGCGCTACAGCAACGGTACCGACAGTCTGACCGCCCGGCCACCGGCGCAGCTGCAGGCGCCACCGCACTTACTGAAAACGACGAGTTTTCACTACGCCATCTGATTAGACAGATCGTGCGTGAGGAGATCGCGAAGGAGATCGCTAAACACACGTTGCAGTCACAGGCGCCCCCGCAGCAGGAGTCCACGGTAGCCTCCGTCGCTGAAATCGTTCGCCATGAACTTCGACAAGCGTTTGCCTCTCCTCAGCAATATTCCTCTCCACCGCACCGTCCAAACTCGTGTACCTATGCAGACGCTGTGCGTCGTCCATTGGCTCCAGAAGTATCGTACCAGCCGAACGGATACAGCTATGCAGACGCTGTTCGTCGACCTACGCCCATGCCAGCGCCGCAGTACCTCGAACCGTATCCTGTGGCAGCCTGGGCTCAGCAAGATTCTGTCAGGCGACCCTATATGCGGAAGACTGAAATATGGCGCACTGCGGATCGTCGACCACTCTGCTATAACTGTGGAGAGCCAGGGCACATTTGCCGTTTTTGCCCACATCGCCGAGCTGAATACCGCGGTAGTGCACCTACAGCTACGCGCCGACAGTTCGACGAAAGCCGTACCCCCATCGACGACGACCAGGCTGGCAGGCGGGAAGGCTCTTCTACCTTCCGGACGCGCTCACCATCACCGGCTCGCTTTGCTTCACCAAGCCGCCGTAGTTTTGCTGACGCCATCAGAGGTCGGTCTCCCAGCCCACGGCGGGGAAACTGAAAGCAGCGACCTCTGGGGGGAAGGTTGCAAGCCGTCGAATTGCCGAAAAACCCCCACTGCTGCCGAAACACGTGAGAGACGACGATGAAGACTTCGCCGGGAAAACTGTGACTGCCGACCTCGCTGTGACGATTGACGGCGTTGAAGTGACGGCCTTAGTCGATACGGGTGCAGACTTCTCCATAATGAGTGAACGATTGGCAGACGAACTCAAGAAAGTCAGGATGGAATGGACGGGCCCTTATATCCGAACTGCTGGAGGTCAGATAATGACTCCCACGGGAAAATGTACAGCAAGACTCACTATTGAGAATGTGGCTTTTGTAGCCACATTTCTGATTCTACCGGAGTGCTGCAAACCTATGATTCTGGGAATGGACTTCTTAAGAGAGTAGGGTGCTGTGGTTAACATACGCGACGGTGTGATCACATTCGCCGCTGACAAGTCTGTGACCACTGATCCAGACCAAGAACCCAGGGTGTTACGTGTGGTCGACGACGACGTCTGCGTGCCACCACTGTCTTGTAGTCTTGTTTCCGTGTGTTGCGCCGTGCACTGTAATGAAGACGCCATAGCCGAACGCATCACTGACCTTCTTTTTCACCAAGGCATCGCCATCGCTCGCGGTATCATCAGCTTAGTGGATGGGCGCGCAGACGTGCTTCAGACCAACTTCACGAATGAGCGCCGGCACATCGTAAAGGCACGGCTGTGGCGTACCTCGAAGAGCTCGACTACTCTCACGACTGTCTTCTAATGCAAGGGGAAGCCACAGCTCAATCACCTCCACATACACCATCAGTTGATATCGGTCCGAGTCTAACACCGACTGAAAGATGCCGTCTTATGGAGCTGCTCGACCAGTTCAAGGACTGCTTCTCATCGACATCACGAGTGGGTCGAACACCTCTGACTAAGCATCGCATAAATACGGAAGACACAGCAAGACCGATCCGACAGAACCCATATCGCGTCGCTCAGAAAGAACGTGAGGTGATCCAGCAGCAAGTCAAGAAGATGCTAGAAGATGACGTTATCCAACCGTCAAAGAGTCCTTGGGCATCGCCAGTGGTACTCGTGAAAAAGAAAGACGGCAGCTTGCGTTTCTGCATCGATTATCGTAAGCTGAACCATGTTACAAAAAAAGACGTTTATCCATTACCACGGATCGATGACTCTTTGGACAGGCTACGGCATACGCGCTACTTCTCGTCAATGGACCTTAAAAGTGGATACTGGCAAATAGAAGTAGATGAGCGCGACCGAGAAAAGACCGCCTTCGTGACGCCAGACGGGCTTTATGAATTCAAAGTCCTCCCTTTCGGTCTATGCTCCGCCCCAGCCACGTTTCAGAGACTTATGGATACCATTCTGTCCGGCCTGAAATGGAAAACATGCCTTGTGTACCTCGACGACGTGATCGTTTTTTCGGCCACGTTTGAAGAGCATCTAAAGCGGCTACTGTCAGTCCTTCAAGCCATACGATCCGCTGGACTCACACTCAAACCGGAAAAATGCCACTTCGGCTTCGAAGAACTCCAGTTCCTGGGACACGTGATCAGTCGCCAAGGTGTGAAGCCTGACCCAGATAAAACAGCAGCCGTCGCAAAGTTCGCAAGGCCTTTTGATAAGAAAGCGGTCCGGCGTTTTCTGGGTCTCTGCGCCTATTACCGGCGATTTATTGCGGGCTTTGCACACATCGCCTCTCCACTCACCCGCCTTACAAGGGAAGACATCGCATTTGTATGGGGTGAAGAGCAAGAAGCTTCATTCAACGAGCTGCGACAGCGTCTACAAACTCCACCTGTCCTCGCTCACTTCGACGAGAATGCACCAACAGCCATCCATACAGACGCCAGCAATGTGGGCCTTGGTGCTGTTCTTGTCCAATGCCAAGATGGTGTGGAAAGAGTGGTTGCCTACGCTAGTTTAACGTTGACACGCGCCGAGTCCAACTACTCAACAACGGAGAAGGAGTGTCTGGCCGTCGTTTGGGCAGTTGCGAAGTTCCGCCCGTACTTATATGGCCGCGCTTTCCAAGTCGTAAGCGACCATCACTCTCTTTGTTGGTTGACCAACACGAAAGACCCATCTGGACGTTTAGCACGATGGAGCTTACGGCTCCAGGAGTACGACATGACGATAGTTTACAAGTCCGGAAGGCAACACTTAGACGCCGACTGTTTGTCAAGGTCACCGATTGAATCACCGGCTATAGAGGATGATGATTTCCCAGGTTTTTTAGGAGTTGTTGATGCAGCTATCATTTCTCGGCAACAACAAGATGATTGGGAGCTCAACTCGCTTATAGAATTCTTGAACGGACGAGCCGCCAATGCACCAAGAGTGTTCTCAAAGAACTTATCGTCATTCTGTTTACGGGACGGAATTCTGTACAAAAAGAACTTTTCACCGACAGGTAGAAGCTATCTGCTGGTAGTCCCTGGAGCTCTCCACAGCGAAATTTTACAAGCCTGCCATGACGAAGCCACTGCAGGCCACCTCGGTTTCACAAGAACACTGACACGCATCAAAGAAAAATATTACTGGCCAAGAATCGCAGCAGAGGTTAAACATTACGTCCGAACATGCATTGACTGTCAGCGGCGCAAGGTACCACCTGTCAAACCCGCTGGACTATTACATCCTGTGCCCGTGCCAGAAACCCCGTTTTCTCAAATCGGAATGGATCTGCTGGGCCCATTCCCAACATCGGACAGTGGCAACAAATGGGTTATAGTGGCGACGGACTACCTCACCCGATACGCGGAGACCAAGGCAATCGCGAGTGGCACTGCAGCTGAAGCGGCCCAGTTCTTCATTGAGAACATTGTTCTGAGACATGGTGCTCCAGCTGTCGTCATAACAGACAAAGGTACCGCGTTTACAGCCGAGCTTTTGCGCACTGTGCTTACGCTCAGTGCATAGGAAGACGACAGCTTACCATCCACAAACGAATGGGCTTACAGAAAGACTTAACAAGACAATCGCTGACATGCTTTGCATGTACGTCGACGTAGAACACAAGAATTGGGACCGAATATTGCCGTACATCACATTCGCGTATAATACGGCGCGCCAGGAAACAACAAAAATGACGCCATTCACACTAATTCATGGCAGAGAAGTTACGGCAATGCTTGACGCCATGCTGCCTTACGATTGCAATGATTCAGAGACAGACGCCGCAGACTTCACTGAGCGCGCCGAAGAAGCAAGGCAGCTTGCCTGCGTCAGAATAATGAACCAGCAGCAACTTGACGCCCAACGGTACAACATTCGCCATCGATTCGTCATTTATCAACCAGCAGATAGAGTCTGGGTTTGGTTTCCTGTACGACGACGAGGCCTCTCAGAGAAACTTCTACGCCGATACTTCGTACCCTACATGGTTCTGCGCCGTCTTAGCGACGTGACGTACGAAGTCGTGCCTGACGCCTGCTCCTGTTCGAAACGTCGCCAGCATCTGCCTGAGACAGTGCACGTGGTCCGCATGAAACTTTACCACTCTCAGTGATGTAAACACTAGATGGCCGCATCTGTACCTGTTGAGCGTCGGGACGACGCTCACACTGGCGGGAGGGTAATGCCGCGTGCATAGCTGAATTTAGCGGCGAGATAGCGACGACAACGAAGAACGCGGATTTGCTCGAGAGGCGCAGCGCAGCAGAGTGAAGAAGACGATAATCTTAGCGGCCTTCTCTGAGAGCGTCTCTACAAGTCCCACTGTCCGTGTTTTTAAATAAACCCCCTGTATTTTATAACGCGCGACAATATTAAGTGACCGTGGACGACAATTTACCGTTGATATTGTCGAATCATTACTTCGTTTGTGTGCCTCCAAGTTCCGACACTCATCTGCGTAGCATCCACAAACTAACGGCCTCACTGAGCGCACGAACCGAACGTTGATCAACATGTTGTCAATGTACGTCACCTCCGACCACAAAAACTGGGATATTCGTCACGTATGCCTTCAACACGTCGAAACACGAAACGACAGGCTACAGCCCTTTCTATCTGCTCTACGCTCGCTGACCTCGACATACGCTGGACACTATCTTTCCTTTTGTCGTCCATCACGATTTAACAATTGCGGAAACTTTGTGTCGTGCGGAAGAGACACGTCGACTTGCCTGCTTACGTACACTGGCAGCGTAAGAGTCCTTCGAAACTCGCTACGACAGTCAACACAGGCATGTAACCTATGCCCCCGGTGATCTAGTGTGGGTGTGGACGCCAATACGCAGACGTGGCTTGAGCCAAAAGCTACTGGCACACTATGCCGGTCCTTTTGTGATACTCCGTCGTCTCAGCGAGGTCAACTATGAAATTGCACGTGTCACCACTAGTGGCCGACGTTCATGCAAGGCAGAGGTGACGCATGTTGCCCGCCTGAAGCCGTTTACTCGAAGGATGCAAGAATGACTCGCCCAGAGGGCTTCGTCTGATACGGGAGGAATGATACGGGGTATCACTACCAGAAAAAACAAGGGGAGCGCGGATAGAGAAGGAAGACGACGTTGCCTCCACTGCGATTCCCCTGAGTGGGTACGAGCCATGGCGGTGGAGATCATCATCATTATACTGCGATCGCGGACTCAGGGCCCATTAAACCCCCCCCCCATTAAGTACACTTGTTATTAATCAAGAAGCGTTAGCCGCAATAAGCTGGTAAACCCGGCAAGCACGAGTGCCACACGGATGTCAACGTCTTCTTTCACGCTGGCACAGAGCTGGCGCCACTATGCTACTGTACAATTACTCCCCACGCAGAAAAGAGCCAACCTGGCGATCTAAGGAAATGACACGACAGGGGGATCATAGAATGGTTTGAGGCGGGATACGTGAACCGTTTCGCGCCCATGGCAGCGTTGGTCCGAAGGTGGACCGATGGGCTCAACTTCATAGTTGACGGGAGATGTTTGTCGCACCACATGGTAGGGGCCATGGTATTTCGACGAAAGCTTTGGGGAAAGGTCGGGAGGGGCAGATGGGACACAGAGCCATACCAACATTCCTGGGTTATAATGGGCGCTAGATGCAGAGGCATCGTGGTCAGTTTTCTGGCGCCATTGGTCTTGCGCGGTAAACGAGTGAGCGAGTTGGCGACACTCTTCGGCATAAGCAGCTGCTTCGGAAATGGGCGTCGCTTTGGAAACGTCAGGTCTGTACGGGACAATGGTGTCCATGGAGCATGATGGTTCATGTCCGTACAGGAGAAAGAAAGGAGAGAAGCCGGTGGTTGTTTATTGTGCTGAGTTGTATTCGTACGATACAAAAGAGAGAACGTTGTCTCAATTAGTGTGGTCGTCAGACACGTACATGGCAAGCATATCTCCAAGGGTGCGACTAAATCGTTCTGTCATGCCATTGGTTTGAGGATGGTATGCCGAGGTTTTTCGATGGACAGTGCGACATTTCTTTAGCAGCTCGTCGACGGCGTTCGAGAGAAACACGCGTCCACGGTCACTCAGTAATTCACGAGGTGCACCGTGCCGCAAACTCAGATGGTGAAGAAGAAAGGACGCAACGTCTTTCGCAGTGGTAGCAGGCAGCGCAGATGTTTCAGCGTAGCGTGTCAGATGATCAACGGCGACGATAATCCACCGGTTACCTTGAGGAGTGTTGAGTAGAGGACCATAAATATCAATTCCGACGCGGTCGAATGGTCTCGCTGGACAGGTTAAGGGTTGCAAAGGGCCAGTAGTGCTGTAAAAAGGCGTCTTGCGGCGTTGACACGTGGCACATGACCGAACGTACTGATGAACGTGCCGATACATGCCGCGCCAGTAGTTTCTTAGACGAAAGCGAGAGAAGGTCTTGAATACTCCAGCGTGGCCACACTGGGGGTCATAGTGAAAGGCAGCGCAGATGTCCGAGCGCAACTGACGGGGGATGACAAAAGAGCCACCTACGGTCATCCATCTCATAATTGCGGCGATACAACAAGCCTTCACGAACAGCAAAGTGTCTTGCTTGACGAGAGAGGGACCATGAAGTCGATTCTACCAAACTGTGAGAGAGGAAATCGAGCAGAGATTTGATCCAGAGATTTTTGCGCTGCTCGGCTGGCATGTCGGTGATGCTCATTTATGACGAGTCGCAGAAGGCAGTTGGTAAGCAGGCAAGACCAGGAGGCAGCGGAGAACGGTATAGGGCATCGGCGTCTGAATGTCTGCGTCCTGAGCGATAAATAACACGAATGTCGTATTCCTGAAGGCGTAAAACCCAACGAGCGAGACGGCCAGTAGGGTCTTTCATGGACGCTAGCCAGCATATAGTATGGTTATCTGTGACAGCATCAAACTGGCGTTATTTTCCTATAGCCCAAATGATAGCCGAGCACTCCTTTTCCGTGACGGAATAGTTAGGCTCTGCCTTTGTTAGGGTACAGCTGCCATAGGCGACAACGTATTCTACGCAGCCATCCTTGCGTTGAGCGAAAATGGCACCGAGGCCGACACCACTAGCATCCGTGTGAACTTCAGTAGGTGCATTGGGATCGAAGTGGCAGAGAACTGGTGGAGACGTGTGTAGCCGGTGCAGCGTCTTGAATGCGACATCGCGATGGGAATTCCAGCCCGAGAGGTCCACGCTACTGGAAAGAAGCTGAGCTAGGGGGGGGGGGGCGATTAAAGAAGCAAAATTGCGGATGAAACGTCGAAAATACGAGCTCAAGCCTACGAAGCTACGGAGCTCCTTTAGGGTGGTAGGCTTGGGGTACTCGGCAACGGCACGCAGTTTGGCAAGGTCCGGCGATATTCCTCCTTTCGAGACGATGTGGCCAAGAAATGCGAGTTTGCGGGCGCCAAAATGACATTTTTTGATGTTCATTTGCAACCCGGCTGTTGTAAGGCATTGGAAAACTTGCTCCAGACGCGAAAGATGAGTTTCGAAGTTTGCAGAGAAGACAACTATGTCATCTAAATAGCAAAGATAGATGTGCCATTTAAGTCCCCTGAGGACGCTGTCCATCATCCTTTCAAAAGTCGCCGGCGCATTGCAAAGACCGAAGGGCATTAAATTAAATTCATATAAGCCGTCAGGGGTCACAAACGCCGTTTTTGGACGGTCTGATTCGGCCATTGGCACTTGCCAATATCCAGAGCGCAGATCCAGTGAAGCGAAAAACTCCGTACCTTGAAAGCAATCCAGGGCGTCATCAATGCGTGGCAGGGGATAAACATTCTTGCGTGTGATCTTGTTTAGTCGCCGATAATCTACGCAAAACCTAATGGAGCCATCTTTTTTTCGCACGAGGACCACTTGCGAAGCCCAAGGACTGTGTGAGTGTTGAATGACACCACGTTGGAGCATCTCATCGACGTGTTGAGTGATGACGTCACGCTCAGCCTGCGAGACGCGGTATGGGCGCTAACGAAGTGGATTCTGATGGCCGGTGTCTACATGGTGAGCGACAGGTGACGTGCATCCCAAGGGAGGTTGTCCGTGGTCGAAGGAGGCGCAGAAACGGTCAAGTAGTTGAATTAGCTGATTGCGCTGGTCTTGCGTAAGTCCGGTGTCTACGCTGCGCGACAGAACGTCTTCGTCATGTAGTTAGGGTGCGATGGCAGCCGTGACAGCATCCACGGACATCGGCGTCGTATCGGAAGGGGCATCGAAAGGAAAGATGGCATCATAAGTGTCAAGATGCCGAATACATTCGCTATGTATTAAAGTAGCGGGACAAGGGAACAGATTGCACTGGAACCATCGGCAAGCGTTATGACGGCAAACGGGACGACAAGGTTCCGGCGACGAGCGCATTCTGGCGACGGTATAAAGAGGGCAGTTGAATCAGGGACGGAGTTGCACAAAATAGACACCACGGCGACCGAAAAAGCAGAGATGACGACGTCAGTAGCGACGGTCACCTTTTCAGGTGAGCAAAGGAGATCTATGAATGTCGTGCAGAACGGAAACAAAACGAGTTGTGCACTGCCGCAGTCGACAACCGCATGGTTAGCGGAAAGAAAGTTCCATCCCAGGATGATTTCATGAGACGCATGCGGAAGGACGACAAATTCAATGATGTACAGCACCCCCTCAATCACAACATGAACAGTGCATGCGGCAGAAGGCTGGACGTGCTGCGAACTCGCTGTGCGTAAGGAAATATCAACCAGTCGAGTCGTCAATTGGTTCAGTTTGCGGCATAACACTTCACTGATTACTCAAATAGTGGCACCAGTGTCGACAAGAGCAGTTGTGGCTAAACCGTCCGCAAACCCGGCAATCTCGTTAGGGGGCGAAAGATGAGGCCTTGGAAATTTCATTGGTGGCGCAGCTCTTGCCTCGGGAACTGCGACAGTTAGTTTTCCTCCTGGGCGTGGTTGGAACGACGAAGCATGGGAGAAGGAGACCGAAGACGGGGTGAAGGAGATCGACGTGGGCTGAAGTCTGATCAACGTGAGCGGGGGGTCAGGTGCATCAGGTGTAACATGTGATTCTGGTTGCTGAGGAACGTTGCCGGAATGCTGAGCCTCATTAAAATAGAATCTACGGCGATGGCAGTAGTGCGCGACATGCCCTAGAATAACGCAGTTGTAGCAGACAGGCTGGTTATCCGGAGTACGCCAAGAATTAACAGATGCTCGAGGTGGCGAGAAGGGTTGATTTACCGGATAAACTGAAACGGGCGACCTGTAGTAGTTGGTGGCCGGACTGTATGAAGGGAGCAGCGGTTGGGCAGGAGGTCGGCGGACGGCTTCTGCATAAGTCAGTGGTGCAGTACCTGATATTGGGGACGTGGGCGAAGGGAGAGCCTCGGCATCTTGCGTCTGAATAGCACGACAAAGTGAGTGGTTCAGTGCTATGGGGGTCTCGTTGATTGTGGCCACAAGAGAGAGCTGTCGAGCAACTTCTTCGCGGATGCACTGTTGAATTTGAGGCATCAATACGGTGTAGTCGGGGCCACTACGTTTGCACTCCAAAGCCGAAATATCTGCTGTTTGCGTATAAGCGCGACGTGTAGAAATTCGCTGCTTGCGCAGCTCATCAAAACTTTGACAGAGCTGAATCACGGCCGTGACGGTCTATGGGTCTTTGGCCACAAGCATATGAAAAGCATCGTCGTCAATGCCTTTCATTATATGCTTTATTCTATCAGCCTCCGTCATCCTCACATCCACTCACCTACAGAGGCCGATCACATCCTCAATGTAGCTCGTAAAGCTCTCACCGTTTCGCTGAAATTGTCCCCGCAGGCCAAGTTCAGCGCGAAGCTTGCGCATAGCTGGACGACCGAAAAACGAGGTCATGGTCTCTTTTGAAAACCGACCAGGTGGGGTTGTCGGCTTGGTGGTTGGTGAACCATAAGTTGGCCAAATCTGTCAGGTAGAAGATGACGTGAGAAGCTTCGCATGGTCATCCCACTTATTAATCGCGCTGGCACGCTCGTACTCTGCCAGTCAGTCCTCGACATCGTGATCTTCAGTGCCGTTGTAGACTGGTGGGTCGCGCAGACGAATTACGTCAGGGCACATGACAGGTGGCGACGTGAAAGAGGCTTGTGGGGAATCGACGCGTTAAGTCATTGCAGAATCAGATGGTAGCTTACGGCTGTGGAGCTCTAAGATGTTACCCAGCACGTTTCCACCAAATGCAACGAGCGAGCTCACGTAAAAACACTTATTAATCAAGAAGCGTTAGCCGGAACAAGCTGGTACAGGCAGCAACCCGGCAAGCACGAGCCACACGGATGTTAACGTCTTCGTTCACGCTGGCACAGAGCTGGCGCCACTATGCTACGGTACAATGTATATATATATATATATATATATATATATATATATATATATATATATATATATATATATATATATATATATATATATATATATATATTGTGATGAGCGAGACAGAGAACAAGAGACAACCGCCGATCCTGGGCCAGCTGTCTTCTTCCTCTAACTTCCCTTAGCTGCCCACGCGCCCGAGCCTCAGCGTCTTTCTTCGTCTTAACACTCGGCCATGACTGCGCGCGCGTGGAGCTGGCAGCAAAGTTTCTGCTGGGTGGGCTTGACTGCATCGTGGTGGTCGTCCCGAACCACAATGCAACATGGAGTGACGGTCTGGGGGAAGCGTCTCTGTTTGACGCACTCGCTGCCTCAAGCCGGTTGGTCTACGCCACGGTGCGCCTCTGCTTGATGATCTGTCAGTGTGTATTCTGGTGGGCGGCATTGGCTGCCTCGCATAGGCCGCTCATAGCCATGGTGCGTCTTGCATTGAAAGTAAGGCGATGATGTCTCTGGTGGACGCCATTGACTTTGTCATGTCGGTTTTTGTGTCCTGCTTTGACAGTCGGGTGACGATGGCTCTAGTGGACGCGATTGGGTGTTTCGCAATGGTCGTCTTCGGCCCACAGGCCCGGAGCCCTGAGTTGCCAATACCGTCTCTGGCGGGCGGTATTGGCTGTGTCTGTGGGGTCTCTCTCGTGTGTCATGTCGTGACCCATCTGGCAGAACAAGGGTGAATGACTCCACGCGCCCAGGAGGTGTCAGGTTCGAAGGCCGCAATGCATATTGCTGAGGCTCGAGGGTGGTCTCGTTGCTTGTTGTCAGACTGCAGGACTGCGATAAGACATCGAGCTGCCGCCCAACTTGAGCTCGATATATGGTAGTGGGCGCGTTGACGAAGGGTCCAGCTACCCTGTGCCCCTCTGTATCTCCCCGCACGAAAGAGGACGAGGTGGCCGATGGCTGACACGAATTTGGGTCCGGTACCAGCGACGAGTCTGGAAGCTCGTGTGGAGAACTGGAAGGCTCAGCTGGAGCCTCGAGATGGAACACTTCTTGAACTCCATCCTCGGTACCGGTCAGGTTGGACTGGGTGGTGGAAGGGAGATCTGAGGGTGTCCGGCCGAAGGCAGCTATGAGCTTGGAGCTCCACTGCACCCAGGACTGCTGCTTGAAGCCTTCATACCGGTGCCACGCCGCTGCACCTTCCCGAAGACGGTCTACAGCCACGGTCAATTTCCGAGATTCCGTCCAGGCCTCGCGCATTGCTATCGCGTTGACGGTTGCTACCCAGCTGTCGGCGTCGTTCCGGACCCCGTGGATTTCCGGTAGTTCGCAGATGGCTGGTGATTGTGAGGTGGCAGGTGGCAACGCAGAGATCACCGACGCGAAGCAGTCGAGCTGGTGTGAGAGCTCGATCAGAGAAGACCGAAGCTCCATGCGTTGCTCCGGTGTGCTTGCCTCAAGGTCGTATGAAGCAGCTACATCCAACACTGCGTTAATGCCACACAATGCTGGCAACATTGTAGGAGCTCGCTCGGCAATCAACGCTATCAGTTTGTTAGTCTTGGCGTGGAGCAGCGCGATGGTACGCCGCAGCTCCACGGCACTGTCGCACGAGGCTTTTGAACCGCTTTGCTTTGCGTCCGTGAAGTACGTGGTTCTAGTAGTAATCACGGTGGTGACACGCACGTCCAAGGAAGAATGAACAGCGTTTCTTGGCGGCTCATGTGTTGGAAGAGTACCGGACAGGGAATGCAGGCCGTGCGAAGCTTGAACAGCATTCCCAAAAGACAGGAGCCCGTGCGTATTGCGGCTGCGAAGTGGCAGCATAGTGTCCGTTGGGTGATGCCCTGATACCACAGAGGAGGCATAGACACCGTCCACTGATGGTCCGATGGGCAGCTGAAGCGGCGGCCGGGTTGTTGACTCCATCGTCAAAGAAGCGTGAACGGCGTTCCTGGATGGAGAAACCCGCACTACCGACGAATCACGAAGACACGTACCGGTGGCTTCCCACAGAGGGTTCACTTGTCGGCTTGCGCTGACGGCAGAATCCATAGCCAAAGACGCGTGGACGGTGTCCCTTGTGAAATGGTACCGGAAACGTGTACTGCAGCTGCCGAAGAGGCCTTGACGCCGTCCCTGAACGGTGGTGGCAGTGGCGGCAGGTGAACAGCTGCTGAGGAGGCCTTGACGCCGTCTTAAAGCGGCGCTTATGGCGGCTGTCCTGGATGACGAAGCCGGGACGTAAGACTTCCTCTTCGTCGACTGCGCCATTGTGATGAGCGAGACAGAGAACAAGAGACAACACCCGATCCTGGGCCAGCTGTTCTTATTCTGCTTCTTCTTCCTCTACTTTCCCTTAGCTGCCCACGTGCCGAAGCGCCAGCGTCTTTCTTGGTCATGACCATATATATAAATATATATATATATATATATTCTTATTAAGAAGATGAGTGTTGCTCAGAAAGGCTGGGGTATGACTCAGACGGGGAAGAAGGCGACGTTTGGTTGGCTGGGTACTCAGGCTGGTTCCGCCATTACGATTTGTCGTGTCGTGACCGCCCTCCTGTTTTATAAAAGAGTGCCACTCTAAAACGCCTCATAATAATTGGTGGAAGTGCTGGGTAACGTCTGATTCTGGAATTTCGAAACCGTACGTTGCCTCTAGTTGCTGCGATGTCAATGGACGACGATCAGCAGGCGGTCGCCTCGGCTCCAACTACTGCAGCTCCTGTCTGTCTCGGCTCCTTTCGGCAACGCGATCCGCCTACTTTCAGTGGAACCGATGACAAAGACGTGCAAGACTGGCTCGACGAATACGACCGGGTGAGCAAGCCAAGTGGGACGATGCGCACAAGCTTACTGTTGTCCAATTTTATTAGACCGACGTCGCCAGTCTGTGATACCGAAATCACGAGAGAGACCTCCCCACCTGGTCGGCCTTCCAAACGGCATTTGCGGACTTGTTTGGCCGTCCAGCACTTCGCAAACTACGGGCCGAACAGTGCTTGCGTACTAGTGCTCAGCAGAATGGTGAGAATTACACCAGTTATATCGAAGATGTGGTCAACCTTTGCCGGCGTGTGAACTCGGCCATGACAGAAGCCGAGAAGATCAAACACATCTTGAAAGGCGTGACTGACGACGCATTTCAGGTGCTTGTCGCCAAAAGCTCGCAAACGGTAGCGGAAGTGATCCAACTTTGTCAGAGCTATGATGAGCTCTGTAAACAGCGTTACACCACTCGTCGTGCCAGCGCGCCATGTGCAACAATCTTGGCTTTAACGTCGTCTGGCATTACTATAGACCACAACACTTTGCTTCTCAAGATCAAGCAATTTGTACGAGAGGAGGTCGCACGCCAGTTGTCCCTCGTGCCTTATACCTCCGAAGGTGCCCCATCTACTTTAGTGCCATCAATACAGCGAGTAGTCCAGGAGCAAGTGTCCGAGGCGCTACCAACAGCTCACGCACCACCTGTGGCTGCTCCATTGACCTATGCCGAAGCACTGAACGCAACCCGGCGTCTGCCTGTCGCGAATGGCCACGTTTCTTTGTCCCAAACTCCTACGTCCACGCGCCCCTTTGTCGTACCGACTGAGACTATGTACTAGGCTGCCCGTCCTTTCTCCCGACCACCACCTCCACGCTTTCAGAACCCTTGGCGCACTCACGACAACCGCCCCATATGCTTCGCTTGTGGAATTGCGGGTCACGTGGCACAATTTTGTCGACGGCGTGAGTTCTTCCTGCGTGACGACGTGAGGCCCAACTATTATGATTTCCCACCACGACCAAAGCCTGCTGTATCTGGTGAGCCTGCCACCATGGACACATTTTCACCTCGCTGGAACTTCAACAGACACCGGTCGCCTTCACCTCAACGCCGTTCTCTTTCCCCTATGCTACGTCGACCTCGCCATATTCCTGAGGAAAACTAGGAGCCACAGTTCCGGGGGCAAGAACTTCGGATCTTTCGTACTCCACAAGACCTTGTTTTTCGCCGTCCAGCGTCGTTGCTGTCTCCGTTGAAGGTATACCTGTTTTTGCATTGGTCGACACTGGCGCCGCAGTGTCTGCAATGACCGCAAAACTTTGCCGTCGACTAAAAAAAGTCATCTTAACATCTTAAAGCTCATCTTGAAAAGGCATCTTAACGAGTTCGTTTTGAGCACTGCGAGCGAGCAACGAATTCGCCCTTTTGCTGCATGCACAGCACGTGTCGTTATTGCTGACAATATTTATGTCGTTGAGTTTGTAGTGTTCCCGAAGTCTTCCCATGACATTATATTAGGTTGGGACTTTCTCTGCACTCATCATGCCGTCATCGACTGTGCTCGCGCCGAAGTGGAGTTCGCGCCGTTATGCTACGCTGCTTCACTCGACTCGTCCCTTTCACCTGCAAAAGTTTTCGTTGCCGCCGACACTTTGATACCCCCGTTCTCATCCGCCCTAGTTCCGCTCTCCTGTGACGTCTCTAGTGGCTCAACTGTTCTTTTAGGGGCGAAGCTCCTCAGGGCGTGGGCTGTGCGTCCCCTGTAGCCTGTATGTAGCCACCTCTAGTTTAGTTCTTGCAGTGTTCACTAGATGGCGGTACCGTCTCCTGTATGTAACCACCTCTAGTTCAGTTCTTGCAGAGTTCACTAGATGGCGGTACCGTCTCCTGTATGTAGCCACCTCTCGTTTAGTTCTTGTAGTGTTTACTAGATGGTGGTACTTGTAGCTGATGATGAAAAGATGCAAGATGTTATAAACTAGAAAGCGGTACTTGTAGTTGATGAAAGACGCGAGATCTTATAAAATAGGAATGATGTCACATATGGCGCATGTCATTGGTTGAAGGCAATCGTTCGATTTAGTGCGGCGATGTACGCTAGGGGGAGCGATGTAATAAAATCGAGTGGGCAAAATGTACAGAGGATTCATGGTTTACCAGGTTTACCTCCGGAGCTTCGCCCACTCATCATCATTCACTTCGTGGTTATGGCGGAATTTTTTTACGCCTTCCGAAACCGCTGTTCACTGCAAGTGCTTCCCGATTCCTTTCGCCGTTCTGAATGTTCACACGATGGGTCAAGTGCAATTTATGTTTCAAATTCGTTTCCCTCACCTTCCAAGTTACTGTGCGGAAAATTCCTGGGCTTTTCCGATGACATTGATCCCTCGAGTGAACGTGTAGTTCCTGACCACTCGACTACACTACCTATTGATGCTGTTGATTGCTGCGCGTCATTCTCTTCCCCATAATTCACCGATGCAATTTCGCGCTGCATCGACACCAACCTTACGGCCCAGCAGTGCACCGACATCATCGCCCTCCTCGAGCGCTTCCGCGCAAGCTTTGACCACCAGCAAGTGACTTTGGGCTGTGCTTCCACAGTATCTCACGAAATCGACACTGGCCTTCACGCTCCTTTACGTCAGCGTCCGTATCGGGTATCGGCATCTGAGCGTCGCATAATCGCGGAACAAGTTGACGACATGTTGAAGCGAGGTGTTATTGAGCCCTCTAACAGCCTGTGGGCTTCCACAGTTGTTCTAGTCAAGAAAAAGGATAGCTCAATAAGATTCTGCGTCGACTACCACCGGTTGAATAAGATCACACGCAAAGATGTTTACCTGCTACCTCGCATAGACGATGCCCTTGACTGCTTACAAGGCACGGAGTTCTTCTCATCACTACATCTGCGTTCAGGTTATTGGCAGGTTCCAATGGCTGAGGCTGATCGCCCCAAGATGGCTTTTGTTACCCCCGATGGCTTATACGAATTAAACGTCATGCCATTCGGGCTCTGCAATGCGCCTGCCACTTTCGAGCGCATGATCGACAACATCCTCCGTGGCCTGAAATGGCAGACATATCTGTGTTATTTAGACGATGTCGTGATAATTTCAAGATACTTTTCAACACACCTTCAGCGCCTCCAGACAGTGCTTACTTGCCTCACCTCCACTGGTCTACAGCTCACCTTAAAGAAGTGCTGCTTCAGCGCTCCAAAGCTCTTAATTTGGGGTCATGTTTATCTAGAGATGGCATTCTTCCGGATCCGACAAAACTCCGTGCCTTTGCCGAATTTCCTAATCCGAACACCTTAAAAGAACTTCGCAGCTTGCTTGGTTTATGATCCTATTTTCGTCGTTTTATTCGCAACTTCGCCTCCATCATATCGCCCTTGACTGACCTTCTTGCCGGCAACAGCGACCTTTCTAGTTGGTGTCAGCTTGTGATGATGCATTTGTCCCACTCCGCCACCTTCTTACATCACCTCCTATACTGCGACATTTTGATCCTCTTGCCCCGATGTAAATACACATGGATGCTAGCGGAGTTGGCCTCGGTGCTGTGCTCGCCCAGCGTAAACCTGGATTTGATGAGTACGTAGCCTCTTACGCCAGCCGTGCACTCACAAAAGCAGAAGCCAACTATTCAGTCACCGAAAAAGAGCGTCTAGCCATCATATGGGCCATAGGCAAGTTTCGGCCCTATCTTTACGGGCGCCCATT
This sequence comes from Rhipicephalus annulatus, assembly GCA_013436015.1. Lineage (NCBI taxonomy): Eukaryota > Metazoa > Arthropoda > Arachnida > Ixodida > Ixodidae > Rhipicephalus > Rhipicephalus annulatus. The sequence goes on from WOVY01000570.1 coordinate 931,488, forward strand.
CAGCGTGGTTACAGATGATCATGCATTATGTTGGCTCTCCTCGTTAAAAGATCCCACCAGCCGGCTCGCCGGTTGGGCGCTTCGGCTACAAGAGTACTACATTCACGTCGTTTACCGATCTAGCCGAAAACATTCCGACGCAGACGCTTTGTCCCAATCACCTCTACGATGTAGTGACAAGTCGCCGTCTTCGCCTGCCCCCGACGTATCTGTACTTAGTGTCAGCGACATGCTACAGGAGCAACGAAACGATCCTTGGATCGCTTCACTCATCAACTTGTTGAGTCGAACTCCCTTGCAAAATATTCCTAGAGGTATGCGCCGTCAAATACAGCACTTCGTTATCAGAGATGGTTTGCTATACAGACGGAAGTATCTCTCCGTAGGACGCCAATGGCTTCGAGTCATTTCCAGACGTCTCCGCTCAGACATATGCGCGTGCTTTCACGCCGACCCACAATGCGCCCATGCTGGAGTGTTAAAAACCTACACCAGCCTGTCCCACCGCTACTACTTGCGTGGAATGTATCGCTTCGTTCGTCGCTACGTACGTTTCTGTCTCGCTTGCCAACGCCGGAAGAATCCCACTCCAAGTTCTCCAGCTCCACTACAACCCTTACCTTTTCCTGCCCGACCATTCGACCGTGTTGGTATCGATCTGTATAGACCTCTTCCGATTACACCGGCTGGCAATCGCTGGGTAATCGTCGCTATCGATCACCTTACGCACTACGCAGAAACTTCACCACCCTCTTCTGCGTCAGCCAGTGACGTCGGTCGTTTCATATTGCATCAGATCATTTTACGTCACGGTGCACCACGTGAACTCCTGAGTGACCGAGGGCATGTGTTCCTGTCAGACGCCATCGAATCGCTTCTCAAGGAATGCCAAGTCATTCATCGCACCACCACTGCGTATTATCCTCAAACTAATGGCATTACAGAACGATTCAACCGTACATTAGGAGATATGCTGTCAATGTACGTCGCAACCGATCACTCCAACGGGGACAGTGTTCTTCCTTTTGTAACATACGTGCATAATACTGCTGTCCAGACAACCACTCGTTTCTCTCCATACTTCCTCCTGTATAGTCGCGAGCCCTCTTGCACGCTAGACACCATCCTTCCTCACCACCCGGATGTTGCAGAGTCAACGACGATGTCACAAGCTGCTAAATACGCGGAAGAGTGTCGTCAGCTTGCCCGCTCCTTCACAAGTGCTGAACAGCAACGCCGGAAACACCACCGCGATAGCCCGACGCCTCCGGCTTCTTATACATCAGATGACCTTGTCTGGCTTCGCATTCCTTCAACCAGCCCTGGTCTCTCAACGAAACTGATGTGCAAGTATGATGGCCCTTACCGTGTGAATAAACAAACTGCACCCGTCAATTACATCGTGGAGCCATTTGAGCTGCCCCGTGATCAACAACACCATGGACGCCAGACCGTCCACATAGGCCCCCAAAACCGTATTACGATCCATCTATTGTCTCCTGCCCATGAGTCGCCAGGATGGCTCTTTTTCGGAGGGGAGGAAAATGTAGTGAAGAAGATGAGTGCTACTCAGAAAGGCAGGGGGTATGACTCATTCGGTGAAGAAGACGACGTTTGGTTGGCTGGGTACTCAGGCTGGTTCCGCCATTACCACTTGACATGTCGTGACCGCTCTTCTGTTTTATAAGAGTGCCACTCTAAAACGGCTCAGTTTATTATATATATATATATATATATATATATATATATATATATATATATATATATATATTGATACGTGTATGGAACTGTCGCCCCGACACAACTGAATTGCCACCCAAATGAAGAAGACGACAATGTTGTTGTGGCTTGGACTCTCGAGCTTCTCCCGTTGGCCTGCATGACTGTGCGCCCTCTAAGCCGTTGGCAAGACCAGCTCTCGGTGAATAAATCTTCCCCGTAACATCTTTTGGTGGAAGGTGCTGGGTCTTCACACAATCCGGCTCTGGAACTCCGCAGTGGAAGCCAGCTTTGTCCAGCCACGATGCCTGAAACCGGAACTCAGGCCTCGCCATCCACGCCGGCTCCATCACCTGTGATTCCCCCCCATCTTCTCGACCCTGGCACGTTTTCCGGGACGGACAGCACGGACGTCGAAGAATGGCTCGCATTATTCGAGCGCGTCAGCAAGCACTACAGGTGGGACGAAACGCTTATGCTGGCAAATATTCTATTCTACCTACGGGCTACGGCACGCGCCTGGTATGAGACGCATGAAGAAGAACTAACAAGCTGGGACACATGCAAGCAAAAGCTTCGCGATTTGTTCGGTCGGTCAGTTGCTCGTCAGATGGCAGCCAGGCAGGAACTCGCGTCGCGTGTTCAATCATCGATGGAGTCGTACGTCACGTACATTCAAGACGTACTGGCAATGTGTCGGAAGACTGACAAAAACAAGTCCGAGGCGGACAAGATCAGCAACGTGTTGAAAGGTATTGCTGATGATGCTTTCAACATACTAATGTGCAAGAACTGCACCACTGTCGACTCCATCTTATCTGAATGCCGACGATTTGAACAAGCTAAAAGCAGGCGAATAACCCACCACATCCCGAGACTACCAAACACTACTGCGACTTCAACTTGCGAGGATTGTGCAGCGCCCCGTTCACTTGCGCCTCCTGCCAATATCGCAAGGATTGTTTGCTAGGAGCTGGAAGCCATGGCACCCGCTTCCTGTCAGCCCCCTGCGCAAGACAACTGGGAAACAGTCTCGCTTATTCAAGCCGTCGTACGTCAGGAGTTTGCTAACCTGGGCGTCCAGGTTCCGCAGCCCGCCAGACTTATGCCGCAGCCCATGAGTACTCCCGTCCACAACGCTGACCACCACTCTGCGCCACTTGTCGCTGCGGCAGCTGCGGCACCTCAGTTTCCACCACGCGTGCCGTGAGTGCCCGGGTGGTCGCATCCTGAGCGTGCGAAGTGGAGGATGGGTGGTCTGATGAAAGCATTGTGTTGAAGGGTAGTAAGGGATGACGTCCGAAGAGTAGATAAACAGGGGAGTAGCCCGCTGTTTCATGACGCGATGAGTTATAGGCGAAGGTTACAAACGGAAGAGCTATGTCCCAATCAGTGTGGTCGGTAGATACGTACATGGCAAGCATGTCTCTCAATGTGCGGTTTAGGCGCTCCGTAAGGCCGTTAGTTTGAGGGTGGTAAGATGTGGTGAAGTTGTGATGGGTGGCCCAAGATCGGAGTAGATCATCAACCACACGAGATAGAAAGTAGCGACCACGGTCTGTGAGCAGGTGAGACGGAGCGCCAAGCTGGAGAATAATGTCGTACAGCAGGAAGTCGGCAACGTCGGTTGCGCACGCGTGGTAGCGCGCGCTCGGTTATCGTCGTCGCAGACAGCACAGAAGTCTCTTTATGACTGTCGACACAGGGATGCCGTTTTCTCTGCGGGATCTCTTGTTCTCCTGTGGCTCCCATCTCGACGTGTTGGCCTCTGCGAGAAACTACTATCGCGATACGCTGGGCCCTACCGAGTCATTCGTCAGGTCACACCTGTGACCTACGAGATTGCCGCTACCACAAACTGATCACCCAGAACGGAAGTAGTCCACATTTCTCGTCTCAAGCCCTACAACGCCGACTCGCTCATTTAACAGGCACCGAGACGGTGCCTTACGGGCCGAGGTGATGATACGTGTATGGAACTGTCACCCCGACACAGCTGAATTGGCACCCAAATGAAGAAGACGACAACGTTGTTGTTGTAGGTTGAACTCTCGAGCTTCTCCCGTTGGCCTGCATGACTGTGCGCTCTCTAATCCATTAGTAAGACCAGCTCTCGGTGAATAAATCTTCCTCGTAACAATATATATATATATATATATATATATATATATATATATATATATATATATATATATATATATATATATATATATATATATATATATATATGAAACAGAAGGTGTCCTTGGATCCGGTGGAAAAATACCAAGAAGTAGAGGACGGGCAAAACGAAAACTTTTTATTTTGCCTACGTTTCAGCCGGGGACCGGCCTTCATCTTTTTTTTCTCTGATGAAGGCCGGTTCCCAGCTGAAACGCAGGAAAAATAAAAAGTTTTCGTTTTGCCCGTCCTCCACTTCTTGGTATATATATATATATATATATATATATATATATATATATATATATATATATATATATATATATATATATATAGGTGACGTTATGTTTACTCGTGTTCATTACTTCATAACAAAACAAAAAAGAAGTTTAACGCACTTATATTATAATAATATTACAATTAGGCACTTTTCAACCGGCTTTGCTTGCTAAATGTGTGCTGCTCTTTTCTGACAGGTCATGTTCATGGGCCGGACAGCGAACGCACCGACGATGCCGTCAGAAAAGTGGACCAGTACTTGTGGGACCTCCAAACGGCTTTGGAAATCGAGGGCCTCTCGAAAGAAGTAAAGCGATTCGTTTTCGCCACTTCGTTACCGCTGTTGCACGAGCTTTTGAGGCGCCAAGTCGCCTGCATATGACGTGACCACCACTGCGAAACTAAGTCAGAAACTAACTAAGCAGAAACAAAGTCACAACAGAAACTAAGCACAAACTAAATCACAAGCTGAGCTGTAAAGAAAAATGAAGGACCTTCGGCAGTAATCACTTGATTAGCTAAGAACGAATACCAATTATGTCGAGGTCGTTTCTGTATATATGAACCTCAAAGGCCACTCACTAAGCTCTCCAAATACAAAAAAAAAACGAGTGCAATATTCTCTCCTGACATTTATTGTCCTTGAGCACTCCTGTAACATGGACAGTAGTTGAAGTGACGTCTATAGTGCGCATGCTCATGATTGATTCATATACGCGAACTATACCATCCGTTTCGTTTCCTACACTGCTTTCTCATGCGGCCACACCAGCATTCTTCCTTGTCTCGCATGTATATCGCGCACGATCAACTGATCATAGTTCATCGAGTGTGTTTAGAACTGCTCAAGTGGTGATAACAGCGTGTAGACGAGAAGTGCAAAATTCTGATAGGTGCCTCCGCTTAGTGCTGACATTCATCACCTGATTTTAAGAGCTAAGGGGCGAGGAGGATGCATCGCGTGGGCGAAGGGTAGTGATGTAGAGAAGAAAACTGCCCCTTCATCTTTGAGCGTGGTGTAGTGTGGCCCCTTAAACTCAAGAAGTCAGTGTTATCATCTTAACCCTCAAAATACCAAGGCCGAGCCCCCAAGTGTGGGGCATATTTGGAGCGCGAGCTGTCGTTTCATGTAGAATGCTGTCGTCGTTGTATGCAGCTTCGCGTAGCGCTTGCGAATCCACGTAGAGCGAATCTTGCCATCTGTGTTACTAGGGGGTTTTAGAATACCATTTGCAAGCGCTGCGGGCGTAGCGGGCGCCATGTGAGTTTTAGAATAGCGTTTGCCCTGCTGCAAACCGCAACGCACGATCGTAACGACACCGTATCCTCGAAACCAGCGCTTGCGGACCACATGCGGGCCGCGATCACCGCACGCAATTTCGGATTTTCTGCGTGCGGTCAGCGAACGCGAACGCCGACTCGCGTTACGACGCATGCGCAGTGGCAGCGACCGCACCGCAAGGGCTCGCGGTGCGCTATTCCAAAACTTCCTACTGTTGTGTATCGCGTGTCTGAGCTCGCAGCTGCGTCTGCGCAGCGGTGATTGACGGAGCGGACGAGTCGACGGTGAGTTAAGGCAACATTTATGTATACAGTGTAAACAGAGGCGTTACGTATTTGCCACTAGGGCTGACAGCTTATGGGGCTAGCAATGAGGTGCGAAGATGACCCGGAATTTCTTCGGTCGCTCCTTTTCTCTTCGCGCACCTTAGTTCTTTTATATGCCCTCGGGATCCCTTGCATCAGGCAGTAGTTCGAAGCCTCCGATCAGGAAACGCCAATGGTCGCTGACTGGAAATAAACATGTGGGTGAGGAGCTTGCCGCGCGTTGCGTAAGGCGCACCGCAAGAAATGGTGTTGATTGAATCAGCCTGCCTCACTCGGTGGTCTGGACGCCTGGTTGCATCCACAAGCCTATCGACGTTGACGCCATTTGCATCAAACGATAACACCTTGAATACATCGCAGGAGTAATGAAGTTTGGTTTGAACTCCCAGACATAACGGTGCCGTATTGAGCATGCTGTCGCGCATAGAGGCCGTCTTTTTCCGTTGTTCGAGTGCGTTGATGGCGGCATCAACTGCGAAGATTTTAAGTGTCCCGGGCTTCTTATGCTGTGGACGCTTAGAAAGATGCAAGCGAGACCACATGTCAAGATAGGATAAAACGTCGGAGCAACCAAGAAGTAGAAAGAGAAAAAGTAAAAAAATGACGCGAGACATAAATGAATGCAGACAAATACAGTGCAGGAAAACTGGGAAAAAAAGGAAGAAGTAGGCAGGAAAGAAAAAAAGCAATGAAAAACAAATTTGACCACGCAGCTCCACCTTTCCATTGGGCTTGGTACAACTAGTATGAAACTGCCTGTTTTTCTTTGTGTTTTTGTTTGCTGCATCGTGTGCTTTTGTGAACTTTCCAGTTTTCTAGACCAAGCTTAAAATTTAATATTTTCGCAATATGGCGGCAAGATCAGTGAAAAACACGATGTATATGTCAAGAAAATCTACGGTGCCACTACGAAACCCGCGATATTCATTCGGATGAGAGGGGGACATGCTGGCTGGAATATATGGAACGATGTACCTGCGGAATTCTCAAAGAAAGTAACGAATGAATATTTTCGGCAGCAGGGGATAAAAACTTCAAAAGCACGCTGAATTATATGCCCCCTCTCTATTTAGTGTTGAAATAAATATGTGTGGTCAAAAAAGGCGCTTCCAAGAAGTGCCGGTAATGCTCGTAGACCAAATTTGGTAATTGTGGTAATTTTTTGGAAAACAATCATTCTGTATAAACTGCACTTGACATGTAAAAAAAAATAATGAGTCTTTTCGGTAGGCAGGCCAAGATTCTCATAACGCCCGAGCAGAAAACAACAAAAAACAGCAATATATCTCACTGTTGACAATGTCGTGGAATGTGGCAGCCTGTACAAAGAAAAAAAAACATGATATATTTGTTTTTTTTTTGTCTTTACCCTTATGTTTAGGTTGACGCATCATCGCAAATCGACCTTGTACCAGGACAATAGTAAGATTTCTTGAAGTGTTTATGTTGCTTGCATTGTTTTTCTTTTCATTTCCTCTAATAATCAGGTAAATATCGTCGTCGTATCCGACCACGGAATGACACGCATTGGCCCGAAATCCACGCGTCTCATTCTCATTGATAACTTAGTGGACGAAAGAAATGTGGACTTAATGCTGGACAATGGAGCATTCGCCATGTTGCACCCTAAGCCCGGCAGAGAAGAAGAGGTCAGTTTGACCTTCGAAAAGTGCTATTTGGCAACCTGTGCATTCGAATAATTTGCAGGGCCTCAGAAACAGTCTATCTGGCTTTACGCTGTAGAAGCAAGAGAGAAAGCTTTCACGAATAACTAGGGATATACTAGTTCCAGAATCATAAACTGATGTCCTGAGTCGCTGAGTTTGATTTTGAGACAAAATCTGAAACATGAGCTTAGCTTTGTTCATTACTTCTTAAGGCATGTTTCATACCGTCTGGTGCATTTTCTATTAACTTGCTTCGTAATATTAAGGGGGAAAAATGAAAGGGGCCACGACAAGGCAATTGTTACCTCGTCATGGCCCTACGTGCCTCGCACTAACGAAAAGTTCATCATTTCTGAAGGTCCTAAGTTTCGTAATATAAGCATGATGAGTTCCAAACAATATTTCCTTTGCGGAAGAGTTAGTGCCGTAAAATAACGCCACTTCAGCATTCAAGTGATACATTGCTTCAAATGCGCAGTTCCATGCGCGTAAGATAAAAAAGAGCCGTGTGCATGTTGTACATGGTCATATAAACCATCCAGAGATGAAGTCGCCTTGGTCACATATAATAATCTTGCACCCCGTTTTGTTTCCCTAACTTTGATATCAGGTGCTACTGAACCTTCTTATGAAGACACCGAGAAGGCTTAAATTGTTTACAAAGAGAACTCTACCCGACGAATGGAATTTCAAGAATAATGAGCTAGTGGCTCCGATTGTTCTGGTTGCCAAGGAAGGACACTACATCATGCCAGTGAGAAATGAAACGCTTATTTTGATTGACTAGCTTGGTAGGCGTCGGGAACGAGGTATTGTGGTTTTCAGAGCTCTGGTTTTTTAGTTGCACATGTATTTTTAGATTCCCGCTTGTTATTATCTATAGCAGAATCTTCTAGATGAATCCCTCCGGAGGTAAACTGAATCTGTATAAACACGAAAGTGAAGCTTGCATCTATCGGAGTTGTTGATTTTTATTGCAACAGCAATTATACAGAAACTCTCGTCTGGCTTTTTCCGCTGACGTTGGCGTCGATGTCGTTCACCGTATTTATATACATGAAAACTCAAGAAAAGAAAGAAAGAAAGAAAGGAAGGAAGAAAGAGAAAGAAAGAAAGAAAGAAAGAAAGAAAGAAAGAAAGAAAGCCACCCGAAATTGGCGCACAGCTGGTCACGACGAGGCAACGCGCGCTTATCTCACACATGTACAGTGCCCCGCGGATGTAAGGACGGGGGGGGGGGGAGGCTGGGTTAGACGATTGTGTGCGCGCGCTTATCTTTTTTAGGGGAGAATCGTGTGCCTTCGGCTTTCACCAAAACACTTGCGTTAGTTGCCGGGCCCACAAAGGTCACTTCATTCGCTTCACAGGCCCCGTTCGCAAACGAGCACGCTTTTCACACACAACGTTGCATAACAAAGGAAGCAATTCTTAGCTTGCACTCATCTGTACCTGTGATTAGGTTTCGTGCGTCGTTTTTGTGCAAACAGCACGTTAGGTGTCAAGTAGTAAACGATGTTAGCTCGTTCTCGTCCTATGTGCGTTGATTCGGTACGTCAGTGCGCTACAATTTCGATCACCTTGTTATTCTGAGCATTACATTCAAAGTTGTTGCTATCGCATTTATTGTTTCACCCTTGTGACGAAAATCTGCCTTTTTGAACTATGATGTATGAGAGTTTGCAGAATAGTTATTAGTCTTTGTTCGTTGACATAGATTCATTCACGTTGGCGCTTAGCGGGACAACTCTATCCAGGGGAGACGCCGCTAGGGTGTTAGACGAAGCAAACGTGCTTCGCATGAGCCTTGACGCCTCATCTCACCCGGAAAACCTCATCGCCACCACCTCTGAAGTACTGGACTGTCATCTACTAATCAAGCGAAGTCAGCGGATAACCAGGTTTTAACCGTAGGTCTATATTTCCTGAAAGTCTGCTTGTTTTAAGATCCCAGGCAAAGAACGCTGCTCCAAGCCTAAGCGGCGTCGGGCCGCGGGCCCGACGAAACGCTGCTCGTGTTTCCGCGCAACGCGCGAGAATGGCTGACGACGACGCAGCTGCGTCAACCGGAGCCACGACATCGATCGAAGAGAAAAGTCAAGGCGGAGAAAATGCCACCAGCGTCTCGCAAAAAAAGGCCTCTTGATAACGGGGGATGGTTCACTGCAACGTACCACAAATCAAGGCTGATCGTCGTTCCGGAGACCGGGGCCGAAGCGGTAGACAAGTCAGCGTCGGGCCAACCTAAACAGAAAGGAAATTCTCTTCGAAAAGAGAAACTGCCTCCACTGCTGTAAACCGACTTCAAGGTCATCATTAGACCAAGGTATGGGCTCAACATCAGTCAAATAAGCATGCATCAGATGGCACGCGCTATAACTACGGCATGGGGTAACCCAGACATCTGCAAAGAAGGCAACCTGCTTATACGGCTGCGCAATGGATCTAATATCGCCATAATCAGCACGCAAAGCATGGAGACTGCCAACATTGTGCAGAGCCTTCAAGGTCTACGTTTTGGTGCAAAATACTATGCAGTGATGGCTTACGTAGCCGTGCCGGACAACTCGTGCAAAGGTGTGATTCACGAACTGGACGCCGGGACCACGCCAGCCGAATTACTAGCCCATCTTCGGGAGCATACCCAAGGAGTGAAAATACTTTATGCGAGAATGCTTGTAAAATCCCAAAGTGCCGTCATTACCTTCGAGGACAAGATCCTCCCGCGCTATCTTTACTACTACGGTGGTGAGACATGTTGCAACCTCTATCGATCATCGCGGCAAGTTTGTTATATATACTTCAAGCCTGGACGTAAGGCAGACGTATGCCCGATACCAGACGCCGTCGTCTGCTCAAATTGCATCGAGCCAGTCAAAGGGGATGGACACACCTGTGAGCCCCGGTGTGCGCTATGCAATGAAGCACGCCCTACACCGGCAAAGGAGTGCAAGGAACGCCTCAGGAGACCGAGAAGCTCACGACCAAGAACAAAAGAGCAGACGGCCGCCGGAGCGCAAGGCACCGATGGACGTGGCGGGGTCCGGAAAAGCTGGTTCAGCAGGGATGGCAGCTCCCTATCCAGGTCCCGATCAGCATCATAATCACTGTCATGGTCGAGATCGGCGTCCAGGACCCGCCAGTCTTCAGAAACCAAGAAAAAGCAGCAGAATAAACCCGTAACCAGGAAGAAAGACGACAGTACGGTGAGCAGGAAAGCGCCTTTTTTCTCTGCCTCTTCCACTACTCCAATGAACATGAATGCACAGACAGTATTGGTTGGTAAGAATGGCAGTTCGCCACCTAACGACGAAGTAAAAGAATTAACGCAGACTATTCAGACACTTAGGGCAGAAAACGCTTAACTCCGGCAGAAACTAAACGATTTCATAGATGAACTGAAGGCCCTGAGAACAGGACAGACCAATGCTAACACCCAAACAGACTTAACTCCGACAGCTACCGTAGGGCGACAGGAATTCACAGCTACCATGGCTGTCATAAAAAATGCCCTAGCGAATCTCAGCAACCTCTTCTATAACATCCAGGATGAGGTGCGCAAGGATAGAGAACGTCTGGTGCAACTTACGGACATGAAATCCAGAGGCAAACCCTATGCTCGGCCATCACCTGAGTATGGCGAGGAGCCATAAATTTTCCGTCAAGTTAGAAACCCTCGAAATATGACAGTGGAACTGTCGTGGAATTGGTCCAAAGCAGGGTCTTCTGAATGAACACTTAAATAAATGTACAACTCCACCAGACATCATCGCCCTCCAGGAAATCGGCTGCTCACCGAAACTCGCTGGCTTTTCAGTTTATGAGTGTCTTGGCCGAAGTAAGGTCGCTACGCTGGTTGCTAAACTAGTCTATGCAATTAGACATGACATAATTGCAACAAAAATTGGCCACGTTTTCGTTAAAATCATAACGAAAAAAAGAACCGACGAAAGCATATTTCTCCTCAATATCTACAGCCCACCCAGCAGCGGAAAGCCATCTTCAGCTCTTATCTGCGCAAGCCAGAACAAGCAGCAGGCAAAAAGGGTCTTGTCATCCTCGGAGACTTTAATGCGTGACACAAGAGCTGGGGGTACGTCAACGAAACTCAGAAAAGCAGGGATTTGGCCAGAGCAGCTGATTTCAGAAGGCTAAACCTCATTACAGTTCGCACTCAACCAATACGAGTGGGGAACAGTATCAACCGAAATACGTGCCCGGACTTGGCGTTCGTTAAAGGGGTCAAGAAGGCCCGATGGGAAAACGGCGGGGAAACACTTAGCAGTGACCACTGCATTTTGCGTATCCACATAGAAACCCTCCCGATTTAAGAAACGACATGGCCTTGCTCAACTTACAGACTGGGAAGCTTTTAGGAAACCTAGGGCAGAATTTGAGGACAAAGAAATCGTGGACATTGAGAGTGGGGTCTCGGGAATCAAGGCAGAATGGAAACGATTAACCCGAGAAGTTACCTTATCTACAAACACGCCCGAGGAGGACAAGCATTTCCTACATCTCCGGGATGCCCGCCGGGGCCTATTAAGAAGATGGAAGTGGCAGAAACACGAACGCAAACTGAGACTTAGAACTGCCGCAGTCACCAGGGAAGCGGAAGAGCATGCAACGGAGCTCTCAAGGCGCAACTGGGACCAAAAATGCAGCGAGCTACAAGGTACACTAGGTTGGAAAAGGACATGGGCCTTGTTGAGGGCCCTCACAGACCCGACCACGACCAAGACTGAAACTTGTAAGACGACTCGAAAGATTGCACACCGATTCAAAGGCACAGACCGTGAACTGCTAGAACACATCAAGCAGCACTGTATTGGCAATACAACGCATACTGACTGTAGTCTGGCATACACTGGTGAAGCTACTCCCACTCTAGACGAACCCATTACCACAGAAGACGTTTGACATGCTATGCTATCGGCAACAAAGAACGCTACGCCAGGAAAGGATGGCATCAGCAACGCTATGATATGAAACATCAATGACAAATCTATTACAAGATCTACAGAATTCATCAACAAACATTGGGAACAGGGTACCGTTCTAAACGACTGGAAACATGCGGAAATAATGATTCCAAAGTCTGGAAAGGCTCCGAGCTTGGAAAATTTAAGACCCATTTCGTTGACCTCATGTTTGCGAAAAGTATACCAGAGAATCGTGCTTCAGAGACTGGAACCCACCTGGAAGACAACGAACTCATGCCGCACACCACGTTTGGCTTCCGAAAATGCCTCTAAACAGAGGACGTCCTCCTACAAATCAAGGAGAAGGTGCTTACCGATGTCCCAAAGTATGGTGAAAACGTATTACTTGCACTGCATCTTAAGGCTGCTTTCCACAATGTCAGTCATAAGGCTGTGCTAGAGGGGCTTAGCAGATTAAGTTGTGGAAAGAGAATACACAACGACATCGAAGCTTTTCTCAGTAACAGAACCGCCACAATTGGTATAGGAGTAATCCACACTGAAACGTTTAGTATGCCCACAAAAAGAACACCCCAAGGTTATGTGATATCGTCGATGCTGTTCAACATTGTTATAATCGGCTTTGCTCGGAACCTCGAAAACATTGAAGGACTCAGACATGCCATCTACGGAGACGATGTTTCAATATAGGTGACGAGATGATCTCTAGGACAAAAACAAGATCTTGCGCAACGCGCAGCAGGTACAGTGCACGACTACGTGCGTCCATGTGGCCTCGTATGCTCTCCGGAAAAATCAGAAGTCATGAGAGTCTACAGACAAGGATACGATCTGCAAAACTCCATAGACGTCTATATAGGGGGGAAGAAAATTCCAGAAGTGTCCCAAGTTAAAATTCTCGGCATGTGGATACAAAGCAACTGTCGTATAGACCACACCACCAGGCAGTTATCAAACACTACAGCGCAGATCACGATGATGGTCACCAGAATCTCTAACAGAAGACGGGGTATGAAGGAGGGGGACATTTGTAGGCTTGTACAGGCTCTCGTGGTCAGTAGGATTGTATACACTGTACCCTACCAAACACTACTCTCACAGGAAAAAGAACAATTAGAGGCAATCCTTAGAAAAGCCTACAAATGCGCCCTTGGTCTATCTGTCAGCACCTCGACAGAGAAATGGCTTAAACTCGGGATAAACAACAAAGTGCAAGAAAACATCGAAGCGTATCTTCGTGCGCAGAAAATGAGACTACTGCTGACTGCTACGGCCAGGTACACGCTGCAGACATTGGGCATGAGGAATGCTTGCGGAGAAATCAATAACACGGCAAGCATACCAAAGGACATTCGCCAGATCATTGAAGTCAGCCCATTACCTCGAAAAATTTGTCCAAAAATCCATAAAGCTCGAAGAAAAGGCAGATCAGAAGCACAAGAAAAAAAATTGCAAGGCGAGAACGGACGTATTGTACGTTGACGCAACCACATACAGAGAGCACTCCGGGACAGTTGTAAGCGTTGTTGATCACAAACTTAGGGAAGTCAACAGCGCTTAGATCAGAAGCAACAACATTCTCGAGGCTGACAAAGTAGCGATCGTGCTCGCCATCACACACCAGTGCGAATAGTCTACTACAGAAATAGTTATTGACTCGCAAGAAGCGTGTCGACGGTAAAGCAGTGGACGCATATCCAGTGTTGCCATTCGCATACTCAAGGGAAGAAAAATCAACTTCTCCAACTGCTCCATTACGTGGACACCAGGCCCTGCAACTATGACAGGGAGCCAGCGTGCCGACGCCATTGCCCAAGAATAAGCCAACCGGGGAGGGGGGCACAACGACGAGGAACGAGCCACAGTTACTAGACGCTATGGAGCAATTTTAGAACACCAGAGAGCCCTGAGGAGGATATACCCACCTCCCCACAAACACCTCAGCAGAGAGCAGTCGGTTGCCTGGAAACAGCTGCAGACAAATACGTACCCCAATCTCAGTCTTGTGAGTAAAATCTATCTGGAAATATACGCTAATATAGAAATGCCCGCTATGCAGAGAACACCCCACACTTTACCACGTGACATGGGCCTGCCAACACACACAAGTATTGCCAAGAAACTCTACACCAATACCGGAGCAGTAGGAGGCTGCGCTGTCCTGCTCTAAGCCTGAAGGACTGCTCAAGCTGATCGACAGAGCTTGCAATATGGCAAAGGCCACAGGGGCCCTGGGATGAGGTCTCCACCTTCACCGGAAAAAATTATTTGTAATAAAGTTTTGCATTTATTCATTCTCTATCCAGTCTTCCACGAACTTTACTTGACTTAAGTGGTAGCCGGGATGGTTAACATACACCCGGACGCAGCATGGGGTGAATCTCACGCAAAAAAAAAATTACTAACAAGCACGTACTCAACTCTGGTACTCAAGATCAACTCAGACAAAGCGTAGTATTTGACGTGAGAAAGGCCAACATGAGCACTCACAATAGGGTAACTTAGTCCAGGGCTTACGAATATACCACACAGCGTTTCAGGAAGGCGAGATGTTAGCTTGAGCTGCGAACGCGTTAAGGCGCTCTACTTTTTACTAGCGTGTCCCATTCCTTAAAAGCACTCACTGCACGACAGTCACCCATCGGAGTCATTGCCTTTCTGTGCCGCTTATTGGAACAAAATGCGATGCTCTTACAAGTGCGGCGCCGTTGCGGGCGCTACTTATGTTGAATTTCAATGGCAGACCCTGATCAAGTTTTTCTGCTCTGAGCGCAGAAGTCACATTGCAATGGCGGGTTGGCAGCGTGAATTGTGTGTTCAATGGCAGATTGAGAGCAACCACAGATGATGGATTGCTCCGTGGAGCAAGAATTCTTGCCCCGCGGAAATCAGCGGATTTGATGGAAAGTTCAAGTGACGTGTTCTGTGCGCCCGCCTTTCATCCAATCAGCGATGTATGTCCGGACAACGCTTCGCACTCCCTCGCACCCTCTCGTACTCCCACGATAGATTTACGCTCACAACCAACTGCCGTCGAGACGCGCGCATTCCAATCGCAGCTTTCGCGAGAGCAATCTCGCTGGGATCTGCTCGCCCCATTCACAATCCGGCCCAGCGCTCGCGATCTGCCATTGGAATTCAACATTACACAGGACGAAGTCGGTAGAAAGTACTCCGTCACGCTGACACAACGAAAGCTCTCGCTGGCGGCGTGGGTTTATGTCGTGATGTTGTGACGCACTTTATTTCTCCTAGACGACGACACTACACCCTCCCCAAGAACCCATTGCGAGAGAGACGTGAAATCTTCAAGACGTGATTGTAAATGTTTTTGCATGCGCGTTGGTAGCGCTCAGCACCCATCGTCGCGAATCGACGAGTCTTGGGTTAGTTTTGAGTGTTATATTATTTTACCATATACCATTACAAATAAACGGTTGGGACGGGAAAAAAGGCAGCCTTGAGCAGATTGACAATGTCTCACGTGCCAGCTTTGCTGTGGCAGAAAACAAACACGACGGCCCAATAAAGCAAATAAAAATTTCAAGCCCACCAAGTCATCCAAATCAATGAAACATTTTCCTTAACATGTTCTTCTCAACCTCTGACCAGGATGTTTCCTGTCATTTCCATCGAACGCCATGCTTCTATATCAATGACATTACTGACAGAGCACGCAAATTTTTAAATGCAAGTTGCACGCTTCTTTGTCTTGCAGGACAGTAATTTTTTTCTTTTTTCGGTGAATACCTCCGCGTTGTTAATGTTGTTTTCTTTTTTTTAATCACAACAGCCTCTTACCGTAAGACTCAGCGTCAGGTTAGAAACCACTAAATGAGAAGTATCAACTCAATGTGCATAATCTCTCTCTCCCCTCTTCTGCCGCGGTGGTTTCTGTTTAACTCCGTGTTAAAACGGTAGCGCAACTGCGCATGTTAAACTCAAACCTGGTCAAGTGCGCAGCTAGTCACAGAATGTTAAGGTCAAAGAAAACTACTTTTGTTTGCTTGAAAGTCCTAGGCAATATATCAGTGTATGCGCCACGCGTTGCTCAAATTATTGAAAAAGAAATCATCAGGTCAAAAAAAAAACAAAGTCCGCTCTTTCAAGTAATAATCAATATCATACTCCAACGGGGGGACAAAAATTGAGGAGCTTGAATTGAAAGTGTTGTTATCATTGCTCACAACAGTTCCTTACTGAGAACAAGACTATACCTGGAAACTATGACCCTCCAGCTGGAGATCACGGATACGACCCTATGATGTCCGATATGGGGGGGATATTCTACGCTCAAGGACCAGGGGAAGTTTGCGTTAACTTTCAGCATTGCTTTCTAACTTTTAAAAGCCACATCTCAGGCGCAATTTGTCAACATTACATGCCAGTGAGTACTTTAGTTTAAACTGGTACTTCAGTTTGGACTTTAAAAAGCGATATATTGTTCTATAATTTCGTGAATTGGCAATATTACCTAAATAAAGTAAATACGACAACGTCACCAGTGTGAGCTTCCCGTATGTTTCTGACAGCTGGGGCAACTAACATACCAGGGACGCTGGCAGGCGCCTGCTATATAAGTCGTGGCACTTTTGCTTCGGCTTTCATAAATGGTTAGCAGAATTTCCAATATTTCAATCACAGGAGGAGCCCCTATATGGGGTGCGCTTCTTTACAGGCCCGTTTGTAGCTTGTGTGTTGAGCTACACACTAAGGCCCAGCCTGGTTAGTGAAGACGGTCACAGCTTGGCACTCTTTAAGCTTCTCGTGTCAACGTAAAAGCTGCTTCCTTGTGTACTGTATTGAAAAGGACGATTGTGTATCTTCGAAAATCAAGTGAAAGCTTCAGCCCGTGCATTTTGTGTTGCGCGTAAGAAACAATTTTAAACGTGATTTAAAAACGTGACTGACTGGGCTAGTTGGTTTAGAATACTTGAGGTGTATCAGCGCGAAAAAATACACGGTGGACAGGAAAAGAACGGGACAAGCGCTGACTTCCAACTATAATTTTATTGACAAGAAATCTGTCAATATATCCGAGTTGACAGAAAAAAAGCAGTGACAAAATGACACATTTAAAGATACGAAATATCATCAAGAATCATGGTGCCTGCTGCGTCGACCGTCACACCTCAAAAAACGTAGCTCCCTCTCTGACACAGCAATCGATGGCTTGATTACGCATGCACTTTTTTCAAGCGCCATCTGGGCAGCCTCACTGATTACACGATCGTGTTCTTCTTTGATCTTACCGAGCCCTGTTGTCCTTTCGAACCGCGGAGAGCTCGCACACGTGCTCACGTGTTGCGCCAGGAAGACATCTTTGCCATTACGAACACTATTGGCGTGTTCCCGTAAGCGTTCGTTTAAGCATCTGCCCGTCTGGCCCATGTAACATGCACCCCAACACTATGGGGTCCTGTACACCACGCCTAGCACACAGTCGACAAACTGCGTCCTGCGCCTAACCTTGCATTGTTTTCCGTTTCCCTTTACGGGGCAGGACCTGTTCGTCAACTGGGACAGCTTGTCAGGGGCACTGAAGACCACCTTCACTTTGAGACGTTGTCCTATTTTCTTCAGGTGGTGTGACACATAGTACATATGCGTAATCACCGCCATCCTTTGCCACCGGACTGTAACAGAGAGGGCACCATAGCGGAACCACCACTATCCAGGAGACAGAAAGGCACTCGTTCTCCGTTCACCCAGGCAAAGCTCGCGCAGCAGCCAATCGGAGAATAATGGCACTTTAGAGAGTAGCGGCAGAGTAACGCCATCAATGAAATGAGACGAGAAATACTCATCAATTTCTTTAGTTTTCTTTTATTTCTAGTCTCTTCATCTCTCGGTTACAAGTG
This sequence comes from Rhipicephalus annulatus, assembly GCA_013436015.1. Lineage (NCBI taxonomy): Eukaryota > Metazoa > Arthropoda > Arachnida > Ixodida > Ixodidae > Rhipicephalus > Rhipicephalus annulatus. The sequence continues at coordinate 949,722 of WOVY01000570.1, forward strand.
ACAAGGAACAAGGGTAGACTAAGAGGAGCTTCGCCCATAAAAACACTATATGCGTTGTATAAACCTCAAACGCGCTACTTAATCTAGCTGACCCGAAGTCACCATTGCTGCGTCTTCGTGTCCCGTTTGGTGCAGTGTTGCGCCTGACGGCCGAAACATCGTCTTCTATTAATATATGCCATGATCGAATGTTCTTGAAGATCCCTATTACCTGGCTAGCTTGACTTGTGACTGAATTCGCCATAACTTGTAAAGAAGCGAACGAGTGTGTCTCGATCTCTGTGCGGCTATCAAAGTTTTATTAAGCCTTCTGCAGCCCAAATTGAGTGTTCATCTAAAAAACGTAGCTCTTTCATCGGCAGTATACCGCTGACTGCTTTGGCTAGTCACTGTTTCAGTCGTGCGGCTGCAGTCCCAAAGCTGCTGGAACCAATCAGCGATGCTCAATTTTTGTTTTTGTTTTTCATTGCGCTGGCTTCCTGCCGCCAGATACAAACGAGTGCGTTCCTGTGGGTTTGTGGCAGCATGACCACCACAGAATACTTGGCTTGGAGGTGGCGGGGCGCAGAAGCTCGAGCAAAGTGTCAATTTTACGTGGCGGCATTCGCAAGAAGCTAAGCACCGTCAAAGTAATGAGAAAATAAATATTGCACTACCTTTTCCCCGTATTCAGAAATGTTTTTTTTGTCTTGAACTTGACTTGTCACCGCCTTCAATGCAACGCGTTCGGAACGGGTTTGTGCTTCATGCCTTGGCAACGACTTAAGACACCACGTTCGAGACGTGTTTGTGCTGCATTATAAGCTGTGGCAAGTCAAGTTAAATTCAAGGGCCGTTTCTGAATACGTACGGCTCTCGGAAATACTCATCATCATCTTAGCGCAGCTCGGGAGGCAGGCGGCTAGCATGGCTGGCCAACTCCCGCGATCGAAAGGACGGTCACACACACTACCGGCTTTTTTCTTTGGAGGCATCTGTGATCCCAGCGCTGACACGATAGCACCACGCACCAGCACCATGACAATGTCTTGTTCTTCGCTTGAATCGAACTTGACGCTGTTGGGAACGCTGTGCGAGAACGGACGAAAACAATAAATGCGGCGCGCTCGGTTTGCTCCGCTCACTCAGCTGGCGGCGATCAGCTGATCGGCACCGGTCTCCAGAGTTGTCACTGATAACGAGATCCAAGCGTATATTGCGACTTCTGGTCGCTCGCATGCAGCCTCGGAAGGTGTGAACATCAGTCGCTTTTTGGTCGCGAGCCGCGAACGGTCGCGCGACCACTGCTAGTCGCCGGTGTGCACCAGCACACCAGCACAACGGCGTAACATCGTGCAGGTCGTGATGTTTTTGCTTAATGTAGCATCTTAATAGAGTTTAATCGTGTTTTTGAGTGATTTCTTTGTGTGTGTGCGTGTGCAGCTGTTCAGGGAGGCGAAAAAGGACCCAGCATGGTTCAAATGGTGGGCATTTACACCTTAATGTGCTACATGTTGGGCATAGACTTAGCTCCAAATAACGGATCATGGAGCACACTGAAGAGATTTGTCAATCCAAGATATGACCCCGCCATGTACGACCGCCTTAAATAAACGTTGCAGAGCTTCCAATAATACATTTTATTAGGACTCTATACACTCCAGTTTTGTATAGTAGTCCGAACGAATCGGCGTTTCATTTCATTTGTGTGTAAACAGATATGAAAGATACTACAGCTTTTTGATGCATTCATAAAAACCACTAGCACCACCACAACTTTGTCATTTGTTTTTTGCAATGTTAGACAGCGCCACACCAGAAACAATCTATACTACAGTGACAGACGTTCTGTAGAACAGTACAAAAGATGAATCAATTCATGAATAAAAATTGACAAATAGAACTAGAATAGAAATTGAAAATAAACTGCACTGCTTTGAGCCCTTGATGAGGGACGTCACACCCCCTCTTTATATGTCTCATCTTCGCGCAATCTATCAGCTGAACCATAGAAATCACTGGCGACTATTCGTGGAAATCGTTAAGACTTCTATTGAGAAACTCCTTTGCACCAGGAAAGTTATTCCCTTCCAATGAAAACGGAGAATCATCTACAAGAGGTACATTTGGTTGGTATAAATTGGGCCGATGTGTGCCTTGCACATTATCGCTAGAGCATATACTGTGAGACGTGGTGTGCAGTCCTTAATATTTTCTGTCTAACATATTCATATGTGCAAAAGAGTAACAGGTATTTGAATCTCTGTACTCCTGCAATACTAAAAGTAAGTAAGGTAAACAGTATGTTGGAGAAAAGCGGTAGAAATGCTCGATGAGCGCCTATAGTGTGCAAGTAGTAATAATAACAATATTGGAAGTTTTACGTCGCAAAACCTTGGCGCAATTATGAGACATAACGTAATGAAGGACTCTAAAAATTTCGTCCACCTGGGGATATTTAACGCGCACCTAAATCTAACTACACGGGCCTCGAACACTTTCGCCACCATCAAAATTTCAGCCGCCTTAGCCGGCATTTGTTCCCGTGACCTTCGGGTTAGTATTCGAGCGCCATGGCCACTAAGCGACCGCAGCAGGGTGATTTGTAGCGTGCTGCTTCTCAGCAGTAAGCTAAGAATGCGATTCCCGCCATTGCTTCCACTGTACCGGATGTTTCAAGAAACGCGCCCGAAACTCTCAAAAATCACGAATGCGCGTAATTTGCTTGCGGCTGCCCTCATAGTTTGTTCTTTGTTGAGGCAGGCATATAAGAAGTCTACAGGCTGTATATGAGACACTAATTAAGAAAGTTATAGTAGTTAGCTTTGTTAGTCAAGTTTGGCAGTTATGCCTTATGGGAGAACTGAAGTTACTCATGCGGTGTACTCATCGCAACATTGAGACATACAAAACGGTAGTAAGTAATTATTGTGGTGCAATGACATTCAATCAAACTCAATGGCGTTACTGAAACTTAAGCACCGATGGGCGCGGCCAGCAGACTACCTGAGTGGTGTCACTGTTCAAGAAACGATTGTGGAGCTGCGATGCAGCTCTTCCACGTTTGTTAACGTATGTGCTTTCTGCGTGCTCAACGAGGTCATTTGATGGTTGCTATAACGACGCTCAATTATTCTGGACGTCTCAGAAGAGTATGATCGCAGGTACACTTTCTCTCGTTTCGGTTTCGCAGATGATTCATTACATGCTACAGATATGGCTAGAGGGAACTTTATATATATCTCAAAGCCGCAATGACATCAAATATTTCAATTCTGCCTCTTCACATTACCGCCTAACTTCAGTAATGAAAAAAATATAATTTAAGTATCTTATTTGGGGTCCTAAGTGATGTCTTCAGCCGTCCTAATATGCATGCGGTTACAGAAGTAACTGAAAAGCATGGAACAAGTATCGCAGTTATGTCATATAGGATGATTACGTGCAGCGAGCACAAAACGATTCATGTCGACTTATTAGCATACCTTTAAAATCCTGTCTAGGTGGTAAATGCTGTGATGTGCTCTACTATTACGCCGCTCATAAATGATTTCGTTGAGGTGAACGCCACCGTGCTGTCTATATATTAGCAGTGTCGTTTTCTAAACCAGTTGGTGTACACGATGTGTAATGAAAGGTTTCAACAAGCTTCAAACGACAGCAGAAGGAGACCGTAACGCACAGGACAAGGCTGATCCTGGACCTCGTCCAGCCTCGCCCTTTCTTTTACTTTCGTTTTGCGCTTCCGTTTGAAACACGCTGAAACCCTTGAATACACGCCGTGAATGTATTACTTTCACAGTGATCCAAACTCCCCGCTGCTGGTTCGGAATTCGGCGCACGCCTAAACATCATGATCGTTTGCTTCGCGGAAAGCGTTATCGCTGCGTCTTTGCACCCGAAATAGTCTATCGTAGCCCGAAAGTAGGATAAAAAATGAAAAAAAAAACAGACTAAAATATATCTGTGAAAGTATAGCACTGAAAAGACGATTACTTTTCATCGCCGAAAAAGATAAAATAGCAGGTTGCCATAATCCTTGCCTTAAGTCTTGCAGTGGCAGCCACTAGTCGGATTTAGAGTTCTCTGCCTTATTCATCTGGCCGGCTTTGTGTTCCGTCGTGCTGCCGAAAGTGACCCCAGATTTAAAGTGTAAAGGAGCCCATAAATCACATCTACTTCATCACGTGCTACAACGATCCCAGTTCCTCACAAAAAAACTATCGCCTCTTTCAGTGAAGTCAATCGATAAATGTTAATTGATACTCTTAAGTCTGCTACCCCTTATGCGCCGGTAGTATTTATGTCCAACATACCTGAAAAACCGAAGGAACAAGTTTTGTTTGAGTTTTAGTTTTTTAACCAAGTTTCTTTAATACTGCGAAAAACCTAGTGCGGTAATACATGAGAAGTGCTTGGAAAGGAACCAATGAGCCAATCGGGCTCCCGTCACTAAAAATTTTGCGAGCTTTTGCCCACTCTGGAAATTGGAGCAAGTGAAGCACGGCTTATCAGTGTCAGAAGCACTAGGTTTCTTTTTTGTTTTTTTTTATTCTATTCCTCTTTTTTAAAGACGATAGTCTTTCTTGGGGACCTTCGACGAAAAAGTTTTGTCTGTCTGTCTCTGTCTGTCTGTTTGTCCACACTTAATGGCATCGGGTACTTGAAACGGCTGACCCCATCCGCGGCGACCACCAATGTTTCTCTCGGTTGAGCGTTAATGCTTGTGTGATTGTCAATTAAAAACAATTATTGCGCATGTACTGGGGCACCATAACAACGCGCGTATATTCTGCATGTGCGTCTTTTACTGGAAAAGGCGTACATAAGTAATTTTAAGGACCATAGCGCTTATCAAGCTGCGCTGATCATGCAATGCTTGCAAGGAAAGGTGAGTGTTTCCAACACTTTGCTAAAAACGAAACGGTGGTGCCACTTACCCGTCGTCGTGCGTTCTACACCTTATCACCTCTGAGACGGGCGTGCACGCCCATCTCAAAGGTGATAAGCTGTAGAACGCAAGACGACGGGTCCTGAGAATGGCCCTGAGACGGGCGTGCACGCCCATCTCAGGGCCATTCACTTTGTTAAAAAAAAACTGCCAGATGGCGCTCATGTCTCACGTGTGGCGACTTGATGCAATTGTTCGCCTCCGATGCACGCTCGAGGAACTCTAAGGCCGCGTTCACACTGAGCATTCCGGCCGCCGAAAGTGCTCCGAATCCGGTTTGGCGGCGGCGAGATTCGCCGAAAGGGCCCTCTCCGCGCCGATCGCTCTCGGACCGATTTTTGCGGTGTCTGCCGCCGAATCGGTCACCGCGGACCAATAGGAGCGCTAGTCAAGGAACTTTGAAAAATGGTGGCCAAGCCCTACTCACTTGTTATGCCGCAGTGCACGTAACTGAATGTTGAAACCAACGGGTGTTTAACCTACTCTGTGCCTACTTCGCCTCCGTATTTCGTGAAAGAGGTGACCGAGCTTGCTGTTGGCGTGACCGAGCTTGTTGCGGTCTTGCAGAGCAAAACAAACCCACCAACGCCGCTGGCGTCGGTGGTTTTTCTGCTCTTCGTGCATTACAAGACCGCCACTTGCCAGCAAAGTAAGCAGTACTGTCTTTTCTTGCTTCTTGCGTACGAGAATCGTCGAAGTATACACCACCGAATAGCGTAATAGCGTTTGCGAGCCGCGACAACAACCGGGTGACAGCGCATCCATTCCGCGTTCGGCCCGTAGTAGATGGAATATTCGGTGGCGCAGGGCGCGTCCAGTGCGAACGACGCTGCGTTTCGGCGGCAGGGGAATTTCGGTCGCTGTAAAAAGCGGATGTGTCAGTGTGAACTAGGCATGACGCAGCACCTCCAGAATACCGTTCACCGATTTTCTTGCGCAGAACATCAAATAACTGTTTTGTTCACTCTCTACACGCGCAAGACTGTCGTCTTTCGACGACACTTGCAGATTACATGCAGATACGGGGCCAATTTTTTTTGGCTCTCGTTTTCTTTATTTTTTATATATTGCTTATTACTTCATTTTTCATCACTACCTTTCGTTCTTTCTTTCGAGAATCGGTCAAGTATTTGAAAATGGCAAATATACGCATTTAACCTGTGCACCCTTGATAACCGCTTTTGTTTTCGTACGTGGGTGGTTTGTTGCGTACAACGACCATCGACAGTTATGAGGGGATAGAAGCTTCGCTTGAAAATCGTCATCCAAATGGACGTGGCAGGGTGCTCTCCAGTTCTGCAGTTCGCAATAATACTTTGTGAACAAACTTTCAACCATGAGATACACACACTCTCCCCTAAAGTAAACCATGCCAGTTTTCAGATGTTCTTCACCACATTTAGTGTTATGTTCTATTCTTTATACACCACACGTGTCGAGCACCAGCGCCTCTTGTCGTCCACGTATGTCTTCCACTACGTGACCGTTCGTTCACGCATGCGCGCAAGGAAGCGATGAACGAGGCCCCCCGCTTTTTGATGTGAAGGGCCGTGTGAGTGTGCTAAATGCAACGGTGTTTGACATGTTTGAACGGTACGCATATGACTGAGGTGCTTTGTTCCCAGTGTTCGAAGTTGCGCAGGTTATTTATGTGCGCATGGGAATATGGGAATATTTTCGACGGGGTTTGGAGACGAATAGAAATCGGTTGAGTAGCAAGCCACTCTACCGGCTGGCAGCTGAAGTGAGACTTTCCTTACCCTAGAAAAATTTGAAAACGCACTTTCAGTTTCGACATTAGTAGCTGCTAAATGAGGCGACCAGCAATTTTTTTTTGGGGGGGGGGGGGCTACAACACTTGCTGTTTTTAAACTGTACTGGATCGGGCGTTGGGAATTTATTCAAGGGTGTTTTTATTCGGCTTTCGCTTGACTTGACGTCTTGCTTGACACGAGTAGATGCGATGGAAGCAACAGTGCCTTCATTCAGTAGTGGGGCACAACCTAACTTCGGAGTCCCACCTCTTTTTGAAGGCAGCGCTTCTCCTTTATTCAATAAATATTAAAGACAAAATAGCAATTAAGCACTCCCAAGATATACCCAATTACGCAACATCCACGCGATACCCGTTCCATTTACTCGAGTTCCCCACGTGTGATGATGCGGAAGGCTTCTTTAGATCGGCAGAAGGCTTTAACATTTTAGGCTAAGTATAGATTGTTATCGAGCTGCTTTGTATATGGCTAAAATAGAATTCATGGTGCAAATAGACAGATAAGGACGAAAAGACACAGACACGTACGAGCTCACCGCGTCTGTGTCCATTCCTGTCTATGTGTGGCTTAAATTCAACTTAAACCTGTAGGTCCAACTTTGTTACTCGTTAAGCTACCTGCGCTTAGTATTCCTGCAGTTGTTTTACGTTGTACCTTGCTGTTCATTCTTTAATGGCTTAACTGTGCTAATAGAAGCAAGAAAAAAGAAATAGTATAAGCTCTCATATATTACACGAGAGCTCTACGAGACATACGTGGTGAATAAAACATGCTGAGTGAGTCAGCGACCCTCCGGTGCCACTTGCTAACTATGTAAAGTACAGTATACATATATAGAAGCTGAGAGTGACTGATTGAAGCATTCACGTGACACTCAAATGGTTGAGGTTCCTCATGAAATAGTTCTGTATAAATGTTACCATTCACTCGGTAAACTTCAAGTTGTGAGTCTGCGCTTGTGCTGTCGTTCAGTTTTCTGTCCTTGTTTGCATTAGCGCAGTGCAATTAGTAAAGAGCGAACGTCAACCAACTAGGCCGACTTCTCGTGCTTCTTTCAAATGCGAAGCATTTCTTAGCAAACTTCGGTGGCTTTGAGCGTATCTGTCTAGCCGCTTACATTTGGGTGCTCTCATCGTCAGCCCCTTAACCTTGCGTGAATCAAAATTAGCTAGGGAGGGTAAGATGGTTTGACTAATATGACGCGCTGATCAAGACATGAATATAGTCACAATCCCGTCACGTACGTCGTCAAACACTTCCCGCCAGACAGTGGCACATACCCACGGGCGGGTATCTGCTGCTGGCATGTGGGTATGTGCCACAGGTGATTGGCACTCGATACCTACCCAGGAATGACGGAACACACATGGGTAATTTTAACGCGCGACAATTAAGAAACACCCGGCATCGGAGGCATCGAGCCGACGAATGCAAAGAATAAATATCAGGGTCCCAGCTGAAATCGAACACAAGCATTCTGCGTGGCAATGAATCATTTTACCGCAGAGCTACGCCAGGTCTCGGAACTACTTTTATAATAGACGCTAATATTTGTGAAACGTCAATAACGGTTTCAGTGCTGCCTACCCAATTTTATAAATATTACATATGTACTCCTTTGATACAGCCGTTACCTCGGGTTAACCTCAACTGCGGTCAGTTGCGATGCGCAGAAGTTCATTTATGTAGTAGTGTCGAGGGCCAGAATCCTCGCAAGCATCAGCGCTTCATATCAGCTTCTGGTGTTGCTGATACGCATGTTCCAGTTGGCATCGTTGCGCAAGTACAAAGAACTGGTTATTAAAACACCTGCAACCCTTCAACATATGTCTGTGCGTGCAACATTTGTACATATATTTAGCGTATTTCATGACGCGTTGCTCAAACAAAATTCAAAACAGTCACCTTCCCTCCACATGCTTTGCAAAACGTTGATTCCCAGGTACGTGGGATCGGCCGAATTTTTTTTTTTCAGATGTTGCCGAGCAAAAACATGGGACGAGGTCATCACATCAAAAAACTCTATCAGGAGCCCCTAAAGATCGATTCTTGGGCCACTTTAGTTCTCAGTATTTATTATTTATATTGGTCAACAGAAGGTACATGAGATTGCGTGCCAATGAGAGTTGTTTTTACTTCGAAATTCTTCTTAAATGATAACGTTTATTTAAAAAGTGACCTATATTAATGTGCAATACGGCGAATACGACACCCAGATTTCCTTAGTGTAAAGGTGTCCAGCTTACTATAAATCGTCACATCTTTATAATACCCGCTACCGTGATGGTGCAAATTTTATTGGCCTATTGTCTCAAATTGTAAGTATTTAGTTATATTACGTAAGAATGACTTGTCATGTAATGACATATATATTATATAGCAGCTATAAGTGGCAGGTTTCTCAAATTCCTAAACCAAAACTTTAAGAAATCTCTTCTCAAGTTGGAAGTGTTATAAAGTCGAGTTCGATGGCATCCCACCACTGCCACCACTGTTAGGATTTCCTGTTTCTTGCGGTGGTAGCGGTAGCCAAGAGCGGCGAGCAGTCGAACGGACTTCACTGAAGCCTTCGCCCAGAGGCGGTATAGAGAGGCAATCAGTTTCGAAAACGGCAACAAGGAGCCTTTACTATAGCAGGTTGTCGTTTGTACAGAACCGACCAGCACGACGATGTCGGCTGGGGCAAAATCTTCTAACCATGGGGCCGGCACGGCCTTATATAACGTCTTTGGTCCCTTCTCTGAGGCTCGGCGGAGAGTTCCTGAGGCTCGGCGGAGGAGACGCAGCCATACCAGCAACTGTAAGGTGGCTCGGAGGAGGAGGCGACGTATTTTCCGGAACAGCACGGTGCCGCCTTCTGCGTGGAAGGTGGTGCTGGGAGGGGGGAGACAGTTTGCCGGAACAGCGCTAGATTTCGTGAGAAGAAGCGCTCCTGAACGAGGACCATATCTACGGCATAACAGAAGAAACTGTACATTTTTCAAACTTGAGCAACATTTCAGAATATGAATTCGCAGCTTGCAACCCAGGTGCAAAGACACGCATTGCCGAATCAGAACGCGTTCAAGAGCATGCAGTGCAATTTGTCTGCTCGAATAACGAGATCACGACAGGGGTGTAGCCAGGGAGTGGCCGACCGGAACCGTGCCCTTTGAAATTCGTTTCCGCCATGGAATAGAGCGCGAAAATTTACCATTTCAAAGAAGTGAACCCATCTTCCCCCCCCCCCCCCCAGTTTTGAGGAGATGCTTCATCCCCCCCCCCCAAAAAAAACAAGATTTTCCGGTGACGCTCCTGCCTTACCATAGGCTACTCTGACATACGGGCCCATTTTGGACGGCCATCTTTGCAAGGTAGACGGAAGTAGATGCGCCTAACACTCTTTCCCAAACTTTTTATCAGAGCAACATTCCTGAGGCAAAGAACATATATCCTCTATCGCACCTACAGATCCGCCCGTCTGGACTACCCTTTATGAGTTAGCAACTATAACTGTCATACCAACGTATACAGAAATTCATGTTCTCGTAGAACCTGCGCTGATTTGAATAATTTTCTGAAGTAAGTTATGTCATTGCCAACCAAATTCTTTAACAAATAACTTGCTGAATTGTTGTTTCAATACGTGTCGCATGAACTTTGTGCAGCACTAAAGCCTTGTCTATTCATTCCATAATTTTTCGCTCATTTACAGTGTGCTAATAAACATATTTAAAAACTTTTTATGTTAATAAAGTGGTACTTTCAGAATGCAGTTGTGCCACGCTCTCTGTGATTGTTACAGTATTGGTGATATGAAAGTTATTGTTTTTGCACTACAGCGAAAGCTGTTATAAGATCAAAGCTGGGGTCACGCGCGGTGCCGTTGTTGTCCGCCGCTGGTGTGATCCAGTGGTGACCCTGACCCAGTGGTGTCCGAACCCGGCTTTGCTGGGTGCCAGCCCAGTATTCTACCACTGAGCCACGCCGGTGCTTCGGACTTGTTGGCAAAGCAATCCCGTTATTACGATTTATAAAGCGTTTTGAAACAGCGAAAGAACAACAAGTCGTCGCACATTGCGAAAAGCGCAACAAGTGGGTCGTCCAACTCTCCAAACCATTACCAAAGCTTGTTCTTGTTCACCTGATAACTGTGGTGCATACCCACTTCAGGCATAGTTCAGGCATCGTCATCAGCCACTGCATGAACAATTGGCACAAAATTACTTGCAAGTGTTTAGCGGATGCACGCTTTTCAAAAGATTGACGAAAAATAGCATAGTAAATGCCAGCCTACTACCGAAAAAATTTTATTATTAATGCCGTAGTGTGTATCAAGCGATTGTGCTGGCAGAAGTTACCCAATGAGTGTTAAGAAGTTCTGAAAGATCGCTCTTCTAGCTTTCGGTTTCACTGTGCTGCGCCTTACGCCCAGGTCTGGGGTTCTAAATGCGAAGCATTTCTTAGCAAACTTCGGCGACTTTGAGCGTATCTATCTATCTATCTATCTATCTATCTATCTATCTATCTATCTATCTATCTATCTATCTATCTATCTATCTATCTATCTATCTATCTATCTATCTATCTATCTATCTATCTATCTATCTATCTATCTATCTAACCGCCTAAGACATTTAGCTCTCCTGGCCGTTTCGATAATAGTATCAATTCCAAACTTGGTATGGCATAACATCTATCTCTATCTATCTATCTAGCTGCTTACGGTTAGGTGCTTTCATGGTCACCCTCTTAACTTGGCGTGATCCAAAATTAGCATGGGAGGGTGAGATAGTTTGACGAATATTACGCGCTTGACAAAACGTGAATAATGTCACAATCTCGTCGCCAACGTCGTCAAACATTTCCCGCAGACAGTGGCACATACCTATCAAGCGGGTATGTGCCGCTGGTATGCGGGTATGTTCCACAGGTGATTGTCACTTAGTATCGACCCAGGAACGTCGAGAACACACATGGCAAATATATCGCGCGAGCGTTAAAAAATACCCGACCTCGGTATAGCGTTGACCCGAAGAATGCAAAGAACAAATTTCAGGGTCCCAGCTGGAATTGAACCCAAGTATTCTGCGTGGCAATGAAGTATTTTAGCACAGAGCTACACCAGGTTTTTTTTTCTTTAATGAATGAAATTATCACCAGTAAGGTACACAGAACATAATTCATCAGAATTGAGGCAAACACACACAAGCGTCAAGAACGGGAAGCCACTCCGGAACGGGGTCAAAAGTCTCGACAACACTGCGCACTTGAGCAGCTGCTTCTCGGAAGACGGATCTCGTCGACCGTGGTGGCTCGGCGTGTCTATCAATCATGCAACTTTTCCATAGTGAATCAAATCCCAACAACATAAACAGGTCGTAAGGAGTATTGTCAGTCAGACTCTTTTTGAACGGAAGGAACCTAATACCATGAGCTCTGATTGGAAGTTATTTTCTTAACGTTTTTTTTAGAATGTCGTGACGCTCTTTATACCCTATAGTCTCAGGTTGGTTGCAGAGTCTACAATACTCTGTCCAGGGTACGTATATTGATTTTTCATTCAGCTACGTTTTCACTGGCAGCGTGGAGGTGTGCAGTTTATAGAAAAATGTTTTTGCTGAAGGAGATATACACATTCTACGTACACAAAATTATACATCGGGGCCAAGCAGAAGCTAATATGGCTTTCGATAAACAGCTTCGGGGAAAAGGTTATTCACAAGTGCAGCGGTTAAATTTGTTCTGTCAACAGTATACAAATACTCTAAGGTAAGCCTGGCTTTCAAAACCTGACAGTATCAACAATTTCTTTTAGGAATCGCCGCAACGGCGATTCCTTAGCAACGCTTGTTGTGACATGCATAAAAGGAATTGGTAACATATACGGTTAAGAACAACCGGTAATAGAAATGGGTGGCACACATCCTTGAGGTAAAAAAATCGCAACATCAACTGTTGCACGAACAAATGCACAAGGCCGAGGCCACCCTTTTCAAGTGGAAGAAAGAGATTGTCTCTTCTCATGGGTTCGCAGGAAGAGCTCCAAATAAAGCAGGCAAATATCCCATGAAAGGCTTGAATGTGCACCCGAGAGCAATGCAACACCTGCAGAATATAAATAAGCTTTGACACAAAGAATATATTGCAGGCTTTTGCTCTGGCAAAAATGGAAAGCTCCCGGCCGTGCCATGGGGCCACTTTTCGGCAGAACGTAGTTATCGCAGTGGCCCAGTGTGAGCCGCTGTTACGATAATTGTCGAGAGGCACACCAAGGTATTTCATAGGAGTCGCATTCCGATGAATATTTGTGAAGACCGAAGGAGTTTGGGCCCACATGCCCAGCCAGAATCCACTACTTTTATCAAAATTTGTGCTGGCGCCAGGTCGCGGAATTAGTTTTCGAATAGACGCTAATCTACGTAAAACGTCAATAGTGGTTGCAGTGTTTTCTATCCAATTTAAAACATTACAAATGTAATGATACAACCTTTGATACAGCAGTCGCGTCCGTTTAAAGTCAATTGTATTTAGTTGCCACGCGCTGAAGTTTATTTGTGTAGCAGTGTCCAGGGCCAGCATCTTTGCGAGCATCAGCGCTTTATATCAGCTTCTGGTGTTGCTAATACATATGTTCTAGTTGACATCGTTGCGCAAGTGCCACCAACTGGTTATATAAACATTTGCAACTCTTCAACATATGTCCATGCGTGAAACATTTGTACGTTTATTTAGCGTAATTTCGTTGCGTGGCGCTTAATAAAAAAATTGTAACGCGGTCACCATCCCTCCGCATGTTTCGCATAACGTCGATTCTCATGTATGTGGGATCTGCCAAATTTTTATACTATCGGTAGAGCATCAGGCGCGGTCATCCGAAAGTTGCAGGTTCAGTCTGCCAGCGGCAAGTTTTCGTTTTTTCTCGTTACTTTCTCCACATTTACATCGCAATTGCTGCAATGTACTTAAAATAGCGGAATCGACTTGCGTTTATTTTCCTTGGCTTCATTACCTGTTGATTTCGTTACGGCTGACAGACACAGAACTTTATTAAGACATTCAAATTTATTACGTTACAGCTGTATTAAAAAGAGCAGTCAAAATTTTCATTCAGTAATTTACGCAGAGTAAGATGGCTTGACGCACTCTTCTGCACAGTTCCGAGACGCTCTTTCACAACGCCACTGGAAGCGCTTGCGACCACCTGACAGCGCTGTCACTTGCGTCTCCGTGAAACGCTAGAGCAAGGGCCTGCGGCGCCCCCTTTTCTAACTCGTCTGCTTGAACCAGGTTCCTGTACCTTCTTCTTCTTCTTCTTCATTGTCGGTGACTCCACCCGTTTCGAACCACTGCGCAGGGCGCAAAGTGAACGCGAGTCGCACTCATTGTTAACCGTTCGAGCAGGCCGCACTCGGGCAGCGAATCGAGACGAGCGACAGGGCTGACGCCGTGACCAACATTTGCAGTTACGCGGCTGCTCTCCATCCGCCGTCGCCACTCTCGCTCCAAAAGAAGACACCTAGCTTAGTGTGACGTCAACATCACGTCAGAGACCCTCCTCCCAGAGGCCTCCATGGGAGGGGGCCGCCAGGAGTTGCGGGTTACATTGCATATTTCGTGAAGCGGCGGAGCATATACTGTTCCCGCGGTACACGTGACCGAATGCATGGATGCGGTGACCGAGCTGGGCTTTGGGAGGGAGTACGTCGCAATCCCACCCTATCAGGATCACGCAAATCGAAAGCAGTAGCCATGGCCTACATTATTTCTTGCCGTTTTACGTAAGACATGGGCGAAGAAACCGGTGACCCAGCGCATGCTGTGGTGTCAGCGCGTCACCCCCAAATAGCGGTGTCACCAATGCGGAGACGTTACCGACGCTCGACAGCAATCAGTGCTATGAGGTGCTCGTCATGATCGTCGTCTAGAACGGTGGTCATGATCTTCGGTGGGAGTCGTCCACGGAAGCTGGAATGACACTGTGGTAAGCAAGGGCTTCATCTTCGCTGAAATCACGAAATATGCCAAACATATTTCGCTTATCACGGTCCAGGTTGCAAACAGTCAGCATGAAGTTTTGAGAGCAGCAGCACTCGATGAGTGGTTATGCTTAGTACGTACAACAGGCGTTTCCGTCATAGCTGAGTTGGTAGGACATCGCACGCATAATTCAAATGCTTTGAGTGGAGGTCCCATAAAAGGAAAGCCTAAGTTTTAGCCTCTTTAATGCATTTCGATTTGAGTAAAAATTATTGTAACACAAGTGAACACTGTAGTTAAGTCTGCTATGTTTTCATGGGCTCATTGGCCTAGCTGTCGGAATCATTTTGTCTGGTCTAACAAAAATATTTAAAGCAGTTTTATCGCAAATGATCTTGCCAGTATTTAGCTCATACGTATTCACACCTGTATTGCACGACTGAGTTCTACCATGACCAAGGAATGGCGGGGTAATGCGCAATAGTTAACGCTGTAGGATTTTCAATAATTTATGGTAAGAAGGAGGATAACAACAAAAGACACAATCTGACCTTCCGAACGTTTATAGTAGTAGAGAGCCGTGGTAGTTACTGAGTGTTCCTTTCAACAGACATGGCTTGCAAACAGAGACAAAAGACGCCTACTAAGAACTTCAGATGCGCACAATGGCGGAAAAGAAAGAGGGCAAACAAAACTTATCTGCGCATGCCCATGCGATACGGCAACCTATCAGTGTGGTACACGTGCGCGTCAGCATTACAGGTAACTGTTCAGGCACTCATTTCTTCGTGCAAGTAAATCGATGGTCCACTGCGTGTAAATCGATGGCGCATGCGTATACTGCTATTATCGATATGCCAAGTCTGCATCACTAAACGTGTTTCTACATAACCATTCCGGTACAAAACGACGCATTCATGAATCTTCGGACTCCATTCACTATCTCGACAGTGTAAAAAAGAATAGAAGGTGTGCATTCTGTTAGCAATCACTTATGTTCTAATGATCACTAGTTGATTAAGTCGCCCGCCTATCTTGCGTAGAAGGGGCCGCACATAGAAGAATGTTTATACACGGCACACGTACAGTACTTAGTGAACTTGGTGTGTTTTACAAAACAAATTTCCACCCACTTCTTGTCTATTTACTTGCTTATCTTTTTTCTGCACAGCTGCACAAATCATACCTATAGCTTATTAGCAGCTGTTAAAAAAACCTTAACACCCCATATACACTGACTTCCGACTCGTTTTTTAGCCCGTGAGATACGTAATGAATGTCAGGAATGCCACCGATACGTTTTTTTTTTCTTTTGGACTCATCACTTTTTGCAACCGGGCTCGGAATTAACCAAACAGAGTTCTTGAAACAATCACTGGCAGTGGCCACTACAACGCGAGTATACCGAGGGGACACATCAGACGCCTTAAACACCACACCCTGAACGTATACAAGCTCAAGGAACATCCTATACGTTCTCCTTGTGGCGTTTGAGGCGTCCGAAGTGTTCTCTCGTTATAACGCGCCGACTAGTCCAGCAATAAGTACTTCTAAATGCAAGGATAACATGAAAAAGAAATACGTTTAGCCTGTGCGGGAAAACTGACATTCATTTTGTGCTCACTAGACTTGCTCAACCAAGACATAAGGTATGACATGCCAATACTGTTATCACAACCTTGAAATGCGTCGCCGAAAACTTTAGCAGAATTTCAGAAGGTATAAGCGAATACTGCCAGCATGCACCATTCTTCTGAAACATCAAGGATATTTAAATTGCATTCTATTATTTTGAGGCAATTTATTTGTGATGTTCAGCCGTCCTCCATTTGATTGACATTTTTTCCCACTGAGTTAATTACAGATTATAAGTCCTCAGCCCAACAAATATTAATAATTCACATGAGCAAAAAAAACTCCAAAAATAGAATTCCCGAAGGCACCTTTTAAGCATTTGTCAATATTTCTATGGTATAATTAACCTACAATTGGGGCAACCTGAAAGCCTGTAATATTCTTGATTTATGCGCGTAAACTTCCCCCTTCCAATCAACTTCCATTGACTTCAAATACATAAACATAACCTAAAGAAACGCCGCGAATAAAATACCACATTTAATGGTCTAAACCACTTCCTCCACTAATAGTTAATGCACTCACTAGCACAATTGAGTAGCCCTTCATGCGGCAAAGAATAATAAACATCTATATTATAAGTACTAAAATGCTCACATCTGCCAGAGTTCTCCTATGGGCGTATTGAACTAAACGCCCCAGAATTACGCATAGGAAAAGGGCCTGAAAAACAAACATCCTAAACGGTTTTGTAGGTAACGAGATACGGTGAATTGCCAGGCGTCCTTTTTTGAAACAGTCACTCGAAGAGAAATCTTGTTCTTTTCTCTGTTAGATGGCGTTTGCGGCGTCTTGAACTTTTTCTGGTGAACGTGTTTGCATGCCCTGTCTTTTAAAATGCTATCAAAACCCCTGCTTTTTCAGGACCACTGCGTATGACGTCAGTTCCGAAGAAGTTGTATCTTTGTATGCCTTCTTTGAAATACTATGAAAGATAAACTACAAGTATACTTGTTTAAGATGCTGACAGAACGAATAAAAGTATCAGTAACAAGAGCCATATGTTCGTAGTTGGTCGAAAAACGTTACCTTTTATAGGGAAGTCAAAATAATCGGAGTTAAATTATGTGATATGTGCCTTTGGTCCCGTGGGAGGTGGTCATCTTTTGATTGCTATTAAAGTATTGCATTTGTGCAGTGAACCGCCTTACAAATGCAATTGCTTGAAATATCGATCTTCGAGCAATGGTTTGGTAGCCG
Organism: Rhipicephalus annulatus; assembly: GCA_013436015.1. Taxonomy (NCBI): domain Eukaryota; kingdom Metazoa; phylum Arthropoda; class Arachnida; order Ixodida; family Ixodidae; genus Rhipicephalus; species Rhipicephalus annulatus. The sequence continues at coordinate 967,221 of WOVY01000570.1, forward strand.
GCACACACTACCGATACCCTACATGTGTAAAATGCTTATTCAGAAGTGAATTAATAAATATATCAATCATTTATTTGGTCATCCAAGTTTTTTTATAAACAATGTAACCTAAAAGTGAAAGGAAAGAAGCTACAGAAAAAATTGGCCCGAATCTATATGTTATACACTGTAAGTGTCGTCGAAAGACGACACTTACAGTGTATAACAGTGTATAGTCTTGCAGTGTATAGTGTATAGTCTTACAGTGTATAGTCTTGCGTTTGGAGAGAGTGAACAAAACGTTTATTTGTTGTTCTGCGTAAGAAAATCGTTGAATGGTATCCTGAAGGCGCTGCGTAAGAGTGCTTCGAGCGTGTGGTGGAGGCGGACGAGCGCATCTAGGCACGTTAGGCACAAGTGCCATCTGGCAGTTTTCTTCGAAAACGAAAGCGTGCAGCCCGCGGAGAAAGATGCGCGCCAGTCTCGGAGGTGATAAGGTGTAGAACGCAAAGCGACGGACAAGTGCCACCAATGTGACGTCGCAGCAAAGTGCTGGAAACACGTTTTTGAGCATCGCGTTGCAATGTCAGCGCAGCGCAATCAAACGCTACATTCCTTAGGGTTACTTGTGTGTGCCTCTTCTAGTATAAAGGCAGATATAGAAAACATCGAAGCTTTGTTGTGGCGCCTCAGATATGCGCAATAATTGCTTTTGAAATGACAATCGCACAACTATGAACGCTAAACCTTGAGCAATATTGGTGAGTGCTGCGGATGGGGTTGGCCGTTTGGTGCCGTTTGAGGTATCATTAGGGCGGACAAACAGACAATTGTACAGACAAACCAAAATTTTTCCGTCGAAGGTCCCGAAGAAAGACTATCGTCTTTAAAAAGCAGCCTTTACGGAGCTTCACTAGGCTATGGCCAGCCACACAACAGCAGTGACAGGATAACTTTCTACGCAGTAGTTATACACTTGGCACATGGTTCTTATTTAGGATAATGTGAGAAATATGTGAGCAATATGTAATACCAGTACATGTGAGAGTTTACTAAAGCGATTTCTAAAGACGTTTACCTAAACACATATGAGAGTTTCTCTAAAAGTTCCACAAAGAAGCAAAGGAAGCTGTTTTTAGTAATGCTTAGGGAATTAACAGCTTTTTGTCTAGCTTGCGAATGCATAAGAAGACTTTCACTCGCACAGTGGGTTCGCGAGGAGGGAATGAAGAACGGTGTGTGATACCTGAAAAGGCAAGAAACATATTGTTGCTCGAGGGAAAAGCGATACTCATTGACAGTTATGTGCATTTCAAATTGATAGATTGTGAATTTGCGTGCTACAAATGATCATGGACAATCGTAACTCACAGGTGCATCAAACATGCTGGACCCCGAAGAAACTTGACGAAACGGACGACATAGGTTGCAAGTCTTCCATCCCTACAGACTACCAGCAACGAATGTATTCGCATACAGAAGATATACTGGGAAAGACAGCTCTTTTTTGTTATGAGAAAGTGCCACGAGGTTTCTGTTGTCAAGGCCTCATGCTTGGCTTGAGCATGTACCACGTTCTGTTGGCTCTGGAGCTAAGCTACTACACGAAAATCTTAGGTAGTACACAACTATAAATCTGGCAGGACAGTCAGTTTTGAAGAGTATTCAGAAAAATGCACTGTGTGGTTTTAAAAGCTGCCACTAAACATCATGCAGGCTAGGTGGAAGAATAAAGCCAGTGTGAGGTAACTGAGCCAACACGAAATCTTGTAGAGACTACAGCAGATGACGATGTAGTGCGTGGTTGAGCTATGTGTCGTCGTTCCGATGATGTCATCTGGAGTGCCGTCTTGATTCGACATTGCTGCTTCTGGTGTTTTCTGAACCCGAAGTTCCTGTGGCCTGTTGCGGCTTGTTGGCCATTCTGGAACTTTATGTTACGCCCTTCCATTCTTGATTCAGGAAAGAGCGTGAACACTATTATGCTCACTCGTAAACAAAACCAGACGCTGTGAGAGATCGCCAACAAACGCTGCTAGAGACCGTCGCATGCAGTGATCGATACGACCGGCGTGTCGATGATTTTGTGTGCCATATGTAGTGTTCTTCGGCAAAGTGAAAGTTCTGGATGTGTCTTAGGAGACGCGAACTGAACTGAGTCCTGTTCTCAGAGTTTCAACGGTGACCTCGTCATGCCATCTGTAAAGTTCCTTCCACTACTTCCGGTTGCACTGGTTCCTTTCTACGCAACACTGCTCTTCAAAGCCGCTCACCACAAAGCACCCCTTGTACGATTCACCTTTGAAGAGGAGTACGATTACATAGTGGGTGAGTTTCCAGCAGTCATTCCTTTTTACTTCTTGTATCAACTCAAATGGTCGTGCATTAATCATTCGTAATGTTAGGTGGTCCTACACTGTTAAAAATTCGAGCATTTGGGGAGTGTTTCTGCCACAGAACAATGATCTTTATCTACTTCGAGTACTTTCCTCACGTTATCACCATGGTTCCGGCAGTTCGCGGTCGCGAACGGCGCGAGTGCGTTATCAGTGTGACATGACATTATTGCAGCAAAGTGGCCAGCGCTGGGTTTTCAAAGAAGGAAACGCGAGAAAGTCAGATGACGATTATTGTTGTTAGCAGAACTACCCCCCCCCCCCGAATCCTGAATAGTTTATTTTTTTCTGAGAGTGGATAAAAAAAATGTAGTGTTACAAGGATGAATAGTGGGAAGGTGTCGAGGTAGCGGCTGCATTGAAGACTGATCTTGTTATCTTTCTTGCGCGTTTGTCATTACATATATAATACGTAAAAAAAGTCGGTCTGCAACAAAAACTTTGAAAAGGTGTGAGATTGAGCCTGTTAATTTGATGACTGCAAAAAAGTTGCCCTTGGTCGCGTCAGTTCCTCCGGTGTGCTCGTTTTTCCACACATTTTGCAGACATGAGTTACAGGAAGCCTTCTCTGATTTCCCTCGAATGTACTGGTATTTTGTGCGATATTCATTAGCTTAATTGCGTCAAACATTCGCTGCAATCATCTAATATAGTCTCTCAGCTGCCCTCCACATAACTTGATTGAATGAGTAACTTTATTGGACAATAATGAAAAGCCGAAGTTTAAGAGCTAGAAGGAGGGACCTAATGAGTTTTTATGGTTTGGTGATTAGCTACCGCATCCTTAATGGAGCATTGTGCAAAAACACCCGTGTGCCGACATACATTCAATTAACGTGTAACAAAATAACGGTTGTTTTCTGTCTCACTATCAATCAATCAATCATGATTTATTTCAGCTTCAAAGACATTCAGTGGAGCTTGGTGGGTACGGACAAAAAGCCATAGATGAGGCTTGACAGGGTCCGTACCCCCGGGCTTGGCAAACGTGGCGTACAGAGTGGCGTACAATCGTGGCGTACAAAGGCAAAAACGGGCACATAACAGTTATCTTCATTGCAACAACATAAGCGAGCTAGTGGAACTGAAAAATGTACACAATAAAGAGAAAAGAAAAAAAGGCACTGGTACAGTATACTGAGATGCACTCGTTCAAAATGAAGGGGGAGAGAGAGATTCACAGGTACATTTATCATCATACACATGCGAATTGAGTACGCGGAAGTGTTACTTATGTTTTTCGGATATGTTAAGTAGTAGCGGTAGCTGATATTTCAACATCTGTGTTGCGTAATTGGTTCGTGGTCTTGGTAATCTCCAGACTTCACGAGTCCTCAAAATTCGCACATGTTCAGCGCGAGTTAGCGCCGACAATTCTGTGAAAAATGTGTCGTTATTTTTTGTAGCCGACTTATAGCGATTGTTTAAAATTGTGTGATAGAGCTCATGTACTGGAAATAAGTGCAGAGCCTTGAAAATCGGTTCCGTGTGGGCATCGTATGCGGCACTAACGATGTTACGAATGGCTTTCTTTTGAAGTTTGTGTAATTTCTGAACGTTGGTTTTGGTGGTCGTGCCCCAGACTAAGTGACAATAAGATAAGTTAGACAAAAATAGTGATTTATAAATTAACAATTTTATGTTTTGAGGCAGGACGTAACGGAACTTTGACAATATACCTACAGTTTTTGAAAGTTTATTTAAGGTGGCATTCACTTGATCTGTCCACGTCATATGCTCTTCAAAAATGACTCCCAGGTTTTTAGCAACGCGTGATAATTCTATAGTTGATGTACCTAACTTTAGACTGTTTGTGATGCCCAGTGTTTTGTTTTGAGGCCGAAATATAACAGCTTTCGTTTTAGCCGCGTTTAGGTTCAAAGAGTTGGCGATACTCCAAGTGTGAATTTTATTTAGGACGACATTGCCTTTTTCAATGAGGTTTGAAGGGTCACGTCCTGTAATAAAAACACTTGTATCATCTGCGTAAATGATAAATTTAGTATTAGCACAAATATTTACTATATCATTCACATATAAATTAAAGAGCAATGGGCCCAAAATGCTACCCTGAGGTACACCAGCCTTAATTGGTTTGAATTCGGATACAAAACCATTAATAGTGACTTGCTGGTGGCGATGATTGGACTATGTCGTCCAAGGCACAGAATTTCTTTATCTTAGCGCAGTTTGGCACCTCTCAACTAGCAATTATTTATTATTTATTTATTTATTTATTTATTTATTTATTCATTCTTTCATTGATTAGTTGTATTTTGTTTTTTTTTCATTTGTCACATTCTTTGTAATTTTTTAACTCTTGCTTACAGTGTAAACACAAGTACTTTCATTGATGCTAAGGAATGGTACTTTAAAATTCCGGTCATGCATACAAATGCACTTCGTGCTTGATATGGAACGCCTCGTCCTAAAAACGCTCCAGGTCGTCGCCGATGTCGGTTTAGTGCTCCTCTTGGTGTTGAAAGACACGTAGTGCCAACTGCCTTTGCGGTGGCTCAGATATGTACACATTTTAAGGCTCGCTTCACTGCACATGGCGCTTCCTCTGCATTGCTTAAGTCCCGCCCGGAAAAGTGAGAAAGCCAGAGCCGGCCGAGCATAACAACGTAGTCGTTCATGAACTGACTGCGAAGCAGGCTCTAAACGAGGACGCCTCTGGGGTTCATAGAATATATAAACAAGATCAACTGGCACGTGATGTCAAAGACGTCGTCAGAACGCTCGTGACCCTTTCAGCTTTCTTGATGAAGAAACTGCAGAGCAAAATAAAAAAAATCCAACAGACATCAGAACATATTGTAGCAGACACAATGTGTGCTACGCGTTCAACCCCTGAATAATAACTGCGGATTACCAGGAGGAACATTCAGTGGAAAGCGTAGGCTTTCCACTCTTAAGATGAACACGGCTGAACGTGACTAAAGTGACGTAGAGTGTCACTATTCCTTGTCACTCTTGAGGTTAACACAGTAGCAGAGGGGCAGACGACGTGAAGCACCTTCTGCGCATGCATCCACTTGATGCGCGGCAACGCCGGATGCACTGGCGTTCCGCATAGCACCATCACGCTGCGCCGTGTTTACCCTGGGTGTGGACAAACCTAGCGTTAACTCGTAGGGTAAATGACTAAAAAAAAAGAAAGACGACAGGTCAGCTCAAAGCACTCCGTACAGTCACAGTGAAAGCTGGAGAGGTTGCCTTAAAGAGCTGGTTTAGGCTTTCTTGGAGTGATTACTGCGTACTGTTGCAAGTCCATATGCGCCATATATAATCACAATTTCGCGACGAAGGGCGGCACCCACTACGCCGTTACTCATCATTCGGTGGAGAAGGGGTGTATCCGCTACACACAAAAAAGAATTTATTTGCGCTTCGTTGATTCTGTGGCTGACGATGCGAAACTTTGACGGGGCCTTTTGTAATGGCTGTTAGTCTTTATACCTCCCATGTAGAAAAGAAAGAAGAGGAGAAAGAAGGAAAGGCAAGAAAGTCAACCATTACGTTGCCCTGTAGGCCGACGAGTAATGATACCTACTGAAGGCTTGCAAGTACTGGGAATAGCCCATCTAGCACCTCTTTTACTTACTGAACGGACGGTGTTTTGACCTTATGAAACGAACATACGAAGTGTGCCTCAGAGCGACTGAACCATTATGACATCACACTGGTTGTATTGGGTGCGGCTGGTGTTATATTATTTCTACAAGTTACATTACATATGTGGACTTGATTCTTTGCGGGACATTATGCCTGTATAGGACTCTTTGCGAATACGTTTAAAGCGTTGGCAAGCCTCTGTGGTCGAGCACTGGACTGCCACGAAGACGGCGTTGGTTCTAACCCACTCGGTGACGCATTTTTCGTTCTCAGTCTGCGCTGAAGTGGTTACGGACACCGACGGCACACAATAGGGAGTTTTAGCTTGTACGTATACTTCTTTACGTTACCGTGTTACCGGTTTACGATTACCGTGTTACCGGCGCCCGAGTTTTAGCAGCGTTTTGCTACACATACGGGAACCTTTACGTTCGTACGTAAAAGTTTACGTTTGCCGATGATGATGATCATGGATGCACACATATTCGTTTTCTTTTAAATAAAACTTAACCAGTGCTGCGGCGCAAATATAATAACTTTTAACATGTAAAATTATAAAGTGTTTTGGTGCTATATATTCACCTATATAACCCATTAAAGTTGGCTGCGTGCAGAAGGCTATAAGGAGCCACCGCATAATTCTTTAAGCCTCTCTGGCTAAGCCTCTCTGGTTGAACGGTCAGCGGCTAGCCGCATTCGCAAAGAAGTGGTCGTCGATATGGCAAAAAGTGTGCTCCAAGATCCATTTCTGGCTCAAAATCTACCGTGGAAGTACATCGACGATCTACTGATTATGGATCTGCTACAGCCGCAGCCGCGGAGGAACCTTCGCGAGAACGGCGTGTTGGATATCGACGGTGGATTGCTCCGTGCGTCGTCTGCTAGCCACGTCATGCTTCTATGTGCGCGTACGTCTTGGAAATTTTCAAAGTGTGGTTTGTCCAGTCATGTCAGTGCGAGTGTAACTGTTTTAGCTATGCCTATAACGACGTACGAGAGCATTTTATCTTTCGGATGCTTATGCGTTGTAATAAGATCAGTGAGTGCAACTTTCCAAAGCGCCGTTTATTGTCGTTGTACCCTACATTCACCAGAATAATTTCAGAGTGGGTGTCGCTTTTTGTTTCAAGCATATCACAAAATGCTCTGGGCATCCTCCCAAACATGAGGACTATTAAATAGTGTATAAATGCAGCGTGTTACTACAGATACTCAGTAGCAAAAAAAAAAAAAACAGGCTCTAGGCCATACATTTGGGTGCTGTTGGTAGGTGTACAATTACACCACTGTAGTTTATTGATCGTGCTAGCAGCCTTAGTTGTGTTTATTTGGCCGTGGTATCGCTACATAGGAATATTACTATCACATAAACAGTGACACATCGGTACTTAAACTGTACTGAAAACAGAGTTACCGCGTGCTTAGATTTAAGAATGCTTTAAAGAAGCCAGACATTGGAAATAATTCAGACGACATGCCTTATATGTAATGTCGTGTAACTTAACTGAATATTTCATCTTTGTCACATTGTCTTCAGCGTTTATGTGGCATTGTTGGTGACTGACTGAAGGCAGTAATAATTTTTGTAAAAAAAACATGCTTGTCTCATTAATCAGGCTTTTGTTGTAGCACTGTCATGCACGTAATCAATCGATGAAAGCTTTCTGCTGAGCTCTTATATAAGATTTTTATGTTATTACTGGTGCGAGAACATGTGCGTACATGTGGTAAATGCAGTATAGTGTCAGCCACTGAGCCACTGAACGAAGCGTGGCTGCGAGTATTTGTATATGCGCCGTCGACCGCCTATCCACACTTGCGCGGGTGCGGTGCTGGCACCTATAGCCCGATCTTTGGGAGGTTGCCCGATATGACAAATTCTTGAGCCGCTAGACACCGATGGCTAAGGTGCCCTTTATTGGCTGCTGTGCTTCGCTTTAGGCATCTTCATAATTTACCTTGATGAGATCAGCTCCTGTGTCATCCCTTCTCTCTGCACATAACAGTATGTTAAAAACAAAGTAGTGCACAACTGTCTGACACTAGGCATGTAGCTTATGCCTTTTTTCATGACTTATCTTCAGATGAAGGGGTGATTATTTCTACACTGTTATCTTCTGTCTTTTTAAGTGTTATGTGTTCAGGTTTAAGTGCAGTTGTTCTCTAGTGGTGTCAGTTCTTCAAGGAGTGTTTAGAAGACGCCTCTAACATTCCAAAAATAAGAAAACTTGCTCGTTGTGCCGACAGAACCTAACAGCTACTCATGTCTGCATTTTCCCATTAGTCTATTGTAAGATGGTCTGTTGAAGGCCGCAATTAAGTTTGGTGAACTACATGTGTGTGTGTGTGTATGCACATGACAAGGTAATCATGGTGGTGTTATCGGGTCGCTCCACACCTAAAAATCTCCAACTTTTTTCATGAACCACGATGTAATGAAAATGCGGGGATGAGAGCCAGACACCTTGCTATGTGGAAGGAGTGAAAGCAACTACCCGTAGCAGCACCCTCTGCCGATGCTCGTGCTCTAAACCCATTTTTAATTATTTGCAACACACCTTGATTGTATTTAGAGCAAACTTTTATGCCCATTTTGCAAAATATGCAGATATATATATCCATTTTGATGCACATAGCTGGGCAATACTGGTCAAATATTTTGCAAAGGTTGCTTGTGCTAAGTCTGCGAAGTAGCGAGTGCCAAAAATGAGACTCCCAATCAAAATTACGCACAAGCAGAGTTTCACACCGATGGCACGCTTTATTATGCTTGTTGAGTGCTTCTGATGGGACTTTGTACATGACTTTGAAGACTTCTGTTGTGTCTGTTTCAGCATATCTTGTTCACGCATACCCAACACACATACAAAGGCCCTTAAAATATTTTGTGCCTTTTAGGTTATGCATTTTTTGGATTTGTGGTTACATTGATGTATAATTTGATGGGATGTTTGCAGTTGCATAGATATATATCTGTTTGGTGCTGAAAGATGTGTATACTTTATGCAAGTTTCTGCAGCTGTGTGAAAATGAAGGATTGTTCAGTATTTCACCCAGTATCGACGTTTTGAAATGGCATACAGTAGTCTGGAGTAGAAAAATCATGGCCTAGGGAAAAGGCTCATTGCTCACTCAAAGTCGCAAAGTGTGCATGAAATTGTGACATAAACCTGGTGAAAAAAATATTTGGTTTTATTTTGTTTCACATATTTGATTACTAAAGTCACTACTCCGCTGGGGCACTCAAGCTTTTCAAAGCATCTTTGTAAAATATCAGGTACAACAAGCATCACAGAATGTATCACATGAAACCACAAAATGAAAACTATTTTAGCCCAGCCAGAAACTTTGATCTACAAAGTGAAAGCAAGAGGCAACATCTGAACAAGAGCTGGCTAAGCAATGTAAATATACATGAGTTTATTGTCTATCACGTAATTAACCGACTAGATTTATTGAGAAGTAGCTCGGGGACATTCAAGACCTTAAGTATAAGTACATGTAAAAATTTCAGGTACATCTAGTATCACAATAATATATCATGATAGCCCCTGCAATGAAGACACTTTCTGCACAGCCAAAAAATTTCATCTAGCTTTTGACCAAGCTGGGTATGCACAACACCTTAAAAGAAATAGCCAAAGCACAATGCATTTCGTAGCTTGAATGCGTATCAACCACTACCATAAAAAAACAAATTATGAACAAACTTGGCACAATTTACCACCAGCATGGCCAGAAAATATATATCTCAACAAAAATTGGAAACACCGTTGCAGTGGCTAATATTCATGTACACGTGCACCTCGACTACAACAGAGGCCGACAAAAGGCCAAAGAGGAGGCTTTTATTTGTTTTTTGCATGCTTGTTGACGTGACGGAGTATTGTAGTAGTGACAAGGGTCACAATTACACTGCCGTAAGAATAGACAGGTTTCAAAGCTGAAATTACAGGCAGCATACGCATGGAACATTCAGAAATAGCAGATGAAGTAGCCATATTGTTGCAGGAAAAAAAACATGCAAACGGGTGCAGAGTTGGTGTTTTGACAGTATTTGTAGTGATTGCGCAGGGTGTGATCAGTCAGGGTAATTTCCTCCAATCTAAGTGAGCTTTCTCGTTCTTTTTAGTGCAACATCATCCTCCCGGCAAGTGTAGCTCCATCCGGGTACAAATCATGGAGCATTAGTTAAGGCGAAGTATATATGGTTTGAGCCTGGCGACAAGAACGTCACTATCGACGTGACGTAGCAAAAACACGTCAGCTGGTGCTATTTCGTATACCATGTCACAAAATTGGCGTAAGGTCTTGTACGGACCAGAATGACAAGAGAGCAGTTTTTCCGCTGAGCTAACACGGCACGAGGGCGTCCAGAGCAGTACAAGAGAACCAAGAGGCAATGGTGTCTTTGTGCTGATGATCGTAGCGTCGCTTTTGAGAAGGTTGCGACGTCTTGACGAGCGACCTCTCGGGCATGGACGGCCGAAGTGATTGCATAGTGGGCGTAATTGGTCGTTGAGAATATAACACCAGATTACGGTAGGAATGTGTCGAACAGCAAGACAGAGCCGCAGCCATACAAAAAAAAGAATGGGGAAAATCGAGCGGTTTCGTGACAGGACGAATCGTAAGCAAAATGATTGTACAGTGAAGCGCTGGACAAAGTGATGGGGATTGTCGGAAACGTACATGGCCAGCATGTCAGTTAGGAGTGTGGTTTAGTCGCTCAGTGAGCCCCTTCCTTTGATGGTGGTATGCGGTAGCAATCTTGTGTTCAGAAGCTCAAAAGCGGAAAGGGCCATCGTCAACATTTGACAATAAGTAACGGCCACGATCCGTTAGTAACTGTGGAAGGGTGCTGTGGTGTAGAGTAACATTGGGGAGTAGAAAGTCCACAACATCTGCTGCACAGCTGGTCGGCATTGCTTGTGCGATGGCGTATCTTGCTGCATAATCTGTCACAATGGCAATCCACCTGTAGCGAGAGAGGAAGACGGCACTGCGGCCAATGTGGTCGTGTCAAACTCGCTGCTTTATTCGATTGCCGAAGTGGAGCGGCAGCGGTTGCCAAGCCAAAACCGCCAGGCGCGTGAGCTTCTTCTAATCCTCACGCAGCTCGAGCTAGCATCAGCTGCGCGAGAGGCGCGGCGCGGGGATCGAGAAATGACAATGATAATCATGCGTATAGCCCCCCCCCCCCCAGCGCTTTGCGTGATTAGAAGTATATACAACAAAGAAAGAGACTATACACGTGAACGACAATCCGCAAGGTGTCCGTTTGGGAAGTCCAGTTTGTCAACACGTACTGACCATCAAGAAGCAGTGGGTCTCTCGTGGGCGACACTTGGAGTTGCGCAGTGGACGAAGAAGTAAGCGTTCGGTCGCTGTGTTTGCCACACAAGTGGGTGACAAGATGACCAGCTGGGGCCAGCTGGGAGCGCACAGGTTGTCGCAAGTGAGCATTGCAGGCAGAGATGCGTTCAGGGTGAGATGAGGGCGGGTGTACAAAAGTCGATTTGGCCCCTGCACGCGAAGCAAGAACTCAGTAGGAGGCATGTCATGTGATCCAGCAGATGTGAATTCCGGAGAAGGCTCTGTGGGCGTACCTTGACTTGGGGAAGCACCTTCAGTAGTCGGTGCACGTGGGGGCGTCTTCTACCTTGTGGTCATAGTCAGATGCAGGAGTGGATGTAGGAGTGGATGGGGACAAAGAGTGGTGCATGAGCGGCGAACGTGTCCGATGACCTGGCGAAGACGGGGAGTGGTAAGATTTTGGCGAGAAATTGATCTGGTTGACGATAGTGATCTGGTTCGGCGTGTAGGGCGAGAAGGTATGATCATCGAGCAGAAGGTGGTTGCGACTGGCATAACCGTTGACGCTTGGTTTGCCATTGTCGCTGACTAAGACATTGGCTGTCGGTTTTCCAGGGTGGCGGCAAGCACATGAAGTTTACTGCAAAGCTTCATCGTGGTACCCAGCACATTCACCAAATGTTGCGGGAAGAGTGCAGAGGAACACGAGTGCATAGTTGGTATATTGACAATAATTTCAGCAATTGTCCAGGGGATGACGAGTCGCGTCATCTGCTTCCAATCTGAGCGAGCTTCTTCGTTCTCTATATTGCAACAATATTCCACTGGCCCTAAAAATCAAATATGCAAAGTTGTCTAGTGCAAATCCGAAACAGCAATAAAAAACTACGCTAAAAGCACGATTCCCAAGGAAGCCTTGGTCATTCTGGCAAAAGCGGGCAGATCCCCAAACGTGAGCTCGACCATCTTGTAGTTCCCCACTCACATCACCAACGGAACGTGATATCCTCCCAAATAAAAACGAGACTACACACTTGATGGCCAGATATATGTTGCGCTGAACACGGACATGCCTCTTGTACAATAAGGAACATACCTCATGTATAAGGATAGGATCACTAGCTATAATGAGAAAAACAAAAGCATATGTTAACACAAGAAGGATATTCTCACCGCTTAGTCCCAAACAAAACAGTAGACAGGCCATTTTCTGGGCGTAGCTCTAGATGAACAACTTCCCTAATCCAGTCCGTATAAGGTGGATATATTCGAACAACCATCAGGACGACACGTAAAATTCGTACCAGAAAGGACGTGCAACACACATATTATAGGGTTGTAGTTATGTTGCCAGAATGCTTGCAGTTACTCTGTAGACCCTTTCATTGAGGTTGGCTACTGCTCTGCACATCTCAAACTTTCGCGTCTAAATGTGAGCAGTCCAGCAAGCTCACGATGCGGCTTTGAGGCAAAGCTTTGACGTTTCCCCGTGCGAGACCAAGCCGATATTGCATTAAACCTTGATAGACATTCGATAAAGTTGTATCCATAATGAAAAAACTGGAAGCGCAAACCAACGGGACACAAGAGAAGAGACAAACAAGCCCGTTGTCCCGTTGGTTTGCGTTTTCAATTTTTTCATTATGAATTGAACCAACGGGACACAAGAGAAGAGACGAACAAGCCCGTTGTCCCGTTGGTTTGCGCTTCCAATTTTTTCATTATGAATTTGTACCAACTAGCCCGCCTGTCCACCCTTCTGAAAGTTGTATCCTTTGAACCATAAAGTGAGAGAAAGAGGTAACATCTGAATCTCGAGCTTGCGTCCCATAGCTGAAATGTCTCAGCCTGAAGTAAAAATTGGGAAACAACAAATTCAACAATGAAGAGGAGGCTGTAACTCAATGAAAGCATATATGCACCTGCAGGCATCATATGAGGTCGGTTAGAAAAGTATCCAAACTTTGGTGGAACAGCAAAAACGGGCATTATTGGAGCATTGTAAACCTAAACACCCTCAAAGTAGTCCCCTTGGGACTCTAGAGACTGCTCTTAGAGGTGCTGCCATTGCTGGAAGCATTCTAGCACTGCTCCAGTCACTCCCTCATTTTCCTTGCAATGAAAAACCAATGAGAGCACTGTGCATACCTCACTCAAACACTGCATCCCAGCGACTGACGAAATTGCCAGGCGGGAAAAAATTCACACGTGCACACGAAGGTTCAAAATCGGCTAATGCAAGCGCGCTTGTTCAAAATTCATGAAGTGCTTGCAAAAAAAAGGGTCGGGTACTTTTCTAACAGACCTCGTACATTTTCCACTGGCCTTATGTGAGACAGAGGTGCAATGTATTGGCAACAGTAAGTGGCAAACGGGAGGCGCTATCTGCAGAGCTTGTTGAACAGCTAACAGCAAAGCATCATCAAGAGCAGCTGTTGCAGTCTTGTACAACCATAAAATTGTTCATAAAATATGCATAAACCTCCATGTAACAAAGTACAAAACATCACCGATACAAATCATCGCATTGAAGGTTCGGGAGAAGACAGATCTCCTGCATGAAACACATGACGTCCCACACCCCATGGCAACATAACGGTAGCTGGCAGTGGGCGGAGTTTATAGCTGGAGACTTATATAGCTGACTTAGCAATTAGATAATATTTTTTAATGTCTGTTTTTCGTACATTTACAGGCACAATAGACACTCTACAATATTTAGCTGAGAATAGCAGTACGGAGGGTGACCTTGTCATGGCCCCGAATAAGTACTTAGTTATGGCAGACTTGGTTACATGGAGGTTTAAACGGATACATCTACTTATTTATGAATGACTTTACGATTTCAAGCTGCGCTTCTTGATAGCTCCTGTTGTGCCTGCGCTCCTCAGCTAGCACCTCTAGCTCAAGCTCCTTTAGCTTGAATTTTGCCTCCTGCTCCACCTGCCACTGTTGAAGCTCCATTTCTTTCAGCTTCATTTTCTCCTCATGGCGCTTTATCTCGAACCGGAGCCGGTCCTCTTCAAGTTGGAGGCGGCGGTTCTCGATTGCAGTGTCCCGATCACAGCGGGCCTCAATGAGGGCATATGTTGCCTCAGCGTACCGTTGTGGACCTGCACAAATTTACAAAGAACAGTTAACTGTCTTAGGTTCAAATGGATGAGCAAATGCAACAGTTTACAAAGCACCATGATATTCTACTGAGCACACATGGTTCTTTTTAACACAGTAGACTCTCAGTAAACTGAAATCTATTAAAGGGAATTGTTGCTTAATTGAAACAACTTCATTCAACACGGTTGCTTTCGTACTTAGATTCTCCACTTTTTTTTAATCTCGGAGCTACTGTTAAATGGAAAACATTTTCTAGTCTCTTCACATTCCATTTAACGAGAGTCTACTGTACAGTACTATTCCAAAACACTAGACTTATTAATAATAACACAGGCAGGTAAATACTGTAATAATAGTCAAGCTGCCTCTGTACACACAAAATTGCTTGCAACAAAATGTTGCGATTACTTAAAAAAGTATTGGGAGAAATCCTATAAGTTGTTTCTATGCATCAAATGAAAGGTCAAGCCCTCAAAACCAAGAAAGTTCACTCATACACTTGACTACACTTTAAAAAGCAAATGCAACACGTTTTTAAAAAGCTGGTTCTGTTTCATATACTGTATACTGACGTCGAGACACACTGTAGCCACATGAGTTGGCGACATGCTCACGCTAGATATGGTGATATGGTGACATTACACGGGCGTTCCATCATCTATTGCTATACACATATGGGCCTTTCCTGGCCAAGACTAAAGATGCGATAAAGCCATATACTCGGAGATTTTAGCGGACAGAGAAATAAGCTTTCTCAAAGAAATATTTACTACACAATTAAAGTGTTTTTTTTACTCTTGCCTTCAATAGCAAGCATCTTCATTTACAATTGTGTACCTGCATTTTGAATGATACTCTTGTTTTCTACTAGGCAAAATACAAGATACGCTGATATGACCAAGCCTTCTTTTTTTTTGCTACACACCTTGCAGAGGCACACGAGTGTTGGCCACCCATCTGGTTTCACCAGTGTGAGAATCAGGGGGGCTCCCATGCACAGTTGCATTGCCTGGTAGTCCAAGAGATCACAAGTAACCAAGTTCAGAACGAGGCTGCTACTTCAGTCTAATGCACATAAAGCAGACTTATTCTCAAGGAGACAAAGCAAAGACAGAAAAGCAAGGGCAACTAAAAGGAGGTGGATCCATGATTAAACTATGCAACTAGTTTTTGAACATACTGAAACTACTTACACTTATTAGGTACTCATTCTCTTATTAATTTATTATTGCATAGGACAAAATATAGTACTGAAAAACAAAACAATGTCCTTCGCTGAGCTCATATTAATTTAATTAGGGACTTGGTGCAAATATTAGCAACTGCTAAAATCTGACCCTGTATTTCTTTCATAGCACAAAATAGAATTTTTCAGGCCATCTTGAATGATTTCCTAGACTCAATAGCTGCACCTAAAGTCGCTTTTGTTGAGGTTGAAAGCACTGATGACGAAAATCATTTGAGTCTGTAGCCATGCACCAACAAAACTAGGGATTACAAACCTGCAGCAGCAACATCTGAAGGACTAGATGTTGGAGTTTGAGCTCAACTGGGTGCAGCAGTTGTGATGCGGTCAGGTGCTGGGCATGAGGCCGTCCGGTTGTCTTCGAGTTCTGTACATCACAAGTGAACCAACTTAAGAGCTGTGCTGTGTTCTTTGAGCTTGAACCCAGCTTTCATTTCCAATACACATCGTCAATAACTCCTCTCATGCAGCAGCTCTTTTGATGAGAAATACAAGCTCTTCCTAGTGCCTTATTTAAATGCTGGAGGCTAGGGCTCAATAGTGCCGGTGCAATTACTTGAAAAACCTTATTTTCTATAATCTCCCAGGTATAACATGGACCCAAAAAATGACAAACAACACAGGGTGATGCACAAGCTATCAACTAGCTCCTATTGCCGCCTTAGTAGCTTCAAAAGCCCACTGCAAAGCTAAAAATGACAGGTAGGAGAAAAGAGAAAAATAATGAAAAGTAATTTCAGGCCATGCTGAGAGGCCCACCTGACTGGAAATGACTATTTAGGACTATTTTAAGGGGTCCATGGTGTTGCCATTTATTCGGTGTGTTTGTGTACGTGCATTTTCCAGTCTTAAAATGAATTAACACCAACTATCCTAATTTCGCATGCTACAGCATCCACTAGTTTATGCAACAGTGTATTCAGCACGTGTGTAATGAAAAAAATTTTAGTGTTTCTCACTGTATTTTCACTCACTACAGTCAGGCAGATCCATGTGAATCTCTATGTTCTCCGGCTCATACATTGAAGTAAGAAGTGTCTGAGCGAGCCTGTGACGTGCTTGCACCATCTGGTGGTCAGGAAGAAAACAAATTTTTATTGAGCTCTACCTAATATAGCCAGCAGAAATTTGATTTGTTATAACATAAGGGCTCTAAACCAAGGATTAAGAAACAAAAGAGAGGGAATACAAGTACTTATAGATAATGAGTAGGTTACACATAAATAAGAATAATTATAGAAAAATGAAGAACCATGCTAAAAAACATCTACAAACTCCAGCTAGACAATTATTTCAGGTACACTTATAAATAGTCTATTTCAGCCTTGTGCAAAGCTGTTGAAGGCAAAAGTGTCACCTAATTCCTTGAAAAAAAATCATCACATTCACATGTTGCTTGATCTTTAAATCTAGCCAGTACCTCAGCCCAACAATCTGTCTGACATTGAATCCCACTGTTTCGTTCAGAAGAATGAAGTTGTTCTAATCTTTGCTAGACACTAAATGGCGTATCACAGCCTTTTTTGGTGAGACAGCTATTCCTCAACCTTTGGCAGAATAGTTCAAGCTCTGACATAGTAAAATGTTATGTAACTGGTGAAATGATTATGTAACATAGGAAACAATTGCATATTCATAAGAATTTCATGTCTACTGCAGGATGAAGGCTTGCATGAAGATATTCCAATTCGCCTATGTTGTGCAAGCAGACTGCATGCCATGTCTATAGCATTGCCAATTTTGCCACTTGATATAACTCATGTTCAAGGTTCTCTGCGTGACTCTTTTCTGAGCATGTGTGTGTTTGTGAGTAGACATATCTTTTTGCACATGTGATCCTTTTTTACATCACGGTAATCACCTGACACCAGAAGTAGCAAGCAAGGCAACCAAGCAAACATTTCCGGGAATCTTATTAAACATTGCTATATCTCTGTCTCCACCTATCTGGTAAATATACCACAGTGCCACACAAGTAGCACCTAACTAAGTCATACAACAGGCCGCAAAGTGTGCTGCAAGCATGACTGCTGCCTTCAGATTTCACACAGAAAACTTCCAGAGGTTGTGCCTGCTATGATCGTGCAGAAAGCAAAGGTTTACAAATATTTGTCCAGTTTGTTACTCTCTTCTTAACTTACTCAACCGGTGAAGCACTGTAGTAACATGCTATTGACCAAATGACACCACCTGTAAATTCAACGCAGGCCAAGTGTACGGCTCACTATCAGTTAGGTACGAGTAAGAATTGCGAAATCAGCACATTTCTTACCAGGCTCAACACCGTCCCCCGCTGTTAACTCCGCGTAGGCCGCCAGGGCATCATCTTCCCTGTTGTCGACGCGACGTTTCGCTAGCGGGCGGGCGACCGAGTTTCCTGAGGCTTTTTTTGTAATGCCGTCGCGTTCGGCGAGCTGTCGTGCGGTTGACGGCGGTGGCGTGTAGCCGCACTCGCGCGCTATGTCAGCCGCTTGCTGCAGCAGGTCCTCCAGCTCGGACTGCTCCTCTTCTGTACCGGAGCTATTGCGGAGCCAGTAATCACAATTTTTGTCAATGGGAAAGAACAGTACATAACAAAGTTCAATACGAGACGCACTTACCTCTGAATTTTCTTCTTCTGATCTCGCAGAAAACGCAGGAGTATTAAGTTAAGCCTTTCCCTGACACTGCGATTGGTGAAGCACCTGCCGAGCACCTCGGAGAGCCGATCGGCTATCTTCAGCCACCTCGCAGGGTCAAGGAAAGGGTTTACATATAATACCTCCTTTACTAGAGCGATGTCATCGCTGAGAGTGAATCGCTTGCGCCCGGACATCGATTCCGCTGATGACAGAGCGAATGTAAACAACGTGTTCGCCGTTGGCGCTTCTGCTTCGGCTTGTTTGACTCGGTGGCTTGCTCCGGGCCGTGAACGTAAAGCTTATCCAGCGAATAGTTTACGTTACGTAAAGGTTCACGTTCCGTAAAGACTCGCGCATGCGCAGATTCTATCCGGTATCCGGTAACACGGTAACGTAAAGAAGTATACGTACAAGCTAAAACTCCCTAATTACGCAACCGAAATCTGCCGTTATTGTAAGGGAGTAACGGCTTTGACTGAAAAACGAATAAAAACTCTCCACTCACTTCGTAAAATGACGCAGTCCTTGTCTGTTTATAATGAACGAGATGCGATTTCTTAAAATGATTTTCCTCGCTGTTTATGAACTTCTTTTGTTTAGTAGCGAACCTTTCATTTCCTGTAAACCAAACATAGTGGCACCTATCCACGCTACCAGTTCTTTTTTTTTTTGCACAACATTTTCATTGTTGAGTAGGAATCAACTATCCTGGAAGTTATACTCATATTGTAACAGATGTACCAAATTTCCAACAAGGATGACCTATTTACAATCAATCAATCAATCAATCAGTTTATTATCATGTCTTAAAGGATGTTACAGGGAGTAAAATATACAGAAGAGGGTCCCAAAGTACAAGACTGCAATGGGACCCTCGGTAATCATTACATAATAAAAGCACAAGCAGCTAATAGAATCGTAGAAGCAAAAATATAAAAAGCAGAATGAAAACAAAAAGCATGGAATCAAAAAACAAATAATACAGCATAAAACAACACAAACAAGATGATAGATCAACTATTTAACAGGTACTCTTTTAATGAGTTTTTAAATAAAATAAAGAAACTTGGCATTTTAGCGAAGTTGGCAAATTATTCCATATGGTGATGGTACAGAAGAGAGAAGATGATTTACCATAGTTAGTACGAACCTTAGGAAGTAAAAAGTTATTATTAGCCGCGAACCTGGTTGGGTTAGTATTAACTAACATCTTAGCATTAATGAAATTAGCAGAAGGTTGATTTCTTATTTGTTTATGCAAAACATAATTAGATTAAACCTGAATAGATAGTTAACAGTTAAGATTTTATTGCATTGAAGAAGGGGAGCGGCGCTACTGTCGCGAGAACAGTTAAAAATAGCGCGAATCGCTCGATTTTGTAGATGTTGTACGGATGAAAGATGACACTGTTAAGTATTCCCCCATGATGCATTGCCATAAGTGATATGAGAATGAATGAATGCGAAGTAAAGTGAAAGGAGTGCTTTATGAGAAAAATATGAGCGAGCTTTGAGTAATGCGCCAATGCCGAATGCTGCCGTTTTTTAATGTGAGCAATATGGTGAGCGAAGTTAAGGTTAGCGTCGAGGTGAACGTCAAGAAAAGATACACTGTCGCTGATATTAATCAAATGAGAGTCAACTGTGAGCTGTGGTGAGGAAGTTAACTTGCGTTGAGCTGATCTAAAAACCATAAACTTAGATTTATTTGGATTAATGATTAAGAAATTTTCCTGGCACCATTTTGACACACTACAAAGTACAGCATTTAATTTATTAGTGACATTGTCAATACATCTATCAGCAATGGAAAGGGTAGTATCATCAGCATATAAAACGCAGTGAGCCATGTGTATAATGTCAGGAAGGTCATTATTGTAAAGTAAAAAAAGTAACGGACCCAGTAATGACCATTGAGGAACCCCTTGATTTATTGTTTTAGTAGAAGAAAATGAGCCCTATATGTGAACAGTATACTTTCGGTTAAGGAGGTAACTGTTTGAAAATTTGAGGGATGGACCTGTAATACCGTATGATTCGAGTTTCTTGGATAAAATGAGATGATTGATGGTATCGAATGCCTTTGTGAAGTCTAAGAAAACTGACCCTACTACAAATCCTGCGCCTAATGAGTGTTTTATGAAGTCTGATAGGGAAAGAATAGCAAGGTTAGTTGAACTTCCAGCGTGAAAGCCAAATTGACAGGGCTTCAGTATAGTAAATTTATTAAGGTACTTGTTTAGCTGAGTTATTAACAGTTTTCCGATGACTTTGCTCAGGGAAGAAAGAATACAGATGGGGCGATAGTTAGAAATAGATTGCTTGTCACCATTTTTGAAGATTGGAAAGACTTTAGCTATTTTTAGAGAAGTAGGGAAACTGCCATGCTTGAACGCAAGGTTTAGAATTATAGAAAGTGGTTCAGAAATATTGTCTACTGCAAGTTTTAAGTGTCGTGCTGAGATTTTATCTATACCAGGGCCGGTTTCTTTGAGACATTTGATTGCTGTAGAAACATCATCAGGGCCCAGGGGGAAAAGAAAAAAGAATGATTACAACGCCGCAGATTACAGCAAGAACTGCTATGTTTTTCACTAAAAATTTCGAAAAAATAATTACTAAAAGCATCAGCAACACTTTCAGGGTTATCATGTGTAACGCCTTCATATATTACTGTATGCAAAGGTGAACTATGTATTGATCGATTTAGAAAATCGTTTAATAGTTGCCATTGTCTTTTAGAGTTCTTTTTTCACTAGATATTTCGTCATCATAATAGTTTTTCTTGGCATTTTTCAAGAGACACGAAAGAACATTCGAGTATTTTTTATAGCGTGAAGCTAAAGCAGTGTTAAATGGTTGTTTCTTGACTTTTCTGTACAGGTTATCTTTTTTTACGCACACATTTTAGCAGTCGCTCAGATAACCATGGGTTCTTAGGATATTTGTACCTCTTTTTACATTTGACTGTTTTAGTACATTCTTCTACGGCTTTAAGGAAAAGGGAAGAAAACTTGTTGAATGCCTGGTCTACATTGCATAAGGACGTAACACTGGACCAATCAGTTTTAATAATGGCATTGAAAAACAATTCCTGGTCCAGTACGGAGGTAACACGCGTGGGTGGATCAAATGGCTTCATGACGTTGAAAGCAAGAAATATGGGATAATAATCAGTGAGGTTCACATCAATTACTCCTGCAGAGGGAGAGGGCGAGAAATTACAGATTGCATGATCAAGCAATGAAGCAGCACCAGAAATAGGACATCTAGTAGGAGATGAAATGAGAGACTCAAAACCGTATCCGCTGAAGCAGTCATTATATTCTCTGCATGCATGATTGTCTGTGTTAAGCAAGTTGATGTTGATGTCTCCAACTAGCACAACGCGCTTTCCGTCAGATGATAACTGATGCAGAATGGTATCCAGGCGAGAAATGAAATCCCTCATATTCGAAGAAGGGGAACGGTAAATACACCCCAGAATAACGTTGTTACTATCATTTAAAAAGAATGATCTAATTCAATCCACACGGATTCGCAATGCGAGATGCCTAAGGAAAGATCTTGTCGGCGGGTGTAGGACAGATCTGGGGCGATAAATATTGCTGAGCCGCCATAGCTATCTGAACAATGGTGACAGTACTCAGCTACGTACGATGACGGGTCGAACAGATTGACGTCATAAGTGCAGAGCCATGTTTCAGAGATGCAAATGTAGGAGAAAGAATGCGCGAGTGAATCTATAAAGTTATAAATATTATCCGAATTTTTGCGGAGGCTACGCACGTTTAAATGAACCAAGGAGTGATTACTATCATTTAGCATATGTGTAGCCTCGTCAGGGGATAGCAAAGCCATGATGATAAGATTAAAGTGAACGAATGTTCAGCACAAAAATGGGCGTAGGACTCAGTGGCTATGAAAAGATGCTAAGATCAATGTCTTTGATAATGCGGTATACTCTGCCATCACCAGACTTCCGCGCCTTGATCTGGCAATTGTCTGTCCACAGAAATTGCCATTTGTGTGCTTTTTTCAGAGTTAGGGCCTTAGCTAACAATCTTTTGTTATCTGGAGACAAGTGATCATTGGCATAGATTGCCTTACTTGAGCTACCGAAGAAGCCAACATCAGAAGTGTTCGGACGGGTCTTACGCGCGTAACAGTTTTAACAAGTGCAAACTTGTGCCCAAAGCCAAAGGAATTACACAGCTATTAGGAAAAACGAATCGAACGATCGTAGTCCTGGCGAGTTTCTGCCTCGAGCACTGTCGTTTTCGTCTTCACACGCACTGGCCACTCGGTCGAAACTCATGCATATGCAGGACCCGCGCGGCCATTGCAGCTGGCTTCATCTGTTGTAACGGTGCCGTCAGTGCTTCTCTTGTTCACAACGTCTGCCTTACACTGAGCGTTGGCAGATTCCCGTGGCAATATGCATTCCATGTATACTGCTAACTGTTGACGATAGAACATCTTGGTTTGTTGAGTGCAATTGCACATTAGATTTAATGATATCACACATCTAACACAAGGTATAAATTGCGTCGAAATACAGGACAGCCAACTGGTCTCAAGACTGGCTAACTTCCCGGTCTTCTCTTTCTTCATCCGCCTCGCGTCCAGGGTCTCCTGAATGAATTATATTCTAGGCAAGCGTGTGATCAAGGAAGCTGACGAGGGCATGCCAGCGTCCATTCTTCTACTGATGTACTCGGACTCTAAGTAGAAGTGAAGCAGCGTCTGGCTCGGCCAAGCTCCCTGAGTGCTCTATCTGCCATAGATCGCGAGTATACTGCCACGTGGCTGTTCTGCAATGGCTCACTGAAAGTAATGGTCACATCGTTTTAAACTCTTGTCTGATGGTCGAGACGTTCAAGCTCGAAAAAATAAACAGAATTCACGTATTTCTTCTAAAATATCAGAAAGAAAATGAGGTAACAAGAAAATCTTCGTTTCTGCAGTACGCTGTATGACACATCTCTAGTTCAGTGGGCTGCTGAAAACGGTCGGTAGCTTTAAAGTACACAACAACAATGACCTAGTACTAAACTAGGAACTAGAAACATCCAGATGACTACCCTGTGTATATAAATCTATCACGGTCATTCGATGAAAAATATTTTGATCCCTCTCCTCTGGTTAGGTTTGCCTACTGGAAGTGTTCGTTTTAAAATCCGCTTTGACAGACTTACCGCGTCATTAGCGTTAACCCTTCAGCTCCACGGAGGCACTGTTCCGTAGCGTAAGCAGGTGATAGCCCTTGTGCGCACTGAGTCGAGGCGTCATGGAGCCTTCACTCTTTCGCATCGTTTGTTCTATTTCGATTGCGTCATTTCTTTTTTTGCAACCCTGTCGGGGTATTTTCGAGTCCGGGATGCGAATGAGGAAAAACTGAAAAAAAACTCCTTTCTGACGCACTAGAGGGACTTCAGTTAACGACAGCTGCAATGGCGAGCTTCGGCTATGAATGAAAAAGTCGGACGACCGTAGTTCGTATAGGCCTTGGAACCAATATGGGAACCTTGTTATATCGTAAATTCATTTTTTTCTTATCATTTCATTAGCTGGTAACATACGCTCTAGTCTGGACACATCAGACTTCGGTCTTTTAGCTTGACACCTGGAGGGTATTCCTTGATATGAGTAATGCGTGAAACATCCTTGTTGCACAAAAGTGTATCAGTGTTTACTCTGCTACAGCTGCGTGGCTCGGTGCCACAGCGCATGATGCGTTCACTGAGAGAGACGATGTCGAATCGTCTCTCTCTGCAGTGTACGCAGGTGGCAGTGTCGGTCAACCCTATGGTTACGCGTACACACGGGTAAACGCGACCCTTAACCATAGTATGCACAGAACAGTAGCGTCACGTCGTTGCAGTCTTGTTGGCAGCCGAAAGCTTAATGTATGATCGAGAGCGCGTAATCTTGTGTCACAAAATGAGCGCTCAAAAAAGAGCGCGCCGCCAAATTCTCGCGACGAAGCGCCGAGAGGACAATGATAACAAAAAAAAGAAAACAAGCATCCAAAGACTCCCCGGGCGCGCATCCCTCTCCCCTCGGAAGCGTAGGTTCGCCAACGAACCTCCTCGCATCGGCGGCCGAGCAAGCCCTAGAGAGTTCTCGATGGAAAGGGGCATGGCGATGCAGGGTTGCGTCATCCGTCGCGGACGGCCCTCGTACCGTCTCGCGCTTTCCCCCAGCCTTCGCTGCGCATCGCGCCGACCAAATGATGAGCATTTTCTGGAATCTCGCGTGGAAGGTATTTAACCGAGCAGCAGAGATGGGAGATCAGCAGAAGAAGCAAGTTAACGCCAGTGTGCGTAGGGTATTCCGCCGCGTCTCTCGGTGAAGGTTTTGTTCTTGTTAACAAAGCAGGAGAAGAAGAAAGTATGCGCCAGAGTGTGTAGGGTGTTCCGCAATGTGGGTGAAGCCTTTTGTCTTCCGTGACTAAGGAGAAGAAGAGGATTTCCACCTGAGGGGTGAAGACTCGAGCTACAGGCAAGAGTGTGTGTCTACCGCTATCGAGCGAAGACGCGTGGCAACAGCTGCGTGTGGGAAGCCGACGTGTTTCCGGCGAAGAACTTTGAAGCTTGGAGAGTGGCCAATTGAAGACGCGAGGTTTCCTGGAAGAGAAACTTCGGGGGCAGCGGAACGACCCCAACGCTGGACTTTGAGTGAGTGATTCTCGGAAGAGTATCATCCAGACTTTTGTTCCAAGGACTTTGGGCTGAATAAGTTTCCTAACTCTTTAGTCTTTAAGTGTCTTGGTTGTTCGATGCATGCGACTGCATTGTAGTGCGTATTGTTGTCTGTGTCCGTTGTTTCCAGTGTGGCTGATTGTACTGTGTAGTACATAGTTTGATTGGTGACATATTGTATTCAACGATTGTCGAGTGTGCAAACTTGTGTATCGTTTTGATCTGCCATGACTTAGACTATAATTTTGTTTTGTTTATCAACTCTCGGCTCTGACTTGTTCTTTGGACCACAGCCAGCGTCCGCTGGCGCACCAAACAGGACCACTTCTAGATTGTCCACGCTTTCGTGGTGCGGTTCGGAGGGCCGATACTTCGGCCCTTGGAGTTAGCCCGGCGATCGCCTCCCTAATTAACGGGACCTGTGACAATTAATCTGGCATCCGCGACCGGAACTTTTGGTGCACAGTGTGTCCAAAGTAGTGAGAAAGAGCCTCGAGTTGTTGATAGTGCTATCGAAACGATTTTGTGTGATGTTCAGTGTTCTCGTTAACGAGTGCAGGAGAGTGTTCCGATATACTGATTTAGGCAGATATTTCTTGCACGCGGCAAGGTTTTATTTGCGAGACACAATGGATCTCGAAAAGTTAGTAGTTATTGGTAAGAAGATGGGTCTTTCTGGTGCCGAGCTACGGAAGTGGGTAAGCCAGAAGGAGAAAGAGGCGGTGGAGAGAGAGAGAGAGGTTGGCAGCTGAGAGAGCCAAGGAAGAAAAAGCAGCTGAGTTGGAACGAGAGAGGTTGGCAGCTGAAATGGCGAAGGAAGAAAGAGAGGCAAAGGAGCGACAGCTGAGAGAAGTAAGAGAGCAACAATTGAAGTTGGAGCTGGAGAGAGAAAAGTTGGCAGCCGAAAGGGCGAGAGAAGAAAGAAAAGTGGAGATGGCTGAAAGGGAACGGCAGCGGCAGCACGAGATGGAACTCGAGCGGCTCCGTTTGCAACAGCGAAGTGAAACCCCTGTCCAAGCTAGAGTTAAAAGCAGCGAACGGGAAGATCATGGCTTCCGCTTGAACCCAAGCAAGCTGCTCGTCGCGTTTGATGAAAGGAAGGACGACCTTGACGCGTACCTTCACAGATTTGAGATGATTGCAAGGAGCCAGAATTGGCCGGAACATCAATGGACAACTGCTTTGTGTACTTGCTTGAGTGGTGAAGCTCTCAGTGTGTACAGTAGGCTGACGCCGACCGATGCAGCCAACTATGCAACGGTGAAAACTGCTTTATTGAAGCGATTTAGATTTACTGTGGAAGGATTCCGGGACAGATTTCGGACAGGAAAGCCAGCTGATAGTGAGACGGCTACGCAGTTTACCGCCCGACTTTGCCATTATTTCGACAGATGGATTGAACTTTCAGGGACAGCGCAGGAGTATGATGAGCTTAGATAGCTCCTAATTAGAGAACAATTTCTTACTAGTTCCCACCCAAGCCTGTCACTCTACTTGAAAGAGAGGAGAGCTAAGTCACTTGAAGACATGCTTGAACTAGCTGATCAATTCTTGGAAGCGCAAGGTGGCACAAATTTGGCCAGAGTCAAGAAGAAGTGTCCCGAAGATTCGAAGAAATCGGCACCCGAACAAAAGAAGCGTGCACCGGAGAGTGTTCCGCGATGTTTTCTGTGTAACGGAGTGGGTCGTTGCGCGAACAACTGTCGAACGATCTTTACGAGCCCTACGGTTGTAAAATGTTTCAAGTGTGGTCAGACTTGGCACAAACCAGACGCATGTCGTAACGAAGCGAGTCAAACTCACCAGGTATACTGTGTGCTAGCATCACCAAAATCTGATGGTGAAGCCGTCGCCGATGGATTTATAGAGTTGAAAAATGGGGAGAAACTTCCTATTGTGGGTGCTGTAATGACAAAACAGCCGACTGGCGTTACGAAGGAAATGCCAACGCTGCCTGGAAAAGTTGCGGGCAAGAAGGTTACTATGTTAAGAGATACCGGCAGCTCCACTGTTATCGTGCAGAGAAATTTGGTTCGGGAAAGTGAGTGAACAGGCAAAACGAAACCAGTTTGCCTAATTGACAGTACGGTTCGGATGCTTCCCGAAGCAGAGATTGAGCTTGAAACCCCGTACTTCAGCGGGAAGGTTACCGCTCTATGCATGACGATCCCCCAGTACGACCTCGTCATCGATAACATCGACGGGGCGCGAGAGCCGAACTAACCAGAACGTTTGGGGGAAGACCCGAAGATGGAGCCCCCGCCGAATCAGAGGCCGCGAGATACAGCGGAGAAAAATCCCATGAAGGATTTCCCTCGAGCCCAAGGTGAAGCCTGGGCGCAAGAGACAGCGAATGAGAACATGATCGTATTGAATGAGTTTACGTGCTGGGCAGCTGGACTTACGTCGGCTCGACCTCAACTGACCGACAATGTAAAGATGACGGAGTCGGCCAGCCAGGCCAAATGTCGTGGCATGAACAAGCGGGTGAATAACCGGGCAGGATCGGTTGAGCGTCATGACCCGTTAACAGTGTCGGAAATGACAACGATGGCTGAGACGCCGCCTCATATACCGTCGTTTGAAGGGGCTCGCTGGAACAAAACGAGAAAAAACAATAAGAAGAGATCGGGAGAGCACCGCAAGAAAGGGCGCAAGCGCCGCTCGAAATGCACAGGATAGGTGTCGAGGTCGATTCGGAATGTGTTGACAGTGCTATATATTAGGTTAATGTTCTTGTTATCCTGTGTCACAACTGTATGTCGAGCTAGTCAGAATTTTTGTTACGGTGATGTGATGTATAGTATTGTACCATCGTTGTAATGGGAGAACTTTGTACAATTATATTGTTTGGAATATGTGATGGAGTGTTGAACTCATGTACCTGCGGTTATATTTCATGTGTTGTGAGATTGAATTACAATGTACAATTGTATTGAGTGATCTATTGTGAATGTAACGTGTCATGAGCGACGGGCTATGTTACAGTCTTTGAGAGTGTGGGGACTCTTCGTGCTTGTTTGTGTGGTTTTGAATATTATGAGATAATATTCTTAAAGTGGGGGGCAGTGTCACAAAACGATCGCTCAAAAAAGGGCGTGCCGCCAAATTCTCGCGACGAAGCGCCGAGAGGTCAACGATAACAAAAAAAGGAAAACAAGCATCCAAAGACTCCCCGGGCGCGCATCCTTCTCCCCTCGGAAGCGTAGGTTCGCCAAAGAACCTCCTCCCGTCGGCGGCCGAGCAAGCCCTAGAGAGTTCTCGATGGAAAGGGGCGTGGCGATGCAGGGTTGCGTCATCCACCGCGGACGGCCCTCGTACCGTCTCGCGCTTTCCCCCAGCCTTCGCTGCGCATTGCGCCGACGAAATGATGAGAATTTTCTGGAATCTCGCGCGGAAGGTATTTAACCGAGCAGCAGAGATGGGAGATCAGCAGAAGAAGCAAGTTAACGCCAGTGTGCATAGGGTATTCTGTCGTATCTGTCGGTGAAGGTTTTGTCCTTAGTGACAAAGCAGGAGAAGAAGAAAGTATGCGCCACAGTGCGTAGGGTGTTCCGCCTTGTGGGCGAAGCCTTTTGTCTTCCATGACCAAGGAGAAGAAGAGGATTTCCACCTGAGGGGTGAAGACTCAAGCTACAGGCAAGAGTGTGTGTCTACCGCTATCGAGCGAAGACGCGTGGCAACAGCTGCGTGTGGGAAGCCGATGTGTTTCCGGCGAAGAAGTTTGAAGCTTGGAGAGTGGCCAATTGAAGACGCGAGGTTTCCTGGAAGAGAAACTTCGGGGGCAGCGGAAAGACAACAACGCTGGACTTTGAGTGAGTGATTCTCGGGAGGGTATCATCCAGACTTTTGTTCCAAGGACTTTGGACTGGATAAGTTTCCAAACTCATTAGTCTTTGTGTATTGGTTGTTCGATGCATGCGACTGCATTGTAGTGCGTATTGTTGTCTGTGTCCGTTGTTTCGAGTGTGGCTGATTGTACTGTGTAGTACATTGTTTGATTGGTGACATATTGTATTCAACGATTGTCGAGTGTGCGTACTTCTGTATCGTTTTGATCTGCCATAACTGAGAATATAATTTTGTTTTGTTTATGAACTCTCGGCTCTGACTTGTTCTTTGGACCACAGCCGGCGTCCGCTGGCGCACCAAATAAGACCACTTCTAGATTGTCCACGCTTTCGTGGTGCGGTTCGGGGGGCCGATACTTCGGCCCTTGGAATTAGCCCTGAGATCACCTCCCTAATTACCGGGACCTGTGACAACTTGCATGCGCAAAAAGAGACTCAGTCCAATGTGACGTCGACCGTTGGCGGGCAAGTACGAGTAGCTATAGCAGCGTCGGTCCTGTGGAGAGGTATTGAAAGGTCGAAGTCTTCTGTATAGGCTGAACGGAGTGCTTGATCGGCCCGGTCATTGCAGATAGTTGCACAGCGACTTGGTAACCACTGAAATACAATGCAAAGCCCTTTCTCTCTCAGGTAGCGTAGCATTTATGCCGTCTCAAAAGCTAACTGTTCATGTGGACCACGGTGTAAGCTTCAAATAAGTGACTGCAATGCCGGCTTACAGTCGCAGAAGATCGTTCATCACTGCGTGCTTTGATAGTTAATAACACGCCGCGCTGCAAGTTCTGCTGCTGTTTTTTGTTGCGTGAGCTGTCTATCATTTGGTGATTGTGGCATGCGTTGGAATAACGACCACCGCTGTTGAGCTGTTCGGCAGGACGGACCCGTTGGAGCAGACGTAGGTGCAGTCTTGGAGCTTCTCGTACAGTAGAAGTAAGGCAAACTGCTCAAGGACTCATATTGACAAATCTTGTTTTTTTCTGTTTGCCTGGTATTCTCAGGTTGATTATTGGCTGTTTGATGCACAAATGAGGAATTGAAGGCCTCGCCACGGGCCTGAAGCCAGCTGCTGGGGTGCTCCATGTTCAGTTACTGTTCTACAAAAAGAAGTATAAGGCCTGTCCACCGGTAGAAAGGCTAGGTGGTGGTGAAGAGTCCGGGCAGCATGCCTTCTGTGTATCCTCGGAGCTTCGATTTCAATATGGGTCTGCACTAGGTGGTCTTTGGCGAAGGCTATAGTCGCCTTTGTTGAGCCACCCTGAGGCAAGCCTGGACAAATTCGGAGCGCCTGTGCCTGAACGCTGTGTATCTTCTGCCATTAAGCGAATAAATCTCTTCAACTCTTTACGGGTAGAAGAAAAAATCGGCGCGAATCGTTCTGAAGCCACTTTCTGTGTATTATCGTGATTCGGTGCTGCGAAGCCAACTTGTGCACCAAAAAGAGTATTTTTTTCCGAAGGTATGCATCGAAATATACAATATATGGAACTTATTCTTAATTTTTCTTCGGGTGTGTGACATAGACATATTTTTTTAGTTTTAATGTGCCGATCTGAAACAGCGTTTAGTGCTCTGATTGAATAGTTATGAAGTATCCTAATATTACAAATCCTACAAGGATTGATGAAAGATTTGATAATAATAAATTATAAAGTTTTACGATAACGGTTCCAAGAAAACGAGTTCAGTGAGGTGGATGATGCTTCACGTTACCTTTCGATGTCAGCATGGTGCTGTGTAATACATTCACTTCTTTTCGTCCTTATTTCAATTTTTTGTACATCGAGTACATATTTATTTTATTTATTTTTTGTACATCAAGTATTTATTTATTTATTTAACCATTTGTTTACTTATTTATTTATATACAATACCCTTAGGCCAAATAGTGTTCTAAATTGGAATCAATAAGATACATGAACTATAGAGAATAAAACAACGCCTTGAATCCAGAGCTGATCTTTCCTTGGAGAATGGTCGCCTGCATGTCTCGTAGCTAGCGGATGGAAGCCAGCCAGAAAAGCTAAAGGGGTCGGCACAGCTACTTTCAATCATAATAAGTGATATCCAGGGGTTGATCCTTGGCCGTTCACAAACCAGGTGGCGACATTTTCGCGTATTTCAAACACAAAATGGCCCGACAGACAGGCACCACTGGCCCACTCGGGAGTTATAACTTAATGAACTGCTTGGTGTTAGACCTTTGTAGTCTGTCGAACAATTTTGATCTTTCATCGGCTTTGCGTGCAATGCAGCTATTTCAGATATGTTGAGCTTGGCATTGCAACTGGTCAACTTGTCACCGCTGAACTGTGGTAGAAGAAGACGGCTTCGTTCTATCCAGCACATGGCATCACACGTACCATGGCAAAGTGACGGTCACCGGCAGTTAGCGGGGTTTATGGCTGATGATTTTTAGGGCTTAGCTCGTAGGGAAATAATCATTTACAGACCTTTTTTTTCATCTATAGGCTGAATAGGCCCTCAACTTTTATTTTTGGTTAAAACCACAAATGTTTGGGCGTCCGTTTCGTACTTCGTTTAACTGAGTATTTCATAGGGCTTCCGAAGTGATCCCCATATGCCACATAAAATGAAGTGGGTGGCTACGATTGAATGGCCATGAAGCAGAGGTATCACTTCGTCCTTGCACCAATTCGCGCTCTCGTTGACGCTCCTTCTGTACGCGCTCTTCTTGCTACGAGCCTACATTACATGTCCATCCGACAGTGATTCAAGCAGAACCGCTGACAACGGAGTCTGCGTGATGTCTACGTCATGAGGCAAAGGGGCGCGAAGATTGATGAAAAGTGCAGCCGCCGAGTATCGCGAGGGCTGAGAACGAGGCATTGGTGAGGTCAAGGGGCACCAAAAATATTCGTTGTACAGGGAGCCAGTGCACGCCTCTAAACTGGCAGTGGTTGTAGGCTTCGTTTTGTCCGTAGAGTTCTGGCAGAGCCTAACCCGCAGAACTTTCAAGAGGACATAGCGTCAGAAGACATTGACAAAAAAGCCGAACTTTCCTCTTCCAAGTTTATGTTGTTCAATGTAGATAACAGATAAAGATGGCACGTATATGAGAGGTTATTGGCAGTAATTGCAACGTGAACGTGAAGACAGAAAAGTCGACTAAAAGATAGCCCACCGCTGCCAGAGGCTGAACTTATGACCTTCTTTTAATACGTCCGACGCTTTACGAACTGAACTATACAGTGACGGCCATCTCCCCCCCCCCGTTTTTTATGGTGTATGTGCACCTGGGAGTGACAGACAGCCCCGTCAGTAGCCATTATGGCGAGCGTGGAGCAATCTTTGTGGGGCTGTTGGTGTCACGCCACACGTAATCTTATTCAGAGCATGCGGCTAATCAATATTTCCGCACATACTACCTGAAGGCATGAAGTCTCGCTACGATTGAGCAAAAGAAGCGGGAATTTTAAGCGCTACTTTTTTGTTTCTTAGGTAGAATAATGAGAACAGTTGGTAAAGACAGTTGACTTCACTAGTTTCCTCCAAGCAAACCTTGATCACGGTTTTTAACCGGATATATATTCCTTGACTTTCCTAAAGCATTCGACAAAGTGAACCGTGCACTGCTTCTTCATAAACTAATCGTTCTAAACATCGACTCGACTATAATTATTTGGATTCATGCCTTTCCGACTTGACGTGTTCCGTTCGTCACTGCTAACGACGCTAACTCCTCATTTGTTCCTGTTGATTCCGATGGTCCACAAGGATCTGTGCTTGGGTCATTATCATTTCTGATTTGTAATAATGACTTACCTAATAATGCATCCTCGAAAATATATCTGTTTGCAGATGACTGCGCCGTGCATAGAACAATAACTGATGCCGCGCACATTTCACTAATCCAGAAAGATCTTAATAACATAACTAAGTGGTGTCATATATGGCAGATCGAATTGAACATTAAAAAATGTCAAGGTATGAAGATATCCCGTAATTCAGGGACCTCACCTACATACACCCTCAATAACATTGCACTTGAATGTGTAACATCATACAGATACTTGGGTGTTCATATTACTAACAACTTATCATAAAACACTCATACTGATCACATAGATATCAAGGTCAATGGTGCATTAGGATACTTTTGCCGGAAGTGCTCTCGAGCTCCATCATCACTAAAACTACTACTGTACACAACTATCATTCGTCCAGAGCTTGAATATGCATCGTTAGTATGTGACACCGGATATGAGAACCGTATAAAACTACTAGAAAAATAGAAAAACGCTCAGTCCGTTTTATTCTCAAGAACTACTATAGAACTGCTAGTGTTGCAAACATGAAAGACATCCTACACCTTTCACCGCTACCACACTCCAGAAGACTGTCTCGACTGTGTCTTTTCTATAAAATCAACTACCAAGACCCATATTTCCATTCTTTATTCAATCAGCCACCACCATACATTTCATCGCACATAGATTATCGTTAAGAAGTAAACATTCCACGCAGTAACACAGTTGGGTTTTCATATTCATTTCTCCCCAAAACTACAGGAGATTGGAGCAACCTACCTGCAACACTCACAAGCACAACTAACACAAAAAACTGCAAAATCACACATAAGAGTTTCATCTCAAATTAAAATCAGTGTTCGTATTATATGTTTTTTGCTATGCTTATAGAAATTTTGCTTTAAAAATGTTAGTTGTGTCCATTTTGTTTTTTTGCCATTATCGCATTTTTATGATTTTTCGCGTTATGTTTTTTACCTTTTGGCAGTTTATTGAGTGTATGTATATTCAACGAAGTCTTATTCTAACACAACCAGGACAATTGATTGTTTTGATTGCTGCAATGTTATTTACGCCTACTTTTG
Organism: Rhipicephalus annulatus; assembly: GCA_013436015.1. Lineage (NCBI taxonomy): Eukaryota > Metazoa > Arthropoda > Arachnida > Ixodida > Ixodidae > Rhipicephalus > Rhipicephalus annulatus. The sequence goes on from WOVY01000570.1 coordinate 1,000,918, forward strand.
CCTTTTTTTGCTACTAACATTTGTTAAGTGCCACCGCGATATTTTCTATCTATATTTTGTACCTATAATGAAGTTATTATGCACTAATTTTGCCCCTCCCCTCTTTAATGTACGTTTGTACGCTGAACGTATGTCAAATAAATAAATAAATAACCAAATAAATAAATAGTTAGTTATTTTTTTATCATTTAGTATAACAAATGAACGAACCCTAATAGTCCACTTTCTTCTTATAGTTTATATCGTATAGCGCTAGAATTTCTTGAAGCGCAACTAATTACCTCGCTCAGAAATCTGTAGCTCTGGCTGTGAACAGCTTCGCCCTAGCAATGTGATCCTCTTGAGACGTACGATTTTCTTGTAGCCAATTGAGCATGCTGAAATCACTGAAAATGCGTGCTGAGACTTTTGAAATGACAATAGCATCTGCGCGGGGCATTTTACATTCGTATAATAATGTTATCCTTTGCCTTGATCTTTACCCTCAACTACAACGCAACACGAGAGCAGTGGGTGGTGGTTCGGCCGGTGCAGTAGTGGCCAGTCGCCTTTCTGAGGACCCCGAAGTCAGCGTCCTCTTGCTAGAAGCTGGCCGGCTGCCCAACTTTTTCCTGGATGTGCCCCTGTTGGCAGCCGAGATACAACAGACCAAGTTTGACTGGGGCTACGTCACCGTGCCACAGGAGGCCGCCTGTTTTGGACTGAAGAATAGGGTAGGATTGCATGTTTTCGCTCCAGAGAAAAATTTCCCGTGTTCTTAATCTTTGTCGGACACGGTTAACAATTTACAGCGCAAGGACACAGTGAGAAAGAAACACGGTAGACGCTGTGAACGACTGTAGCGTCTACTTTGTGTGTGTGTGTGTGTGTGTGTGTGTGTTTTGGTCCCTGTGTCATTGTCCTCATTCTTCCTAACAAGTGCCTCAAGAGCCGTACAACTAGCCTTAACCAAACTATCTCCCGAATCCTTTATTTAGCTAGATTATACGCTTCTAGTGCACGGTGTCCGGTGATGGCACTCACGTGTTGGCGTTCATGTGCACGGTGGGATTCCTCGGGTTTGACACTGCGCAATTTAGCACTGCTGAAGTGGATCTCGGAGGTCACTTAGGAGGGAGTGCGTGGCAGAGATATGCTTCGCCAGTTGTCACGACGGTCCCAGCTGATCCCAAGAAAAGCGTTTGTCTCTTTCAGCGAATTCATGCAATGAATTTTCAACAATTCTTCTGGCATTTATTTGGTCCTTACGAGAGGGTACTAGGCTAAGCGAGTGGGTTTGCTAGAGCGGTAGGTGAGTGGCAAGAGTGAAGAGAGAAATGCTCAAATGTTGCGGTGGCGCTACGCTGCCTTCACCTGAAAATGTGTGCACAAGCGTTAGCGGTGGCTCTGTAAGCGCGGCACTCTGACGAAGGTGCTGACCTCTCGATGCAGTCGTCTGTTGGATGCAGCGTCACTGCGCTGTTTTCGCCATTCGTGTTCTTATTCGTTTTTTAGACCTTCTTGGCGGCAAAAACAAGTGAAACGAAATAAAATATCTTGCAGGTGAAATGCAAAATATGAAATATCAACAAGCTTGCTCCCACACGTTGCTTCAGTACAAAATATCTGTTTTCCGTGAACGGAGGTTCGTCGCTTCCTTGCAGCAAAGTAGCCTGGACAAAAAATACTCGCACAAACGGCAGAGTTGCATGCGCACATGTGTACATCTGCTTTCTAGGCGGAGTGTTTGAAGGTGTTTCAGAGAGTAAGAGGCTGAGAACACCACGGCGCGAAAATAGCTGTTGTGTCTTGCTCTGCAAAACCAGATACAGCAGAGAGAAAAACCATCCAAAGCTTTCACTATCTTCAGTTCCTCAAGACAAAGAAAAGTGCTTGCTGTGGTACCGGAATCTCAAACCCGCTGATTTGCCCTTGCAAGCCACCAATGCCATTTATGAGCTGGGCTTCGAGAGAAAAGAATACACACTGAGGCACACTGAGGCACACTATCCTATGCGGGGAAGTATGCCTATAACGTGGAAAACCTGTATTCCTCTGTACAGCAGTATGATTTCGTTGCCGCACCTGAAAACTTGTTTGCTGAATGTTTCATTGATTTGATGCTGCACACAGAGAGCATCTCTAACAACCTTCAAGTGGCAAGTACTAATTTTTTTAACTCAAAAGCTGTCAGCCGTGCAGATCACAAAGAAGAAATGAATGTGAACCTCGTTCGTTCTACAAGTTCACTCGTCTACACTTCGTGGAACAAATGAAGAGAGAAAATGTTTCGAAAAGAGAGAAAGCAAAGCACCTAAAGCTTAGCAGGACTACAAAAAGCTTCGGATTTAAAGAGTGAAGGTGCCAACGTCTTTCGAAATAATTCCATTTTGCATGCAGAATTGTTTGCAGGTAGCACGTCTATTTCTAAATAAAATTTTCTACGTATTTGACTCGTCTTATTATCAACAAGCACGCTTTCCTGTGTCTAACAAATGCTTCTATAGAAGAAAATAAACCAAATGTGCCAGCACGATAGTGAAAATGAATATGTAAGTACATATTGTGACGATGAAAGGCGTTTATTTACACAATTGAATGATTGCGAGAGGTACAACTCGGAGCCAGCTCTCCATGCGCTCATCGAGATTGTTTCAGTATTTTCAAAATAATAAAAATTGACAGATCCCACGTACAGACGGAATCGGTGATATGCGAAGCACGAACGAGAAATGTTGATATGTCACTTTAAAATCAGCACAACGTTACGAGGTGTTATGCCGTACATGAGTTCCGTGTCATGATCATCATGTTTTGATGTGTCATTTACTTTTGTTATCTACTCACGTCACGTGATACCAAATTTAGTATATGTGGAGCCAGCGAAACGGCTGCGAGCACGCTATGAGAGTGTTATGTTGCCATGTTCTTACATGACGCCCGTGTCAGGATTATCATGTTTGTTCCAGTCATATATTTCGTCATACATTGACGTCACGTAACGCCTAATTTGCTATATTTTGAGCTAGCAAAACGGCCGTGAGCGTATCATGAAGAGCCCAATGTACTCCAATGTAGCGTTGACGCACGCACACGCTAGTCAGAGCGACGCTACGTTAGCAAAACGCGAGCACTCTAGAGACGAGAGCACGCCTATCTGGAACCCAGGCACCTTCAGCGGCATACCCTAGCTCCCAGAGACGCCATAATTTGTTTGCAACTGCGAAAGCGCGCCTCGCTAGCATAAAATGCAGTGACTCTGGGAGTTTAAAATGTGAAAAAGCGCCTGTTCACGCTGCGCCCACTTTTAAAATGCCATCTGGGTACCACTGCGCTGTCATCTGATGCGACAACAACCAGCGCAAGAAGAAGAGATTGCTGAGCACTGCCTGTGAAGTTCACAGCGCATCGCAGGAGTAGTGCCGGTGCGGTATTTTGCGATTACACAAATTACCGTCCACAACAAAAAACGCCCAGCTCCATCGCCTTAGAATATAATCGCAATTAGAGGAAAAACTACAAGCCCAGAGAACTGTAAAAGTAAGTAGATTTACTAATTGCGTTTATTCAAGCGTGACTCCAGCTGTTTCACTTTACAGCAGCGATTTGCATGCAGTATGCCTGTAGTATGAGGCACAAAACTATTGGCGTACTCTTTCGCAGGCCGCATGTCAATAACAGGATATGCCTATTACAACTCACGCGTGGATGCACGCAACGCGAATACTTAGTACAACTGCAACGACCTACTATCGCGACGCGTGAACGGCGCGAAAAGCATGACTTTCGACTAGGTCAAATCGCGACATGCCTTGACTGTCACAGGGCGCATCTATATACACGTGCTTTCAGCCGGCGTCACCGTAGCATTTTAAAATCTTCTTCTGGCTGGCACTTATGCACCACGCGTCTGTTCCGAGTGCCCTGCAGGACTGGCACCTGATACGCATGCGGTGCATGAGCGCAAGTTGGAACCAGATTCTAGTAATACGTTGACGCCGGCTTAAAGCACAAATTCTGCCCTGTCACAGCCAAGGAACGCCGCGGTTCGACTGGGTCGAAAGCAACGCTTTCCGCTGTTCGCGTTTCTTTCAATCGAAATAGTACGTACCTGCTGAAGCTGCTTCCATAGTCTGCAATGCACGTGCTCCAGACATTCAGGACTGTCGAGGAAGGTCTCCTCAACGTTTCACATGAAATCAGCACAAAATTTCAGCACAGGAACAGCGCGAAACATGCTTACAGCTGAGCTTGAGTTGTCAAGCTTCACGTTTGATTTGCAGAGCGTCTGCTCGCCTGGCAGTTGAGAGTGTTGCTTCGCCGAGCTTGCAACAGATGGCGCCACGCACTTTTTCAATGTGGCAGCAAGAAATGATTTCGCAGTGTTCTGGTGTATAGTCTGACGCCAGGTCAACCAGCGTCTGTTGGCACCACGGAGGAAGGAAAGGTAAGGAGAGGCCCTGACGTCATTCGTTGTGAAGCCGCGATGAAGCCGGAAGTCGGCCATATTGACTGGGCAAACTCTCCTTTCTTGTTTACATCCGAATGTAAAGCAGAAGGCGCGACTTCCTCTCTGTCGCAAAAAGCACGTGGCCTGCGCGCCGCGTGCGCTGGTGCTATCCGAAACCAACGGAACGGATTTCAACACGCTGTCTTGCCGCGATGCGGTTGACGAAATCTATGCGTATGGCTGTTGTGCTCTTGCACTGCCGGCGTTAAACACGGCAAGTTGCACGTTAAGCTTTTTTTTTATTTGATGTGTTCTTTGTGGAAATAAAGATAATATTTCGGACATTGCGGCGCGACGAACCAGGCACCGAAATTTGTACAGCTTCTTTCAGATCACTTTTTCCCCCTCTTGCGCTTTTTTTTAGGCTTTCTGAAATTTTCGGTCAGACTGTGAGCGAGACACAGTTTTGACGGACGCTGCGAATTCGGAGTACGTATACGTGCACTCGTTCCGAGTTCAGACACCTGGTTACAACCACCACCGGAGGAAAATCGCGTATAGCTAACAATGCGGCACAAAGAATGAATGCTGTCGAACAACTGCAGTATGCCACGGTTAAATGCGAGGCTCATGAAAACGCGCACACCACCACTGGACCGCCTGAACGGTGCCGCACCGCACTACATCAACAATAACAAAACGCCGCCATTGTGCCTGGTGAATACGGCCGCTGTGACGTAATTCCCGCCTCATTTTTTACGCCCTGCGCCGGCTGGGCATGCCCTCTCTATCTTTCCTTCCTCCGTGGTTGGCGCGGCCCGTCGGCAACCATCGCGTAATGCGACAGGCTGCATGTCGCACCAATGCGTTACTAAGACAACACTGTGTCTCCCTCTTTTCGTGACGGAGGGGCGCCGTACGCGCTGAAACGCGCATGCGTCAAAGACACGCAGCGTGGCGCGCGCCTGCGAGTATATGGCAGGACCAGCGCCTGGCGTGGCAATGCCGGTGTGACACGACGAAATGAACGCCGGCGAGCACGCGCACAGCACCACTTCGAAATGTATTGGCGCCTTGACAGTGGCATGTAGTCATGTTCTCACATGACACGAATCTCATGATTATAATGTTTGCACTAGCATTATACCTTCGCCCTCAATTCACGTCCCTTATACCGATTTGGCGTAAGTGAAGCTAGCGAAATGGCTGCCAGCGCATCATGAGCATGGCATGTAGTCATGTTGTTTCATGACACGGCATCTCATGATTATCATGTTTGCACCAGCCACACACCTCCGTCATCCATTCACGTACCATAATGCCAAATTTGGTATATGTGACGCAAGCGAAACGGCCGCGAGCGCATCTAAGCGTGGCTTGTAGTGCTGTTGTTACATGGATTGGATAAACTTTTATTTTGTTATTGGATAAACTTTTATTTTTTATTGGATAAACTGTTATTCAGTTGTTACATGACATGCATGTTATGATTTTCATGTCAGGGTCTATCGCTTGTGTTCACCATGCAATGATGCCATACCATACCAGTTTTGCAACATGTCATGTGAACGAAACCGCCGCAAGAGCTGCAGGACCATGAAATGTAAATCATGACATTCATGACAAGTATCATGATTTTCATGTTATGACTAGTTAAACATGTTCTTCATACAGTCATGTTATGCCATACCAAGTTTGGAATTGATACTATTATCGAAACGGCCAGGAAAGCTAAATGTCTTAGGCGGTTAGATAGATAGATAGATAGATAGATAGATAGATAGATAGATAGATAGATAGATAGATAGATAGATAGATAGATAGATAGATAGATAGATAGATAGATAGATAGATAGATAGATAGATAGATAGATAGATAGATAGATAGATAGATAGATAGATAGCTAGATAGATAGATAGATAGATAGATAGATAGATAGATAGATAGATAGATAGATAGATAGATAGATAGATAGATAGATAGATAGATAGATACGCTCAAAGTCGCCGAGGTTCCTAAGAAATGCTCCGCATTTAAAAGCGTTCAACGATTTCGAATACTTCGTACTCAACTATGGGAGAGCAGTGAGCCGTCCCTTGCTAAAACTACGACTTTACGCCCACACCTTTCAGCCGAAGAGCTGAGCAACCGCTGCGTCGCCGCAAAACATTATTGGCGCGGCTTTTTGTCACTTCCCGCAACCGTCTAAAGTGTGATAGGTGAAGTGTTCAATTTCGTAAATATTTTTTGTTCAGCTACTGTTTCACTTGAGTTTAATTGGGGCATTAGGTGAGGATCTCATTCGGCGAGCATCAGTTGTATGAGATTCTCCACACTGCTCCACACGTATGCGAAATGATTTCAATTGGCCTATAATTTCTGACCATCGAACTATACGCTGTGAATTATTCAGGACACTAGAACTTTGCGACCATCGTCAGTATGTTTTCCGCTTTGTAGCATCACTTTGTGTAATAGCAATAATGCAGATTGATGGACTCAGTGATTCATTGATTGATTGATTAGAATCTAAAAGGTGATAGGGGAGGGGGCTAACTGCATAAAATTGATAGCCAGGATGCCTCGTCAATTACGCGAAAGTTGACTACCGGCGTCATCTCGACTAGTGCATAACCTCATCATAGCGCCACAGATGGGCAAAGTTTACGACGCCTTCATGTTTTATGTGGAATTCTGATGGCAGATCGCGAGCGCTGGGTCGGATGGCGAATGGAGCACGCAGATCTGAGTGGAATCGCTCTCGCCAAATTTGCGATTGGAACGTGCGCGTATTGACGGGAGTTGTTGGTGAGCGAAAATCTAGTGAGGGAGTACGAGAGGGTGCGAGGGAGTGAAAAGCGTTTTCCGGACATCCATCGATGATTTGATGAAAGGCGGGCGCACAGAATACGTCACTTGAACTTCCGGTCAAATCCGCCGATTTCGGCGGAGGTAAGATTCTTGCTCGCCTGAGCAATGCGTGATCTGCGGTTGCTCTCAATCTGCCATTGGAACACACAATTAACGCTCCCGATCCGCCATAGGAATGTGATTGCTCCGCTCAGAGCAGAAAAACTTAATGTAGATCTGCCAATGGAATTCAACATTAACTAGGACGTCACACAACGTGACGTAAATTGACGCTTTCACACCTTGCTGTCACTCGGTGCAAGGTGGGCTGATCACGGAAGCAATGGGAATCCTGGTAATATGCAGAAAGCTTGCAATGCCTCTTATCCTAGAGGCCATGGAAAGCCCCGCTTAAAGTTGAAAGCTTTCGGTAATGGCAGGCCAGAAAAGATCAGTACAACGACTTTGAGGGAAACTATAGAGTAGTGAAAATCATAATGTAGCGCGAAAAGACACTAACTAGCCCAAGAACAAATCCTACTGCGTGGAAAGGAGTGGTTTTCACCTTCAAGTGGACCTATGCGATTGCATAAATAAGGGGTACTAATGTGGATTCTCTCCTTCTCTCTCTAGTTTTTTTTTTTGGGGGGGGGGGTGCCAAAAATAAAAAGAAGGCACCACAATCATTTCTGCGACCACTCGATTCCACCAGGATGAAACGAAAGTAAAGGAAATAGAAAGGTGAAGATTTCAACGAATGTTCGGAACAGGTGTTATTATTCATTTATTTACCTACTTATTTTTGCTTACTTATTTACTTATTTTAGACAATTGTATTACAAGAGGTAGTAGACGAAATCCACAAAATGGGAAATAACTCGGGAACAGCTAACAAGAAATTACACAATACTAGTGGCAAAAACAGAAAACACAATACAGCGTACACAATAACCAATGTGCAAAGTTAGGTATATCGAAGAAGCCCGCCGCGGTGGTCTAGTGGCTAAGGTGCTCGGCTGCTGACCCGCAGGTCGCGGGTTCGAATCCCGGCTGCGGCGGCTGAATTTCTGATGGAGGCGGAAATGTTGTAGGCCCGTGTGCTCAGATTTTGGGTGCACATTAAAAAACCCTAGGTGGTCGAAATTTGCGGAGCCCTCCACTACGGCGTCTCTCATAATCATATGGTGGTTTTGGGACGTTAAACCCCGTATAACAATCAATCATATCGAAGAAGATGGACACTTCATGCGAGTAATAATGATGTTGCTCAGTTAAAAAGAAAAAAATTCCGCCATATCCACGAAGTGAATGATGATGAGTGGGCGAAACTCCGGAGGTAAACCTAGTAAACCATGAATCCTCTGTACATTTTGCCCACTCGATTTTATTACATCGCTCCCCCTAGCGTACGTCGCCGCACTAAATCGAACGATTGCCTTCAACCAATGACACGCGCCATATGTGACATCATTCCTATTTTATAAGATCTCGCGTCTTTCAACAACTACAAGTACCGCTTTCTAGTTTATAACATCTTGCATCTTTTCATCATCAGCTACAAGTACCACCATCTAGTAAACACTACATGAACTAAACGAGAGGTGGCTACATACAGGGGACGGTACCGCCATCTAGTGAACACTGCAAGAACTAAACTAGTGGTGGCTACATACAGGGGACGCACAGCCCACGCCCTAAGGAGCTTCGCCCCTAAAAAAATATGTTTGATTCTTCCGACATGAAATCGGCATCATACAAAACTGATACTTATTATTACAGAAGTAGTTGAATGTTTAACATTAATTTGAGAGAGATTGCACAGTGTCTCTTGATGGCTGACAATTATTCGCAAGTTTCATCGCCTATAGGGGGCGCACATGGTGGTTCAATATGGCGCCCATAGAGAGTATCGGTTAAGGTTGCAGTTGCTGAGCACATATGCGGCCTGCAATGTTTTTTTCGATTTGTGATGGATTTATCCTTTTTGCAGTCGCATATTATGCGGGACTTACGCTTCAGAAACTCGTATACGGTGCCTCGAAGGGGTTTTGAATTCGAAACACAATACTTGTTGTGGCCTGAAGGTCTGTAGCCGATATTTTTGACGCATTTTTGAAAAACGTCACAGCTTTGCTGCAAAGGCGAAGCAATGAACGCGATAGCAACAAATCGGAAGGTCAGTGCCGAATGGCAAGCAGATTAAAACGTGCCCTGCGTTTCTCACGCAAAATGAGGCGTGAAACGTACTCACAGCTACAGATGAACGCGAATAAGCATCTCAGTTGTTACTTCCCTGTATCTTTCCGCAAACGAAGACTTTGCAATGACTACAGTGACCTTTATGTGTCCAGTAACTACAACAGAAATGCTCTAGTGAAAGCCCAACGCCAGCGAAGACGTACATGCACATGCTATGAATGCCACTGCCGCGCCGCTGCTCCAATACTCTCAGAAAAAAAATTACGCTGGCGGCCGCGGAGCGGCGTGACAGTCTACGAAACTTGCGAATAACAACGTTTAACGTGAATGAACTCAGATTGCCACACTGTGGTATAAATCTCTAACCGAGGCCCAACGTCCATAATAAAGGACTAAACGAATCCTTGTGGTCACAGATGCTTGTCGTAGTTGTATTAGTTAACGGCCAAAGCTGAACCAGGGAAAGCGGTGTGACAGTTTTAGAAACGTCCCTGAATGGACGCTGAAACGTAAAGCTTCTTAGTTATTTCACTTTCGTTAGGCCGAAGCTGGAGTATGCGAGTATCGTGTGGGACCCCCATACTAAACAAAACGTTAAAAAACTTGAAAGGATTCAGCGGAAGGCCATTCGGTTTGTTTATTCTAGGTTTTTGCGAACGGACTCCCCCACAGACCTAATGCTAGCTAATAATATTCCTTCCCTTCAGGATCGTAGAAAGAAGTCCCGCCTTGATTTTCTGTCTCTTTTATATAATCGCAAACTTTCCCTTGATCCAACCCCTTTTCTTTCTCCATTAAACACAAGACCGACAAGACATCACCAACCAAATGCACTAACTCCGTACTTCGCGAGAACGGACACGTTCAAGGTTTCATTTTTTCCACGCACCATTTCAGACTGGAACCAGACAATCGAATCTAGTACTTGCGATACTGAGTAGCTGTGCACTGTTTTGTTTTGTTTTGCATGTATTGTATTTCTCTTTGTATTACGCCATGCCCTCCTGCTTGGACCAAGTGTGGTCCGCAGTATGTATTAAATAAATAAAATAAATAAAATGTGGCTAACGTCCCCTACTTTCGGCATGTCAAGTATGGAACTTCGCGGCCCAACAAGAGACAAACGCAACGCTTGTCGTGTCTGCGCTGTTGGCCTACCGCTATTTTGAAGACGATATTTTTTTCGGGATGCTTCGACGCGAAAATGTTGGTTTGTCTACTTGTGTGTTAAGAAGGAATGTTTAACGATTTCGAGTCTATTTGTCATCTTAAACAACTTGCTTCCGTGCTATCTACGCTTTGCTTTATTTTCTAAATCCTACCACATCTGCAGCGCCCATCAATACTGCTCTCGTTGTTGAGTTCCTAGTTGTACATAGTGTCAATTGAAAACAAACGTTGTGCTTGTCTAAGGCAAACCATCCCTCCATGCGTCAATCTACTAAGACGTGTTTCTTTATGCTACAAAAGACATAAATAAGTAATTCTGGGGAACACAGCGTTAATTACGCTAAGCTGACGATGCAACACTATGCACCAAAAAAAAAATTCGGTAGATCCTACGTACCGCGAAGCATGCGGAGGAAAGCTGACCATGTTGAAATTTTTGTATTGAGCGACACGACATGAAATGACGCTAAATATATGTACAAACGTCGCACGCGCAGAGATATGTTGAAGAGTTGCTGATGATCATATAACCAGTTGTTTGCACTTGCGCAACCATGCCAACTAGGACATGCGTATTAGCAACACCAGAAGCTTATATGAAGCGCTGATGCTCGCGATGGTGCTGGCCCTCGACACTGCTGCATGAATCAACTTCAGTGCATGGTACTTAACCACAATTGACGTTAACCTGACGGAACGGCTGTATCAAAGGAGTACATATGTCATGTTCATGAAATTGGGTAGGCAGAACTGCAACCACTATAAACGTTTCACGAAGAATAGCGTCTATTTGAAAACTATAGTTCCGAGACCTTGCGTAGTTTTGTGGCAGAATGCTTCTGTTTGATTCCTGCTGGTACCCTGAACTTTATTTTTTGTATTCGTCGGGGGCTCATCTCTGCCTATTTGATGTTTTTTTTTAACAATGACGGTTATTCTATGCATTCGTTGGGTAGACGTTACCGAAGTCGCGTAATGCTTAACGATCACGCGTTAAAATTGCCCATGTGTGTTTTCGTCGTTTTTGGGTAGACACTAAGTGACAATCACTTGTGGCACAAAGCCGCATACAAGCGGCATATTGGATTGGATGAACTTTTATTTGGTCCTCCAAAACACCGCTCACTGTGTTGCGGGCAGCTCCCACGTGAAACTGAGATGCCGAGATCCTCAGCCACCTCGCGGGCTTGGTGGACAGCCCAGAGCTGATCTGCTAAGGACGAGCTGTGGATGGCCGCCTCCCATCTGGCAGAGGTGATGTTCAATAAATGAGCGAATTCGGTGCACTGCCAGAGCATATGTTCTAATGAATATATTTCCACACAATGTGGGAAAAGATTACTTGGGTATAAGTCAGGGTACAAGATGTGTAACATTTTCAAAGTAGGGTACATCCGCGTTTGCAAAAGCCCTAATGTAAGTGCTTGGGGCCGAGTTATATTTTTGTGAGGTGGATAAAAAATCCTTCTAAGGAGGTAGGAGTGTTTAGTGAGCTCGTTATATGTTGTAAGAATTTCTCGGTTATTCCCTTCACCGGTAGAACGCATCCCCGGGGAGGTGCGGTTGGAGAGGTCTCGCGCCGCCTCGTGTGGTGCTTCATTGAGATTAGCAGGGGAGTCGTTGATTTGTCCAAGGTGAGCTGGGAACCATCTCAGAAGATGATTCGTTATGTTTTTGCCATGTAGTATTCTCAGCGTTTGTTCTGAGACCGTCCCCTTTGCGAAGGCCCGTAGTGCTGTCATGGAATCACTGTAGACGAATTCAATGTAATCCATCTGGAGTGCTAAGGCGATGGCCACCTGCTCCGCAATGATTCGGTCTTTCGTTCTGACCGTCTCTGAGTTGACAACATGGCCAGCCCCATCAACCACCACTGCCACAAAAGATTTCCCATTGCTTTAGAAAGCCGCGTCAAAAAATACGACCCCTCGTTCCTCGTTTGAGACTTGACGAAGTATAGTCCTGGCCCTCGCTAGTCTTCTTCCGATTCTGGATGTGTTCTGGATGCATGTTTCGTGGTATAGGAGGTACCGCGATATTCTCCCTGATGTTGTCGGGGATATCATTGTAATTGCGTCTAATTGTCATTGGATGTTGGCCCAGCTCCGGCAGGATCATTCTCCCCGACCTTATTGTAGATAACCTTGCAAACTGTGCTCTCTCTCTTGCTTCTGCTATTTCTTCGAGCGTGTTGTGAATGCCAAGCTCAAGTAGACGCTCCGTTCTGTATGTACGGGTAGGCCCAGGACCTTCTTGATAACTTTCCTGAGGAGCACATTCAGTGTATCGGACTCTGCTCTAGACCAGTTGTACATTGCTGCCTCGTACGTGAAGTGGTTTAGAACCAACGCATGCATCAACCTGATGAAGTTGTGTTTCTTGATCTTATTTCTTTATTTGGCCACTCTGCGTATGAGGTGCACCTCACTGTTTGTTTTCCAAGTTAACTTGGCTATAGATTTGCTGTTAGCGCCGGAAGACTCTGTCAGCATGCCCAGGACTTGGATGGAGTCAGCCCTCTGGATGGCATCCCCTTGATTTGTACGGAGTGGATGTCTATCTTGTTTAACGTCTTCCATCCTCTGGGCTTCGGTCCCCGGCGAGTAGTCCGATACAGTAAAGGTTCTAACTTACTTAAGGAGCACTTTAGTCCAGAAGGACGAAGGTACTCTTCTACGGTGTCAATCGCCTCTTGCAGGGCGCTCTCAATCTGCCCCTCACTTCCACCTGTGCTCTAGATGGTAATGTGATCTGCGTAGATGCTGTGCTTCAATCCTTCGATGCTCGATAGTTTCTTCGACAGTCCAATCATGGCAATATTGAAGAGCATTGGTGAAAGCACTGCCTCTTGTGGCGTGCTCCTTGCTTCTAGTTTGATTGCTGCGGTCTCGTTATTTGTAATCTTCTTCGCGGCTTTCCGATCTGTATGAAAGGACCATACGTAGTCCATACCAAGGTTGGAAATTGCTTCGAGTATGAATGAGTGATTTATGTTTCGAACGCTTTTTATAGATCTAGCACAGAATGGCTCTCACGTCTCTGGTTTCGTTGTCGATGACACCTGGTGTTTGATAAGCTTAATTGCGTCTTGTGTGCATAGCCCTTCTCTGAATCCAACCTTATTGTGTGTATATATGTCGTTATTTTCCAAGTACTTGTTTATCCTGTGCAGTATGGCAAGCCCTGCCGCTATTACCGACACATGATACGAAGGATATTGGCCTCATGTTGTCCAAGTTAGCGGGCTTTCCTAGCTTAGGAATAAGGATCTTGCTGGCCAGCATCCACTGCTCTGGCACCCTGCCTTCTCTTCATGCTGCATTGATCATATCCTTCAGGGTGTCAATTGAATCTTCATCAAGGTTACGAAGGGCTTTGTTTGATATACCATCTGGACCAAGGGCTGACCTGCCGTTGAGATCATGCAAGGCTCTTTTGATCTCCTCGATGTTAAAGTCGCCTTCAAGAACAGGATTGGGCGTGCCCTGGTACTGTCTAGTTGGTGGTGCCAGCCCTCTTTTGATTGGGAGGTACAGTCGAGTGCACAATTTTAGAGACCACAGGAGCACGTGCCGAGGCGCGTCGCTGCACCTTCTGGCGGCTGCATGGCTCTGTCCGGGAGCGCGTACTGCGCACGCTCGTCCCATATTACCCGGCAGCCTGCCCTTTCGCGTGTTTCAACGGTGCGCATCTCGAAACGATGCGGACGGCGCAAGGTGCCACTTCCGCAGTCGCTGTGCAAGCACCGGTACTCCCGAGCGATAATATAGCGGCAAAAATGCCTCTAATGTAATAGCATGGCTCGAGTGCGGCATGCATTATGCTTTGATAGATATTTGGGGTTTAACGTCCCAAAACCAACATATGACTATGAGAGACGCCGTAGTGGAGGGCTCCGGAAATTTAGACCACCTGGGGTTCTTTAACGTGCACCCAAATCTGAGCACACGGGCCTACAACATTTCCGCCTTCATCGGAAATGCAGCCGGCGCAGACGGGATTCGAACCCGCGCCCTGCGGGTCAGCAGCCGAGTACCTTAGCCACTAGACCACCGCGGCGGGGCTGCAATATGCTTTCTTCCTTGATGCAGCGCGGCAAACATTTATTTATTTATTTATTTAAAATACTTTACAGGCCCTTGTTGCAGGGCATTGTGTAAGGGGGTTACAAAGGGTGAGTGTCGCGACAAAACCGTAAGTAAACATCAAACTTTGAAAGAACTCAACAAAAATAACACGTTATATGTCACTAAAGAGAAAATGTACAAAAAGTCATTTGAAGTTACACATCGGAACATTTCTGGTGGGAGGAGAACAAATATCCGCAATACACTTACTAAAAAAGACCTATCACACACGTAGCCAAAAATATTTTAGAGCAGCGCGCAGAAAGCAATTTGTTCTTGTTTAAGAAATACAGGATAATAAAGGGCAATAAGAGAGTTTTTCTCGTGTGTATAAGAACATAAAGTAGGAAAATGCAGGCGGTCACAAAGTGTAAAAAAAAACGAATGAATATAACACTGGAACTATACAGGAGGTGCAACAAATACTTTTAAAAAGGAACCAATCGAAGTGTCTATGACTGAAAGAAAGAGTGAAGAAGTTGTCTGAATTTTTCGGGTTCTGATTGATATACGATGTCATTCGAGAGATCATTTCACAAGCGGAATGATCTCTGCAGTTTCTCAGCTTTTCTCAAACGAAGTCACGTGATATGATCATCTTGCAGTGATGAATTTTGTGCTCTGTCTCGGAGACGTTATGCCAGCTCCATTTCTTGGTGCGAATATCGCGCGTGCAGTGGTATGCAGCAAACCACTGAATACCGCGCGTCCTGAATGAATAGCCAGGAAACAGTTTATTCTTATAAGCCAGAAAAAGAAAGAAAACGATAGCTATAACTACTAACCAGGAAAGATCACTTCTTTCAGTATTGAATCAAACGCCCATCGGCGGCAATCACTTGTGCCACACGAGATGGCATCGAATTCTAAAGCGCTGCCACGATCCCGGGGCGTGAACGAAGTGCTTCCCACTCCTCCTGTATGGCCGCGAATAGGGTCTCCTTCGTTGAACTTCCAAGATTCCGCGCTGCAAGTCGGCGTTTCACGAGACCCCAGACGTTTTCAATGGGGTTCAGGTCCACTCCTACAGGATTTCATTCCTATGTGTGAACAGCAAGGCCCCCAAGCAAGATTATCACACTGCGAGCAGTGTGAATTGGCTCCTGTCATGCTGGTACACGAAACAACCATCCTTGAACGGCCCAATCGGGACATAAGGAAGCTATTCTCTTTCTATTATAAGGGAATACGTGGAGGCTGACAGGTTCCCGTCGATAAAAATCAGTGTTCCAAGTCCTTCCCTGGTCATGGCGGCCCAGACACTCACAGAGCATCGGCCACTGGGAAAGACCGACTGCGTGTATTGTGGTGAATACCTGGCGAGGAAGAAAATGCTGGATTGGTTACACGGATTTATAAGAACGACAGCAGCACATACTCACTTTATCTCTGAACAATTTCGTCTTACTTGAAGATTCATATAATGAAATTTTAATTATGCAAGATCGCCAAGATTGTGCGAAATATTCGACATGTTGGTAAGGCACCCTCAGTGCGTTTCAGAGGTGAGTTTGGTGGATGAGGAGGCCTTGCTGTGTTGTGCAGGTATGCTTCGACCTTTGTAATGCGCAAAGTCATATGCTCTTCCAGTGCCACCACGCTTGATTGTAGCCTGCCCATCTGCTCGCTAAGATTGGGTACTACCTTGCTAAGCATGTGAAAGACCTCTTTTATATCTGACAAGGTCGCTTGGTTGGCTTCCACGTGTTCTGCCATGACGGCCCTCTTTTTTGTGGCTCGAGAGTCCCCCACGTTTTCAGCCACAGGCACATCAACTGGCTGAGACATTGCCTGCGAAGACTGCGTGCTGGTTAGCTTAGTGAGAAGATTTTTTATTTCCTTTAACTCGGCTGATAGCCTCTCATTCGATTTTTAAGCCTAGCGTTTCCTTGCTCTAGCTATGCAATTCTATCATGCTTTGGCAGCTTACCTGTCATCACCTCTGCCTCGCCGTTACGCACTCGCTCAGCCCTGCTGCCTTTCAATGTAACTGCAGACGTCCTCCCCGGGTTGGAAGCCGTGATCTCGAACTGAACGCCAGGCAGCTGGCCATTCGGTTGCCGTTCAGGCTGATCACAGCCCTGATAGTTATCTTGGGAACTCAAGCACCCCCATGATTGGGAGCGGGCCTTTGGTCTAAAACCTCTTCTGGAACGCGACCTCCCCTTGCAGTGGGGCTGCCTCTCCTGTTCTTGTGTAGTCTGGATGCCCTGGGTCCCGTAGACTGGAATAAGTTGCTTCTCGATGATGTCTGGACTCGATGTGATTGATGTGTCCCGGGCTTCTGCGACTGTCCGCGATCTTTCCCAACGTCTGCGTATGACGACGTATGGCACCCAGAACCTGTTATCGCACTCCTTGTCTGCCGTGGGATGGTGACCGCCGCACAACCTGCATCTTTGTTTTTGTTTTTCTCTTACTCATGTTTCGCTCTTTGTGCCATCTGGTTTTTGTCACATGGTTACTGTCTCCTCTACATACTTTCGTGCTCTGCGCAATAAACTCAGTTGGAAGTTAGCGCTCGTGTCCTTTTTTATTGAAATAGAAAATAAACGAAGAACTTTTTGTCACCGTTACTTGGCGACGGCTACCCCTTTCCACTTAATCGGTACAAATAAAAATATAAATAACAATAGCATGTATACATATTGCCACCTACTTCTACTAGTGGGTCGTATGCCAAGGTGAAGGCTCACACCACAAAGAAGAAAGAAGTGCACGTGGGCCCCCGCTCTGGCAAACAAGCCCAACCGACACGCTGTTTGGTGAGAGCCCAGTTGCGCAGACGTCAATAAACCTTGCCGACACCCCCTGCAGCGACGTGGCAATTGGTGGAGGTGCGGGGTAGCCCCTCACGGATGTTTCAGGCCCCTCCTGGAAGCGGCACCACAAGCCCAGTGCGAGTCAACACTCCCGTTCCTCGGACAAGCCGCAGGATCAGGGGATTACCACCCGAAGCTGACCCTACAGATCACACCAGTATGATGAGCACGTCAGTTCAAACCACTTTAACAGGTACGGAAAACCCCCCGGTGACTCGGTACACCCTCGAAAGTCCACAGGTTCCGACACCGTTTCATGGCACCGAGCTCGAAGACGTCGAGGACTGGTTGGTCGACTTCGAGCGCGTGGCTGCTTTGAACGACTGGAACGACGTGACCAAACTACGGCGTGTGTATTCTATTTGGAGGATGGAGCACGTACCTGGTACATGAATCATGAGGAACAGATGACATCGTGGCGAGAATTTCGCCGCCAGCTGTTGGATACTTACAGAAGTGCTGATCGCCACGAACGAGCGGAGCGAGCGATCCAGGCCTGCATCCAGATGCCCAATGAAACTGTCATGACCTATGTGGAAGATAAGACGGGCCTCTTCCGAGGGGCTCATCCGAGTATGATAGAGGAAAAGAAGTTGCGTCACCTGATGCGGGGAGTTAAGGAGCAGCTTTTCACTGGCATTGTACGGAGCCCTCCGAACACGGTCGCCGAGTTTTTGTCTGAAGCCGTCACGTTGGAAAAGATGCTTTAGTATCGGTCCACCCTGTATGAGCGGAAAGTGAACACGTCCACTGCTCATGTTCTCACGACTATTGGGAGCAACAGCGAGTGTCTGCGCGACCTTATCCGCTCTATAGTACGCGAGGAGATGCAAGAGGCTGCCACACCACCACTACCTACGGTGAGTTCCATTGCAAGCATCGTCAAGGACGAGCTGCATCATGCCCTTCGTGACGCTGTGAGTCTGGATAACGCCACACCCACCCCGGCTGACTACCACCGTGTGACCTATGTGGAAGCCTTGAAGCGCTTAGCTTCCTCTTCCCCGCTGTTTGTTCAGGCACCTCCTACGGTTTCACTTCAGTCGGCGCAGCCTCTACGGTACTACGAAAACACACGCACGCCCCCACCCCTCGTTTACGCCAGCCATGTGCATCTTGCGGAACAACCAGCACACTACCTTGACGACAGACGCGCTTCACCACGGAAATCTGATGTTTGGCGCACTCCTGATCGCCGACCTCCGTGCTTCCACTGCGGTGAAGCGGACCATTTGTACCGCCAGTGTCCATATGAGCGCCTCGGGCTGCGCGGCTTTTCAGTATATTCAGCGCCTCCTCGGTATGGCCAGCGACCCCGGAACATTGAGGACTACCTGGCTCAACAGCGCATGCCACCGCCTTCTAAGACGGCAGTCGCGCTCACCGTCGCCGAGGCGCTTTGCATCTTCGCCCCAGCGCCATGCTGGCGCACGGTCCCCCAGTCGCCGCCGGGAAAACTAACGCAAGCGACTCTTGGAAGCGAGGTCGCTGGCAGTCGACGTGCTGAAGACCTCCGATCGACGCTAACAGTAAAGGGTGTAGATTCGACTGAGCGATATGTGCTGCTTTCTCTAGATATACCGGTGCTGATGGACGGCTATGCTGTAGGTGCTTTAGTTGATACCGGGGCTGACTATTCGATACTAAGCGGGAAAATGACCAGACTACTAAAGAAGGTAATCACGCCCTGGCATGGCTCCGTGATTCGAACGGCTGGTGACCACACCGTCTCTCTGCTTGGAACCTGCGCGGGTAGAGGTCGGGTCTGCGGTTTTACTTTTGTAGCAAGTTTTCTTGTACTCCGTGAATGTTCACGCGACGTTATTCTTGGTGTTGACTTCCTGCAGGAGTATGGAGCTGTCATTGATCTTCAAAAGAATCACATCACCTTCTCAGCCGACCGAGCAATCGACAAGCAGGACGACCAACAGCCGACGTTCTTCGTGTTTCTGCTGAAAGTATAACGCTTCCTGCAAGAGTCAGTGTTATAGTTGACGTCACATGCTGTGAATTGTGAAATGGTGAAGCGATTGCAGAAAGTTTTTTTGAACATCTGCTGACTCAAGGTGTTTGTGTGGCTAGGAGTATCATACAGCTACGTGATGGCCGATCTCAACTGTTCGTTACAAATTTCAGCAACGAACACCGACACCTTTTTCGTGGCACTTCTTTAGCGTTCCCAGATGAATTAGGAACCATTTCCATCTGCTTCTCGTCGGACGCAGTGGAGGCCGCCGATACGTCTCTAAACAATATCGATATTAACTCTAACCTCACACCAGAAAACCAGACAGCACTGCGAAAACTCTTGCTTGAATTGAAGTCATGCTTCGCTACTTCCTCTAATGTGCGCCAGACTTCGATCACTAGGCACAGAATCATCACTTACGACGATGCCAGCCCAGTACACAGCCTTACCGCGTGTCAGCGAAGGAACGAGAAGCCATTCGTACGCAAGTTCGAGAAATGCTTGACGACGGCAACATCGAGCCTTCGAACAGTGCGTGGTCCTCTCCGGTCGTCCTAGTCAAGAAGAAAGACGGAACGCTACGTTTTTGCGTCGATTACCGGAAGCTGCACAGCGTGACTAAAAAGGACGTGTACCCGCTGCCACGCATCGACGACAGATTACGCCGCGCCCACTATTTTTTATCTTTGGATTTAAAAAGCGGGTACTGGCAGATTGAGGTTGACGAGCGAGACCGTGAGAAAACAGCCTTTGTGACCCCTGATGGCCTCTATGAATTTTGAGTCCTTCCTTTTGGTTTGTGCTCAGCGCCCACAACCTTCCAGCGAATGATGGACACTGTGCTTACTGGTCTGAAGTGGAAAACTTGTCTCGTATACCTTGATGATGTTGTCGTTTTTTCTGAAACCTTCCAGACATCTTCACCGCCTCATGAGTGTGCTACAGGCTATTCAATCAGCAGATCTTACACTCAAACCGCAGAAGTGTCACTTTGGTTATAAAGAGCTCAAATTCCTTGGCCATGTAGCCGACGCGGAGTTCGACCCGACCCCGACAAACTTGCTGCTGTAGCCGCGTTTCCGCATTCTACAGACAAAAAGACTGTTCGGCGCTTTCTGGGCTTGTGCGCCTACTATCTACGATTTATTAGAGGGTTTTCGAAGATAGCGAAGCCCTTGACTCGCCTTACATGCGACGACACACTGTTTGTATGGGCTACCGAGCAACAGGCTGCTTTTGCCAAGCTACGACAGCGGATGCAGTCAGCCCCTGTTCCTGCGCATTTTGACGATGATGCTGACACAGAGGTGCGCACTGACACTAGTAACATTGGCCTCGGTGCAGTGCTCGTCCAGCATCAACACGGCAAAGAACGAGTCATAGCCTATGCCAGCCACTAACTGTCCCGTACCGAGGTGAATTACACGACCACACAGAAAGAGTGACTCGCAGTAGTGTGGGCGGTTACTAAGTTTCGCCCGTACCTCTATGGTCGTCCATTTAAAATGGTGACGGACCACCATGCCCTCTGCTGGTTGGTAAACATACTTGATCCCTCTGGACGACTGGCCCGATGGAGCTTGCGTCTACAGGAATTTGATGTGACCATCGTATATAAGTCTGGACTGAAGCATGAAGATGTTGATACACTGTCGCATGCACCCACACCTTTAGTCAATCAAGAAGAGGACGATGACGGTTTCGTGGGCGCCCTAAGCTCATCTGACTTGAGCAGACGCCAGCGAGAGGATGAAGAGATTCGACCGCTCATAGACTATCTGGAGGGTCAAGCGCCGTTATACCTCGCCATCTATCTCGCGTCGTGACGTCTTTCGGCCTGCGAGATAATGTCCTGTACAAAAAAAACGCCCGTTCTACGAGCCGCGCTTACCTCCTCGTCGTTCCGACGGACATGCGGGACGAAGTCCTCTGCGCACGTCATGACGAGCCCACATCTGGCCATCTAGGTTACTCGCGAACGCTCGCCAAAGTAAGTGAGGCATACTACTGACCCGGACTTTCGGCAAGCGTGAAGCAGCACGTTAAAAGCTGTCGTGAATGCCAGCGTCGAAAGTCGCCACCAAGCAAGCCTGCTGGACCACTTCAGCCAATTGATCCACCCCACAAGCCATTTGACCAAGTTGGCATGGACATTCTCGGCCCATTTCCTTTATCGTCCGACGGCAACAAATGGGTCATTGTTGCAACTGACTATTTGACCCGCTATGCTGAGACACAGGCAATACCACGAGCCACGGCCACTAAGGCAGCACAGTTCTTCATGTGCCACATTGTTCTGCGCCACGGTGCTCCATCTACAGTGATAATCGACAGAGGAACAGCGTTCACTGCACAGCTTATTGATGAAGTGTGGCAGCTTGGGCTAGTTGGTATGGCATGACGATAGTTATAGCGCGAGAACAAAACGACGACGCAGAGACAAGAAAGACAAGCGCTCGTGTCTTTCGTGTCCTTCTTGTCTCTGTGTCGTCGTTTTGTTCTCGCGCTATAACTATCGTCTTATTGATGAAGTTTTTCGACTAAGTAATACTAGGCATCGAACGACGACTGCTTACCATCCGCACAGCAACGGCTTAACAGAGCGACTAAATAAGACAGTCACAAACATGATCTCCACGTACATCGACGTCCAACACGAAACATGGGATCGCATTGTGCTTTATGTGACGTTCGTTTATAACACCGCCGTTCAAGAAACAAACCTATTTACACCATTTCGCCTTCTCTACGGCCGCGAAGTTCAGACGATGCTGGATGTGATGCTTCCTTGTGAAGACGCCGATCAATTTGCAACTGACGCAGAAGAATTTGCAGAGCGTGCCAAGGAAACTCGCCAGCTCGCCCGGCTACACATTGGTCAGCAGCAACAGGTCGATGCACGACGTTACAATATGCGTCACAATGACGTATCTTACAGTCCGGGAGACCAAGTTTGGGTTTGGACCCCTGTTCGTCGCCGTGACCTCTCCGAAAAGTTGCTCAGCAGAAACTTCGGTCCGTTTAAAGTATTACGCCGCGTGAGTGACGTAAACTACGGAGTGGTTGCGGACGCTACGTCATCACGAAGGGTAAAACGAAGACAACCGACCTCTGACAACCGGGTTCTGGCGCATGAAACCTTATTTTGCGCGTTCCTAAAAGACCACTTTTCCTGTGTTTTCTTTTTAATTTGTGCTCCGACAATTGTCTCTTCATCGGTTAACTTATCGCGTCTAATATTTGGTTATTGGTGCCCTCTTCCATTGTATAAGCTACTTTGTTTTGCTTTTTTGCAATAACTTTTCAGCATCGGGACGATGCTCTTTCTTTTTTGTTGTTGTTGAGGAGTAATATTGCCACCTACTTCTGTAGTGGGTCGTATGCCAAGGGGAAGGCTCACACCACAAAGAAGAAAGAAGTTCCCGTGGGCCCCCGCTCTGGCAAACAAGCCCAACCAACGCGCTTGGTTAGAGCCCTGTTGCTCAGACGTTAATAAACCTTGTCGACACCCCCTGGAGTGACGTGACAATATATA
This sequence comes from Rhipicephalus annulatus, assembly GCA_013436015.1. NCBI lineage: Eukaryota > Metazoa > Arthropoda > Arachnida > Ixodida > Ixodidae > Rhipicephalus > Rhipicephalus annulatus. The sequence goes on from WOVY01000570.1 coordinate 1,024,020, forward strand.
CAGTCCTACATGTGTGAGAGCAAAAGTTCTCCTATATGGGCAGAACAAACACGTAGACGACACGCTCACTTTTAACTTTTGTCCGCTCAGTATTCGTCACAAATCTTCGTTTCTTCGAAGAACTGTTGCCGCACCTTCACTGTTTTGCCGTTTGTTTTGCATGGCCATGGACCTAGTATTTTATTCCACCCGAATGGTCACACAGGATCTAACCTATGCAGTTCTTGTTCTAGTCGCCTTCGGTGTGTGTCGTGTTTCGGATAGTCGAGCAAGAGGTGACAGATATCCTCGTCGTCGTGGCCGCATGAACATGCTGACGATGTTGCACGATGAATACGAAGTAGTAAGTGCTTTGTGTAAGCAGTTCCGAGTCGTAGGCGATGAATGAGTGCGTCGATACGTCTTGGGAGGTCACGGTCTAATTGGTATTCAAGATTAGGATCAACAGAATATAGGATGGATTCCTTTGTTTTGTCTGTGAACCAGGTGGACAGGCATATTTCACGTTTTGTTGTTCCTAAAATTCTACTTACATCATATTGAGATACCGGAATGAGGCACATTTGCGTGGAATTATGAGCGGTTTTCGCCAACTCATCCGCCATTTCATTTCCCTTAATTCCGCAGTGACTGGGGACTCACTGAAATGCCACTCGATGATTCAACTCCGCAGCTTCTGAGAGCTCCTTTAGTATAGCGTATACCATACGCACATTAATGTGTCTTGAAGTGGCACTTTCCACACATGGCAGTGCTGCCAGAGAGCCTGTAATTACCACCCATTTTCTTCGTGTCGTTGACAGTTTATTAAAGCTTATGGCTGGCAAAATCGCTACGAGCTCCGACGTTGTTGAAGAAGAGAGGTGGCCCAACCGACATGCATATTCTTCGTGCAATTCCGGAATTATGAATGCATGATGTCGCTGTCTCTTTGATGACGGAGCCGTCAGTGTCTATGTGTCGTCTTTTTTTTTTCGCGCTATATCTGTCGTCATGCCATACCAACTAGCCCAAGCTGCCAGACTTCTAAGTTACATTTCTAGTTATTCGGGCTCTTTTTCATGTGTTTCTCTTCATCATTCAGTCCTCGTAATCCTCATCGTAGTCTCCATTTGCCGTGCGCACACCTTTACCTTCTGCATTCGCACCAAGCAGCTCCCTCTGGACGTTAAAGCTTTGTTTGGAGGTTACCACCCCTTTATCGGCCTTGGCATACGGGTATGCAAAATTCTTCGTTCTGAATGGCACCGACAAGAGCGCACGTACTGGGACGCCCTGTATGTCCAGCTTCAACAAAGAGATTTTACACCGGGAGTGAAGAAAAGAAGATGGCGAGAGTACTGAGACCGAATCGAACACACTGCAAGCAGCTTGTGGTCACGTGAGCTCACTAGCCTTCGTGCGCAGTGCCCAACCAAGCCCCGGCAATCAGGTGTGGTCTACTCATGCAGTGACGTCGTCCTCCCAGACTACGTCCACAACACCCTCACCCTAGGTCCGAAGTTCGCCATCGACCGAGAGAGGTCCGCACCCGAGCTTCTTTTAATGGTCCGCTCTGTTGCCGGCCGCGCTTCACCAGAGGATTCGGACAGATGCATCTCAAAGGGCGTCGACGTGCTCCTACGGGGTAAGCCTACCAGCAACAGCCTTCCGGTACGGAAGATGACCAAGTTTCTGAGAGACAATGAACTTTGTGTCGTGCCGTCAGATAAGGAGGGTGGTTTCGCCGTTCTTCCTAATTGCTTGTACCTAGAAAAGGCGGTCACAGCTATTGGCTCTTTTTTTCAAATGTTGTACAGACATTCGTCTAGATATAGTAAAAACGCCGGCCAAGGAAATGTGTCAAAAACTAGAGGTGAAACAGCACAGCATATTAGCAAAAGTAACAAAAATGGGCTCAGCATGTTTTTTTCTGCCAAAACACATAAGGTTGACATGCCCTTCCGTGTCACTGTGACAGAAAGAGGTACGTGGCAAAAGCAACTCGGCTTGTTTATTCAGACCCTTCTAAAGTGTATAAAAATTGATGACCCATTTTGATCAAAAACTCGCAGGCACAGTTAGAATTTTTCAAACAGTCAAGTCAATCTAATATTTTCTGTTTTTCAATTGACATAAAGGACCTATACTACTCCCTGCTTCACGATGAGGTATTAGAAAGTATAACGGATAACATAGAAATGTTCGGGGAATTGAATTAAAAACTGGCATCAGTGTGCGAAATATTTTTTTACCTGGTTTTGTTGTATCTTACCTCTACTTTCGTGCAATGTAATGATGGCATTTATTTGCAGAAAAAAGGTGTTCCAATCGGCTCATGCATGGCACCTCTACTCAGTGATCTTCTATTGGCAAAAATGGGCAAAAACCTACAGAAAAAGCTAGAATGCTCGCATGTCGCCAAAGTATTCAGATACGTGGATGATTGCTTGGTTCTTCTAAATTGTAACCATTCTATGTTGCGCTCGATTGCGACTGAAACGATAGGTGTGTTTGAAGATTGTTTAAAGCCTCTTGTGTTGACACATGAAATGCCCGAAAATGACAAGTTGAGCTTTTTAGATTTAAGGCTGATTTTTAGCTCACAGAGCATCTGTTGGTGTTACGAATCACGTGCGCGGAAACTTTTACTTTCTTTTTCTTCCGCTCACGGCATGTTAGTTAAGCGAGGCATAGCATGAACCTGTCTTGAGAATGCCTTAAATAGGTCGTGCGCCCACAATATCTCTGCGAGCTTCAAAGCTCAAGTTTCCCGGCTTAAGGCTTCGGGTTTCCCCGAAGCGTTTATCGCTTCCGATGCTGAGCCTATCCTGCGGACTAATAAGGCAGAGCAGAGGCAGCGACAGAATTCGAGCAACACGAATACATAACGTGAAAGGATAGCCGTGATTCCATACAACCACCAGATATCACACAGGCTCAAGAAAGTCAGAAAACGAGTTGGAGTTCGTGTCCTGTTCTCGGCACCGTTAAAATTAATCAGCCTCACCAAATCTACAAACCCCCTGAAAACGCAGTCATCAACGGAATGCAGAGTTCAACATAAAAACAGGTATGCGGCATGCTCCCGTGAAGTTGTCTATAGGACCGCCCTTGCATGCGGTGCTTGTTATGTCTGAACGATCGACTGAGAGAACACGCTAACAATGTTAGAAACGGGAAACATGGTTTTCTTGCTCAGCACTGCACTATGGGCAACTGTGTGCCCCTTTTCAAAGATACAGCAACGCTGTACCAGCACAAAGATGAGCGCACCCGAGTCATTGTCGAGGCTGCGCAGATGGCACGCGAACAGGTGTCCTGCATTAGCAAGCCCTCCGTGTCTCTGTCCGAGAAGGAACTAAGGTTTCTCGAAGGTTTCGGTGCGCGCAAGTAGTTATATTATCTTTACTTTTATGTTTGGTTTCCTTATAGACTTTTCTTTGCTTTTTTGTGATTTTGTTTTTGTCTTACTCATGATTTGCTCTTTATGCCATAGGGTTTTTGTCACATGGTTACTCTCTCTATATATATTTGTGTTCTGCGCAATAAACTCAGTTGGAAGTTAGCGCTCGTGTCCTTCGTGTCCTTCTTGTCTCTGTGTCATCGTTTTGATCTCGCGCTATAACAATCGTCATGCCATACCAACTAGCCCAAGCTGCCACACTTCTGAGTGGTGAGCAGCCATGAATGAAATCTGCTGAAAGAAAACGTCCAAACAGTGAGTAAATATGTAAAGAAAGTGCTTCGTTAGTGGTTGCTGCTCAGGTTACCCTACGTGCCAAGAATAGGTGATATAATCCAATGGTCCTTCCGATCCCGAATGCTTCAAAGCATGCACTCAAGCAGTTTTCAAGAAGGACCATCCACTCAGCAATACGCAGCAAACACTTCACAGATGAGGTGATTAATCGTGAATTTGAATGTATAATTTTCGCTGCTCGACCAATTGTTTTATGTTTATGCAGCACAATAATACGTCTAATGAGCCGTGTTCTGGTGCAAGTGTAGTAAGCTTTTTTTTTTACTGTATTACGTTGTACATTCACTGCTTTTTGTAAGCAAGTTTCCAGTGGCATTCCTAAGAAAATCCGCTGATTGTTCAATGCGAAAAAAAAGTACTGTAATCCTCTTTCCGTGCATGGTAAAATGAGATGGTGAAATCAGCGAGAAGATATGCACCACGTCTCCTGTAAACTTGTCTCCAAGCGGGTAATCACATGGTCGGAAATTTTGCGTGAAATATGATAAGCTACCTTTTATACGCAAATTTACACGAGGGTTACGGTGGAATTCCTAACGCTTGTTGCAATGCTGAAAATTTGGAAGCATTCACTCCCTGACTTCTTCGCATGAAAGTGATTACAGGGATTCGTGGCACCTTCGGGATTTTGTTCTTTCAGTACAAGAAGGTTCAATCTATTGATTCAGTAGCGTGTATGAATGTAAATAGTAGACCCGCAAAACTTATACTCCTGAATCATATTACAAACAGGGGAAATTGATGTGCTAGTATTTAATTCGAACGAAGCTGGAGCTGTTTTCTGTGACAAGTTTACCTATGAGTGTCGTTAGTTTCTTCTAACGAAAGTGGGGTGAGTGAAATGTTTTTGAAGCGAGAGCCGTAGGAACGCGGCGAGTGACCACTGATTGATGATCAATTAATCAATCATTCAAGGTGCTGTAGAAAAAGCATCATGCCAATATGTCATCATGACGTCACAAAGAGCCTATATTTTTAATGCAATTGGGATTCATCTTGATAACATCAGAACTATGCCACGCTATGATATTGTGGGGAAGAGGCTGTACGGATCTCAGAGGTACTGCTAAATCACGTCCCTCATGCTCCAGGTAGTTCAAAACTACGTTTAGCACAGGAATCTTTCGTGGTGGATCAGTACAATCGACTACTACGAAAAAAGGAAAAAAAATATTACTTACACCTTCAAGTCGCGTTTTGAAAATACATATTCATGCGAATTTCATTGTCTTCTAATATGCCACAGTAGGTGTAAACAAATTTCCACAGCTGTTTTGTTTATTCAAAACTAGACGGCACTCCCACCGTGCCATGGCTGTCCCCTACCGTCACCTTCTCTATGCCATGGTCCTTGGCAGCACTGATCAATGTGTCTCTATATGCGCATCACGCCGTCTGATCGGCGTCCCCATATTGTGTGCGTGCACGGAAGTAAAAGCGAGCAGACGGTAGCACCAGAAAAGTCAGCATGATGGTACTTGTGGAGGCATTTTCCTTCCGCCTCGAACCTATCATGTCGCCGTTCGGCACTGTTTGGCCCGTACGTTTGCAACATATGCATTTATTTGCTTTATCTGTACGTCGAGAATCTTTGAGAGCAATTTATCTGTTGGTATATTGTGGTGTTTCGGAGATTCATTTTCAACTTCCCGGAGACGAGTTTCAGGAGATATGGTTAACAGCACTGATCTCAATATCAACGACAGAACATACCTGACTTTATGTCACCAGCGTGAGGTGACATAATGCAATATACCATATTTCATCAACTTTACTACTGTGGAAACGGCAGGCTAGCAGCAAGCATGAGTTAGGATCGCATTGGGTAGTTGCGTCCGCGTTGGTGCGGCCATGTTGGTGTCTAATGCCAGCCACTGGTAATTTTTAAAACATTTAAAACATACTTCCTAAATGTGAAGTGGAATAAACATAGCACGTGTTGCTGCGGTGTACTTCGTACCCAACAAATGTAAATGTCGCAATGCTATCAAGTTTTAGGCCATTACATGTGAACTGTGTTTTGCTGCTCAAGCATGCTTGCTTGCCTCTCGCGGCAACCAGCTTGTGTGCTAAGGCCACGGCCGCTTCACTGGCCCAGTGCGTTCACTGTGGCAATTGGCTTGGGTAAGGCTAGTCACAATCACGTGATCAAGCGTGGCAGCGCCCGTGCACCACTTTGGGAAATTGTCTTAAGTGTTCTGATGCTAAAAGCCAATACTGTACCGCACGACTGCTGGCGGTGAGTAAAACATTCACAGAAAGTTTTATCTCTTGAGGTGTGTTTTAATAGCACCACTGTTTCAGCACGTTGTTGGTCCACGCGACGTTCTCATAAACTCAGCCTAGGCTGCGCATGGCGTGGATGATCTAACATCAAGATTAGTTCAACCTCGCTAATTCTAGCCGAATATATTAAGGACCAGTTAAGCATAGTGCAGCAACTCAAGCCATGTGTTAGCTGATCTAAAGTCAGTAGCAAATTGATCAGTAATCAATAGAATCATGAAAATGCTTTCTTGTGCTTAGAAAATAGTCAAAAAAGCATGGTCAATGCCTTGAAACGGCAAATGCGCCATGCGCATTTCCGCCATGTTGAAAGCTAAGCGTGCTTTCCATGTGCACACACGAAGTGAGCGTACCAACGTATTGTAGCTGGGAAGAACTACAATTTCAACATATATTCGTGTGCTGTGTTCCTCATATTGAAGGAATCGGCACTCTGAAAAAATGTGTGCAGGCAACTAACTTGTATATTCTTAGATTTTTTCGAGGCCGGCGAGAAGCGGCAGATCGTTTCGTTGGTCTGGCTATACCATTTCGCTTACGACTAACGCTGTGGGTATTTACGTTGACTGTTCTAAACATATGCGATATGTCACAGCATTCACCTTCATCGTAGACCGCCCTTTTGTGGCATGCCGAAACGGAACAGTTTTCGGCTTTTGCTGCTTGTATATAGGCACAGACAAAAAGGCATTGTGTACGAACTTCAGAGCTGCATCGCGACTCCTCGCGCATGTTTGCGCTTCTTTGGACGTCATTCTTTCGTTGATTACATTGTAATAACAAATAAATTTTAGACAGGCACCTCATGCGCAACATAGATTCTCAGTGAATGGACCAACTATGCCAGAGCATGCTTTTTGTCATTTATCTTTGATTGTGAAGTTCATTGCCCCGCCGCGGTGGCCTAGTGGCTAAGGTACTCGGCTGCTGGCCCGCAGGTTGCGGGATGGAATTCCGGCTGTGGCGGCTGCATTTCCGATGGAGGCGGAAATGCTGTAGGCCCGTGTGCTCAGATTTGGGTGGATGTTAAAAAACTCCAGGTGGTCTGAATTTCCTGAGCCCTTCACTACGGCGTCTCTCATATTCATATGGTGGTTTTGAGAAGTTAAACCCCCCATATAATCGATTCTGAAGATGAACAAAGCCGCGTTTGGTCGATTGATTAGCGCGGGCGTATATTGCCTCACTATGAGCATTTTCAATCATTTTGTGTGCTGTGACTGCCAAATTCTGACGGGTGGCTCAAGTGTCCTGACCTCTCCCCCCAGTCATATCTCCTTTCAGTTTTTTTTTATTTTATGCCCAAGAAAAGTCACATATCACGTTCTTGGAAAAGCCGACCTTCTTCGGAGAAATCATGTGTTCACTCCTTTGTACAATGATATGTTAACAGATGTTTCAAGAGTATGGCACATTTTTGTGCTAAACCGAAAAAAATGGCAGCATATCCACGGAGTGAATGATGGAGAGTGGGGCGAAGAATTCGTCCGTCCATTCGTTCTTGCTTCCGTCCGTCCATGCGTCCATCAGCCCGTCCGTGCGTGCGTCCGTCCCTGCGTTCGTCCATGCAGCCGCCCCTGCGTCCGTTCATGCGTCCATCCATGCATCTGTCTGTGTGTCCGTTCGTCCATCTATTCAACACTCCAAGTACCACCATCTCGCATCTTTTCATCATATATTCCCCATATAGAAGCACCACCATCCAGCGGACATTCCAAGGACTAAATGAGAGGTGGCACACGCACACTTTCTTACGGCTTGCGCTTCGGGTCCACTTCCCATCTTTAACCACCTCGAGTTCATGGTATATACTAGTTCACTGTATTCATGGCACTGCGGCCGAACGCTCGCTAAACTTTTCGAAAACCAAGGAGGTTACGCCCAGCGAGTATAACGTAGCAAACTTTTTCAGTCAGATAGTGCTCAATGTACATGCCAATGGCTGGTAATGGGAAATGAGAGGCGGAGAATTCGGCTTTTACTTTCTTACGGCTTGCGCTTCGTATCTACTTCCCATTTTTAACCACTTCGAGTTCATTCATGGTATATACAAGTTCATTGTATTCATGGCACTGCGGCTCAACGCACGCTAAACCTTTCTAAAGCTAAGGAGGTTACACCAAGCGAGTATAACGTAGCAACCCTTTCTTGTCAGAGAGTGCTCAATGTACATGCCAATGGCTGCTAATGGTGATCGCAGCCTGCGCGTTAACTAAAAGCCGAATGCTCCTGTCTCTCATTCCCCATTAGCAGCCATTGAGCACTATTTTTTATTGTTCAACAACGCACAGAAGAAGTCTCTCACCGGCACCACCTTGGAGGTCAAAATGTTATACCTGTTACATACTACGGAGGACGAACGGGTGCCGCTGTAAGGAGCTTTGCCCCTAAAAAAATGTTCTTACAAATGTATTATCTCCAACCGAGGATGAACCCCCGATTATTATGAGCTGAAGTTGTTTCTAAAGCAATCGGCATAACCTTTGCAGAACTATCTTGCTGCAAGAGGTTGATATTGTAAGCATGAAGTAGGCCCCGAAAGTGGCCGCGTGATACGAATATTCGTGGCGTTGCGTGTTATTTACCAGCATATGTTTGGATGATATTCAATAAAATAGCAAGTAATCGTCCCTATTTGCTTCAAGTAACACTTTTCACGTTCACTTTTCACATGCGCGAGATGCGAAGTTTCTTTTTTTTAGATGCGGAAGCATCTTATACTCGCGCCTTGTAGTGCACCGTCCGCGCCGTCCGCACCGCTTCTCGAACATTCGACAGCTGACGCGCGCGCATGCGCCGTCGCGCCGTGGCCCACCATCTGTGCCGCGCGCGCTTCTCCTTCGAGAACATTCGACAGCTGACAGCGCATGCGCCGTCGCGCCGTCGCCATCTGTGCCGCGCGCGCGCTTCTCCTTCGAGAACATTCAACAGCTGACAGTGCATGCGCCGTCGCGCTGTATATATACTCAAGGTCGGCGCTCGCTCGCTCAGTTGCCGCTCGTCGGTTGGTTTGTACGGCGCGTCGACGTCCAAGGTCGCGGTGAAATGAATTCCAACGAATCCACAAACACAATGATCGACGTCCCTTCGACCAGCGCCGTCCTTTCGCATACGTGTTTATGTGTTCACTCATTTAACACCCCCTCCTACAACCACGTTAACCAATTTAGCCATCGACCCAAGTAAGTCGCAATTTAACACCCCAATTCACAACCACGTTAACCAATTTAGCCATCGACCCAAGTAAGTCGCACTTTAACACCCCGTTAACCAATTATATGCTCCGCATCCTCCTCAGTGTTCCCCCGAGGGAAGCTGCGGGCAATTTTTATTCGGGCAGGAATTTTATTCGTACCATAGATCGGTGACTACAGCAGAGATGTATTTTTGTTCTAAATATAGAAGATGGCAACGTTTTACATAAATCTCGATGCACCATACGCCATGGCCGCGTAGGCTGTCCATTACTCATTGCGTTTTCAAATGGTTATAGAGCACTTTCTACCGTCCTCTCTGTGCCTTATTACCCTATCACGCTCTATAGCGACTTACACTACAGGTGTGGTATTCTGATAGCTAACAAGAATTTATTCGCTAGACTGAGAAGTTAGCAGACGCGACATTTATAACCTAGCCCAAAACGTAATTCTGAACGGCGACAGGCTTAATTGTTAGTCGGTGACAGTTTTCTTGTGACACAGTTTGTCACGTGCAATAAGTGCCAATGTAATAAGTAGCAAACACGAATAACGTCGAGAAGCGCTCGTGCCCCTCCAGCCTGCTGTCATAGCAGATAAAAGCAAAAAAAATGGCAGTGGCTTAGCTCAGCTATGCCAGAATATACGTAGCGTTAGCAAAGGTTCGGCTGATTATTCTTCCTTTCCTTGGAGATACCAAAGTGGCAAACGCCAGTTAGAGGCGCTATCAAGCGGCTCCAGCGCAACGTCAAATGGCGACTGCACATGGAAGGCACGCGCTTCGGCGTCCATATGTCTACCAAGGCTATGACGGAACTCCTCTGGAAAGCGCACACCGGCGGTGGTGAGTCGCGCGCAGCCGTGGCCGAGTGCGAGGGAGGTGCCGGCTCCGGTGCGTGACACCACTAATCGCCTGCGCAGCGCATCGAATTGCGCGCACACCGGCGGCGAGCCATACGCGGTGGCAGCGGAGTATCATTGCGCATGCGCAGATCAGTGCCACGCGAAATTGGCTCAGCGAAGCCAGTGTCGCTAACGCTACAAAAGTTATAGCAGTGATTGCAACGCGATTCGGGCATATGACTAAAACACGGCATCGAATCGGTTCTTCGCCAAACCTTCGACAGATGGCAGTAATATTGGATAAGGGTGTATAGGCAGTCGAGACGCACTTTTGCCGTCATCGTGATGTTTCCTACGAATTCCAAGGCAATAAGTTCGCGCCACAATTTTGGTAATCTACATGCGAGTGAAGGAGGCGTGACATGTATTATCTCGAATGAGAAGAACTAGTAGAGAGAATAAGATAACAAAACAAAAATCCGAAACGGTAGAGTGAAACAAAGAAAGAGGGGAAGTGATGAAAACATAAACGTGTAAAAAAATAAAAATATATATATATTGTAATAAGCGAGACAGACACAACACCCGTTCGTCGGGCAAGCTGTTCTATTTTGCCTCTTCTTCCTCGCTCGCCTAACATGCGCGTCTGTGCCAGAGTGCCAGTTTTGGCCTTCGTCGTCACACTCGGCCATTTCTGCAAGCATTGTCGATGAGCCACACGACAATGTTCATGTGTGTGAGGCTAGCTGCAGCAGTTGACATTGCTTCAGGTGGGCGGGGTTGGCTGCGTCGTCGTGGTCGGCCCCGACCACGCTGAAAGTGTGTCGAGATTGGCTCCGGCAGCCGACATTAGCTATGTCGCCCGGGTCGTTCGCCATGTCGTGGTGGGCACAGGGTCCTGGTTGGTCCCTTTGTTGGTGATGACTCCGCGGGACGACATTGACTGTCGCGTGGCAGTCTACAGCCTCGGCCACGCTGCGACTTTTCAGAGAAAGTAGTTCCACTCCGGTTTTCCTTTGGTGAACCGAGCAGGCATTCTCGTGGTAAAGTTTCCGGTGGTGGTGTGGTTTTCTTGGAGGTGGTTCTGGCAGGCGGCCCCGGCTGGATCGACATGGTCGCAGGTTGATCACAGAACGCTTTCCTCTGTCCCACTACATTTTAGAAAACAGGGCAGGAAATGGTGGATCCGGCAACGAAACGAGTAGCATCTTATGCAGCCGTCTACGCAATTTTCTGCGGATCGAGAGATGTTTTTTGGTGCGACAAGACATCTGCAGGAACCTGGGGTGAAGTCCTCGTGCTGACCGCGGCGCGGCTCCCGCGCCGTGACTTGCGTAGTCCGTGACCCACGCAGCGTTGCAGCTATGGGGCTCCCGGACGCTTTAAAGTCAGCGATTCCTGAAGCCATGCTGCGTACTGGCGGGAGATTCTCGACGGAAGCCGCTCCGAATATCGGAGACTCCACCGATTCAGGCAGTGCATGCGTCGCACGCATATCCTGTTCCATCTGGTCAGATGGGATGTAATTAGACTCAGCGGAAATACCTGTCTCATCAGGTGGCAGAATGTCCAGCAGGATGGGGGACGGTGCCTCTAAGTCGACCGGACGACCTGCGTTGGGGCCTCTTGCGGAGCGTTGTGCAAAGCTTGCCATCAGGGACCCGCCGGACACAGCTGCACTGTCGGGCCGGTGCTCCTGAGGAGCTCCAAATGCGACAGCAGAAATTCCTGTGCAAGGCAGGGTTACACGATCGTGATTGTTCCCTACATCTTGGTCACCGAGAGATGACAGGATGGTAGGGGCTCGAACCACATTCTCTAGTTCGGGATTTTCCCAAGTTCCGTCCTGAGAGAAGGTCGAGCTACATGGACAGGTGGCACAGTGAATCGGGCCGAAAGCAGCTATCAGCTTGACGCTCCACTCCGCCCGTGACTGCTGCTTCCAAACTTCATACCGGTGCCACGCCGCTGCACCTTCCCGAAGATGGTCTATGGCCACATACCGTTTCTGTTTCTCTGTCCAGGCCGCGCGCATTGCAAGCGCGTTGACGGTTGCCACCCAGCTGTCGGCGTCGTTCCGGACCCCGTCGAATTCCGGCAGTTTGTATGTGGATGGCGATGGTGGGGCGGCACGTGAGAATGCGAATATCACTGAGGCAACGCCGTCGAGCTGGTCTGAGAGCTGCAGGAGGGTGCCCCAAAGTTGTCTGCGTTGCTCCAATGGGCTTGCCTCAAGGTCGTGCGAGGCAGCTACATCCAACACGGCATTAGTGGCACTTGATGCTGTCAACATTGAAGGAGCTCACTCGGATATTGACGCTTTCAGTTCGTTAGTCTTGACGTGGAGTAGCGCGATGGTACGCCGCAGGTTCGCGGCGCTGTCGTGTGTGAAGTCCGAAGAGTTGGTGGTCGCGGTCTTCGAATGAGTTGTGGTTGCAGCACTCACGCCGGTGAGGTTGACGAGCAGAGAAGCCTGGACGGCGTTCCCTGGCAGCTCGTATGTTGAAAGAGTGCGGCAATGGGAATGTATGCCATGGGAAGCGTGAGTGGCATTCCCAAAGGACAGGAGCCGGTGCGGATCCATGCCGCGAAACGGTGGCAGGGTGTCAATAAGGTCAAGCCCTACAACCCCAGGGGAAGCCTGGACGCCGTCCACTGGTGGTTTGCAGGGTAGCTGAAGCGGCGGGTGGGACCCCATTGCCAAGGAAGCGTGAACGGCGTTTCTCGATGGAGAAGCCCTCACTGCCGACGAACCACGAAGACATGTACCGGTGGCTTCCCGCGGAGGGTTCACTTGTCGGCTTGCGAAATGGTACCGGTAACGTGTACTGCAGCCGCCGAGGAGGCCTTGACGCCGTCCCCGAACGGTGGCGGCAGTGGTGGCAGATGAACGGCCGCCGAGGAGGCCTTGACGCCGTCCTCAAGCGGCGCTTCTTGCGGCTGTCCTGGATGACGAAGCCGGGACGTAAGTCTTCTGCTTCGTCGACTGTGCCATTGTAATAAGCGAGACAGACACAACACCCGTTCGTCGGGCAAGCTGTTCTATTCTGCCTCTTCTTCCTCGCTCGCCTAGCATGCACGTCTGTGCCAGAGTGCCAGTTTCGGCCTTCGTCGTCACAATATAAATAAAGAAAAAGAAACAGATGCAAATATAATGACAAACAAAACAGAGAAATGCCAGAGATAAGAGGATGGGTGAACCAAGAGGAAAAGCGTAAAATGAAAGATCGAAAACAAAAAATACAGGGAGATTGAAAGAAATTTGATAAATAGATAGGGAAAGAAAGAAAGTAAACAAGAAATAATGAGGAGGAAGACAACAAAGATAGAGAGCCTCAGAGAGATAGCATAATGCAAAGGAAGATGTATTGGAGAAAAAAAAGTACACGTGACCCGTTTCTGTATAGGGGTCTACGCTCTCAGTTAACAAATTTTCTCCAAGCCATCTCAATCAGTCGGCTGCCTTCGATATAAAGACTTGTACGTTCAACCTAATGCGCCTAAATGCGCGGCTTCACTTTTTCTTACCTTTAACATCTGAGTCAAAAACTTAACAAAGCTCGGCGGAAAAGGCGTGCAAGTCCGCCGGCTAACGAAGGCTTAACCACATAGCGCTGTACCCACACACTGCGGTTCTTTCACTAAAACCCTGTGCTCCTTTAGTTGCCATGTGGCAACTTCCTCAAATAGTGCGCTCTGAGTAGTGCAGGCCCAGGCGACGGCCTAATGCTCTCCCATAGAAGAGTACCAAGTGCTCTAAATCACTGACCACATTTTCTTAACACACATGGGGCAACTACCTCAACGAGCGTGCTTTAAGTAGTGCAGGCCAACGGGACGGCTTTATGCTCTCCCATAACAGAGTACCAAGTACTCTAAATCGTTAACCCTTTTTTGTAAACACATGCGGCAACTCAAGACCCTCTAATCACAGAACACCTATACACTACCACTTAGAGAAGGGAAACTCTACCTTTGACAATGCAACGAAAATAAGGCTAGCGGTGGCGTTGTAATCTAACTTATCCGACCTAGAGACGGCTCTGGCAGGCCTATCATCATCATTGCGCTAAAGCAATATGGCGGTTGCTTTGGTAGTGGTTGCGGGGGGTCGCGGGTCGCGGTTCGCGCCAACTTTGTGTGCATGCCCGCAGGTTTATGGGCGTTTATTTACTGCTATTGCGGGGTGGTGTTTGCGCACACGGCACCCTAATGTTACTATAAATATTTCCGCTATGCCGCCAGGTGACCGAGAGGCCTCAACTGGCAAAAAACACGCCAAGCAAGTAAGCTTACATGGTTTATTGACAATCGTGAATAAAGCAGTATACAAGGAACACTCGCTCTCACAGAGTTGAACAATACATGAAAAAAAAATTGCCCGCAGCTTCCCTCGGGGGAACACTGAGGAGGATGCGGAGCATATAATTGGTTAACGGGGTGTTAAAGTGCGACTTACTTGGGTCGATGGCTAAATTGGTTAACGTGGTTGTGAATTGGGGTGTTAAATTGCGACTTACTTGGGTCGATGGCTAAATTGGTTAACGTGGTTGTAGGAGGGGGTGTTAAATGAGTGAACACGTACACACGTATGCGAAAGGACGGCGCTGGTCGAAGGGACGTCGATCATTGTGTTTGTGGATTTGTTGGAATTCATTTCACCGTGACCTTGGACGTCGACGCGCCGTACAAACCAACCGACGAGCGGCAACTGAGCGAGCGAGCGCCGACCTTGAGTATATATACAGCGCGACGGCGCATGCACTGTCAGCTGTTGAATGTTCTCGAAGGAGAAGCGCGCGCGCGGCACAGATGGTGACGGCGCGACGGCGCATGCGCTGTCAGCTGTCGAATGTTCTCGAAGGAGAAGCGCGCGCGGCACAGATGGTGGGCGACGGCGCGACGGCGCATGCGCGCGCGTCAGCTGTCGAATGTTCGAGAAGCGGTGCGGACGGCGCGGACGGCGCGGACGGCGCACTACAAGGCGCGAGTATAAGATGCTTCCGCATCTAAAAAACAGTGATAGCCATCTGTTCAATAAAGTTAACCCGCTGAAATTGTGCAACCTTGTCTCTTGGCTAGTTCCGTCAGACATCGATATTTACACCGTACACCTCTTGCACAGTACTTGGTACTGTGCTGCCCATTGGCTTTCTCACCAGACATGCTTTCAAAAAGTGCAGTGTCAGTACGATTAGCCTGAGCCGCAATGTGATATTTGACAACGCATTGGCGAGAAGCACATCACGTTGAATAAAAAGAAATGACCCCACGCTGTTGTGCTAGGTATCCCTGCATTGTTCTCGATATTACATTGTTCTCGATATTGTGTTCAGAATCTGTGTTTTAACTGCGTGTCTGATCTTTTTACGACTAACTAGATCACCTTCCAGTTGTGGTAAGGAAGTGCATCCTGGGAAAACACCATTTACAGGATCATGCTGAAAAGGAAACTTGGTTTACGTTTCAAAAGAGGTAAAAGGGTTGCAGTGACAGGCACTTTAATTGAGCACCATTTGGCGAATAATGAAAGCCTGAGTCAAACATTCCAGAAAGTTACCATTCTTGCGAAAGTTGTCACCGATGACAAGTTAAGAGAATGAGCTACCCTTGCCCTTGCTCGCCTACTGTAGATCAGCTGACACACGAAATAATGGATGCCTGTTGGTGCTCCCAAAAGCACTCATTGGTAAAAAATAAATTATGCACCAGTGGATAGCACTCGCAATAAACTGCACATAACGTATACATATACAATAGGGACATATGTAACACTAGACAGCTGAGAAGCGCTGGAAGTCCCGGTTACAATGTTAAAAAAATTGGCAGTGAATAATCACTGCAGTCAAATCTGCATAATGAAATTTTCTATGTTTATTCCCAAAGTAAGGGCCATTTCCAAATCCTTAAGTATTTGCACGTCAGACAGAAGAGTTATGTGCACATCACAATCTGCTACTTTTCAGCGAAAGTACTGAAGTACTTGATTGTTCTGGCTCAGTAGTCATCTGCTTCGCGGGGAACGCAGACACCAATGTTGGCGAATATTGTTGCTCCCGCCTGTTGTATGGTTCACACTGTATTTACATTTTTGCATGCAAAAAGAATCACTAGCTTTTGCAATTTACGAGGAGTTGTGCACAGTTCATGGACCAACTGTGAGGAGTGAGACAAGTGTCAGAACACGGTGTTGAGACTTCCGAAATGACTGCACAAATGCATACGAAAAAGAGTGGAGCACCACGCCAAGCATCTAGACCAACCAAACTGCTCAAGTGGACAGGATATTGCAATAGATTGAGGATTAACAGTTACTGGTCTGTAAGGCAAAGTATCTCTTGTTGGCCTCGCTACAACTTGCACAATTTTAGCCGATATGCCCAGATATCACAAAGTTAGGTTCCAAAAATGCTTACCGACGAACTCAAACATTAAAGGACACTAAGTGGATCAGCGTTTTTGGACTGCTACTGATAAAACAGGGATGATTTGTTTTGCACACTGTTGCACAGGTGACGACGCTTCATAGTGTACGCAACTGCAGAAACAACACAGTGGTTCCACCACTCCTTTTCACAAAAATGGAAAAACATTTAAGCAGTTAGCTTACTCCAGTTAGAAAATGGCGGTTACCATCTACCAAGTCAAAAGGAGAATTTTAGTGCTTAATTTCATAAAATGTGGGCCACACGTACTGCTGAAATACACTGCGAAACACTCACCGCCGTAATAAGTACGATAAACATTGACGACGTCACTAATTCTCATCTGGAATTGGCCTCCTACATGACAACATGCATCCTTGCACTACAATCAGAACCAATGGGGCCATCAAATATTGGTAAGGAACACTAATTACTCGCCCAGCTGTCCTGCGCCATAACCATTTGATTATTTCCTCTTCTTTCACTCGAAACAGTGGCGCGTGGTACGATTTGAAGATGGTGAGAAATTCAAGATAATCGTTCGCAACAGGTTCAATTACCAAGCGGCGATATTTCATTCGAATTGACTAAAAAACTACTGCGACGGTATGAGAAGCACTAAAAAGTTAGCAGTGATTTTGTATAAAACTGAAGTAGGTTTTTGCTAAAGTAAGCCCACCAATAAAAACTTTTGCTAATGAATATTTACTTGCTTGGAACCAAATGGCCCTTATTTTTTGAATGACCCTCATAAAATTTTTATGCTTTGGATCGACAGATGAATTAATGAGTTCTCTTTTTTTTGTGCCAATGGTGCATAGTCATCAAAGACACTGCTCAAACGATGAACAATGACAGAAGCTGAATTCACATTTTTATTCTTCACTACTTCCTAAGTGTCTGCCTCACTCTTACCATGGGTATCATACAAAACTGGTTCTTTTGGCTGCATATTTCACAGCAATATTAAGGAAATTGCTGTTAGTAAATATTCAAATTATCGACATGTACAAACACTGGCCAACTTTAATCAAACCTACTGAGGGCACTCAGCCATTGTTCTGTTAAAAATTAACATATTTTTAAAAATGCCTTGTCATGCGTCAGGTATTCTACATCTAACAATTATATTACAGTAAAACGTCGTTATTTGAACTCGGTTAAGTAAAACTGCACAGCCCTGTGTATATATATTGGGAAAAATCTCTAGACAATTTGAACACATTAGTATCCACGACAGCTAATTCCCTTGTTTTCGTTGCTGCTCGCACAAGTCTTTCCAGAGTGATCGCAACATTTTGCAAAAACAAACCAAAATAAATTAACCAGAGGAGGAAACAACTAAACACCTGCATTTATCAGCAGATGAGATTTCGGATGCTGAACTGAAGCCCTTGGACAAGCTATTATTGATGGTCATGGAGTCACAGTGGAATAAATGCAAGCGAATGCAAATTACTGATTACTTCTCATATTGATTGCGTTAACTCTGTCATGTAAACAAACACGTTTCGAAGCACAAATATTGACATACGTTTAGACACTAAGGCTCACTGCTTGCGTGCAAGTCGGTGCTTGTTTTCGGCGTATCATCAGCCTTATTACACCCACTGCAGGACAAAGGCCTCTCCCATGATCGGCCAATGAACTTCGTCCTGTGCTTTCTGCTGCCATGTTATACGTACAAACGTTTTGATATCATTGGCTCACCTAACTTTCTGTCTTCGCTTCATGCATTTTCCTTCTCTGTGAATCCAGTCAGTTACCCTTAATGACCAGCGGTTTTCCTGCCTGCGTAATGCGTGCCCAGCACATGTTAATTTCTTCTTCTTGATATAAACTACGATATCCTTAACACCGATTTGTACCCTGACCTGCTCTGCTGTTCTCTTGTGTTTTAAGGTTACACCTATCATTTTTCTTTCTATCACTCGCTGCGTCGTCCTATATTTAAGCTGATTCCTCTTTGTAAGCCTCCAGGTTTCTGCTCCGTAGGTAAGTACGGGCAAGACGCAGCTGTTATATACCTTCCTCTTGAGGGTCAGTGACAGATTATCATTCATAATTTGAGAATGCTTGCCAAATTTGATCCACCCATTCTTATTCTTCCTTATTTTTTAGGTATTTTACTCTCATGGTTCCGCTCCGCGATTGCTACCTCTGCAGGACATGTCTTGCCTAATGAAGGCACGCGTTCTTGCACAATATTTTTTAGTACTTTGATAGTGTCACTCCCGACATGCACGTGGTATCAGTAACTATTTCAACACTACAATAGCTATAGCTACCAGTGCCTTGCAACAGTCTTTACATTCACAGCAATCTATACACAATGGGAAAAAGAAGTGCTGCTAAGTATGCGCTAATACAAGCCCATTTGTTACCTAGATGTATGTGATACTCTATGCAAAGTTTGACACGTAGAATGAAGTACAGTATGTGAACCCCATGGCATGCACTGTCCAAGCATTTTGAATCCTGCACAATTCATGTAAACTGAGTAATTCATAAATGAGAAACAACAATCTGTGCACCCAATTTCTTACAGCTTAAACATACCGTACGCTATCACTGTTTTTCAGTATAAGGCTTTCATTTGTCCACCTGGCATACTGGAGGCGCATGGAGCTGTCACTATGTCAACTGTAGAGCTTCTTACGACTGGATGTGGGTAGCTTGGAAATCAGTGTTCTCTCTTTAGTCCAGTTTTCTGAGAAGAAAAAAACCAACAGACTCATGAACAGCGTAAGACATAAATGATTGAACAAATTATGTTCAATAAATAAAGTGTCTTCAACAATACCTTGCGAGGATTTTTGCCCATGAGCTTGCTTTCAGTGATGAACATTCTCCGCTGACTTGAGGTACTTTCAGAGTGATGAGGCATCTAAGCGTACACTTATATGAGTAGTTCTTTGGAGGCTGCGGTTGGGTAATAAGAAAAAAAATTGCCCGCAGCTTCCCTCGGGGGAACACTGAGGAGGATGCGGAGCATATAATTGGTTAACGGGGTGTTAAAGTGCGATTTACTTGGGTCGATGGCTAAATTGGTTAACGTGGTTGTGAAATGGGGTGTTAAATTGCGACTTACTTGGGTCGATGGCTAAATTGGTTAACGTGGTTGTAGGAGGGGGTGTTAAATGAGTGAACACGTACACACGTATGCGAAAGGGCGGCGCTGGTCGAAGGGACGTCGATCATTGTGTTTGTGGATTCGTTGGAATTCATTTCACCGCGACCTTGGACGTCGACGCGCCGTACAAACGAACCGACGAGCGGCAACTGAGCGAGCGAGCGCCGACCTTGAGTATATATACAGCGCGACGGCGCATGCACTGTCAGCTGTCGAATGTTCGAGAAGGGGGAGAAGCGCAACGGCGCATGCGCGCGCGTCAGCTGCCGATGTTCTCGAAGCGCGACGGCGCATGCGCGCTACATTATACAGCTAGCGAATGTTCGTGAAGAGGAGAAGCGCACGCGGTGTGTAGAGGAGGAAGGGTGCACAGATGGTGGAGGAGTGAAGCGCGCGCCGTGTGTAGAGGAGGAAGGGATGCACAGATGGTGGAAGAAGGAGGAGGAAGCTTCCGGACGGCGCCGCACTACAAGCCTCGAGTATTAGATGCTCCGCATCTAAAACCGTCCTGCTTACTCTGGTAGAAACGTGAACAGATTTGTGATGCATGACTAAGAAGAATGCATATGGGAACACTGCATATAGTAAAGGTAGTGTGGACATAACATTGCTGTTTTTGTGAATTTGTCTTGTGGATGGCATTATATTGAATGTGTTTTAGTGACGTTCTTTGGAGGACAAAGCTAGGTAATTTCACAACTGGATGGACTATATGGTTCATGTATATGTAATATGCTTCATTGCAAACTTACGAAAAATGTACAAATGCGTATATGTACTAAAGGTTCACTTGGCTCTACTATGCATTGAATTCATGAGCATATATTGCAGCAGACTCATCTTGAGCAGAAACAGGTAGAACTTATGCTTTGATCTGTGCTAAAAATTTTCGCAGTAAAGATATTTTCAGCGAATGTGACAACGAAGTGAACAGTCTCAAACACTTACAAGGTGTGCATGTCATTAGCTTTACAAGTCAAAAAGCCTTATGAAATGACAAAACTGTGGCGCATGCAAAATAAAAGGGCCATGATTAGATGCAAAGCAGCGCATTTTCACTCACCGGCGAACACGCCCACATTGTGCAAGATTATTCTATCTTCGTAGACAGTCTCCAAGCGATTTGCCGGCGCTGAATTTTCATGCTGGAGGCTGCGCAGCTGGACGTCGGTGAAGCGCAGCAGCTGACATGGTTCACAGCCTCTAGACACGTTCGCTTTGTCGTTGCGGCCATTAAAGTCTGACGCACAAGCTCGCATTGGTATATCAAAGCTGAATTAAAACTGAGCATCGCAATGTCGATCGACAAAAAGTACCGTGGCTAACCGCGGACATTCGAACAAATTAACCGATAGAAATGCAATCGATGCCAATGGGCTGCTGCTTTCCGAGCATCAGGATAATCTCAATACTTCAACTAAAACAATCACCGCTCTTGTATTATTAGTAAAGGTAAGACAGAAATATTTTATTCAATTTTTATGAAAAACTATGTAGTAACTACTCTTTTACCTGTAGTTTAATACACCCTAAAAGAAAAATTTCAGCCACGTTGAGCGCCCCTAACAGCGAAAATTCACACTAACATATCCGACCGCTAAGAGAGGAAATAATAGTTCTACTATACGCGCAAATGCAAAGCTCGCCGCAGTCGATTTTTTCGCCCTCTACGGTCATCACGGGAACTTGAGCATTTCCGTGGCCTACTATAACTGCATAGTTGGCACGGCACTATGCTCTCCCATAGAGTACTCAGTACTCTACTTTGTTTACTTCACGTTTTGCTAACACATTTGATTGAAAGCATTTATTTGAAGAAAAAAAGCAAGCATCTCAGTGGGCAAGGCTACATCTTGAGGTCCATAATGCGTACGTTGAAGTCAACGGCAATACAAAGGATGTATGCAATTATGATTCATATTGCCACGTGCATAGCTGCGTCTAGCTGCGAGATAGTGACGACCACGAAAATCGCGAATTTGCTCGAGAGGCGCAACGCAGGCGAGTGAAAAAGACGACACTTTTAGAGGCCTTCTTTTGAGAGCGTCTCTACGAGTTCCAATGTCCGTGTTCCTAAACAAACCCTATGTATTATATAACCCGCGACACTGGTAGAGGTACGGAGTTCTGTGACCTCATGTGAGAAGCCCTGAGTCTAGCCCTACGAGACAGCCACGCGTGGACACGCCTGTGCACCGCTCAGGCTGTCGTCTTCAAGGTCTTGAACCAAAATTTGGCCTTTTAAAAGAAGCAACACTTCCGAGAGCCACCCCTACTCAAAAAATGGCATTTTCAAGGAGTCCTGCACAGGTGATGGTCCAGAATATGCGCATTCCGGAACAATTTTATGGCCGGCCGAACAAAGATGCGCAAGACTGGCTTGAGCAGTTTGAACGGGTAGCTAAATTGAACTATCGAGTCTCGATGGAAAGCTCTTCCACGTATACTTCGCCATTGAAGATGGCATGAAGACCTAGTTTATAAACCGCGAGGCAAGATTGACGACATGGGAGGAGGTTTATGGTCGGCTTCTTGGCATCTTTGGTAACGCGGACCGACGCGAAAACGTACAAAGCCTTCTTGATGGACGCGCCCAGCAGCTGCATGAAAGCGTCGCTATGTTTGCTGAGGGTATGGTGCATTTGTGCCACAGCGCAGAACGCAACATGCCCGAGGCTCAAAAGCCATCTCATGAGGGGCGTCAAGTAGCAGCTGTTTGTTGGTCTTGTGCGCAATCCGCCAACAACAGTGGACGAGTTAATCGGGGAGGTCACCGCAATAGAGCTTGCGCTGAAGTTACGGTACCGACAGTCTGATCGCCCGGTCACCGGCGCAGCTGCAGGCGCCGCCGCACTTACCGCAAACGACGAGTTTCCTCTACGCCACTTGATTCGACAGATCGTGTGGGAGGAGATTGCGAAGGAGGACACAAAATACACATTGCAGTCACAGGCGCCCCCGCAGCAGGTGTCCACGGTAGCCTCCGTCGCTGAAATCGTTCGCCATAAACTTCGACAAACGTTTGCCTCTCCTCAGCAATATTCTGCTCCGCCGTACCATCCAAACTCGTATACCTATGCAGACGCTGTGCGTCGTCCATTGGCTCCAGAAGTATCCTGCCAGCCAAATTTACTCTTCCTTCCCTTCTAAATTCATATTTACATAGTGGTTTTGATCTCTTCAGTTCGTCAAAGAATACTTTGCGTGCTATGTACGTTAATATGTAATATTATTTATACTCTATTTTATAATATCTTTTAGAGTCTCTTTTGTATTTGTCGATTATTGTTTATTTGTCATTACACTATGTTAATACTGTTGTTTAATGAACATTGCTGTGAAGCTGCTGCTAAGCAAAAAGGGTGTCGCGGCTTTGTCAAGCTGTCTCTGACAGCTTTTTCTGCGCCTCCACTGTCTGTACCCCTACAAGGCAGAAAATAAAGAATTTGAATTTGAAATGGATACAGCTATGCAGACGCTGTTCGTCGACCCCCGCCCATTCCAGCGCTGCAGTACCTCGAACCGTATCCTGTCGCAGCCTGGGCTCAGCAGGATTCTGTCAGGCGACCCTATATGCGGAAGACCGACGTATGGCGCACTTCGGATCGCCGACCACTCTGCTAAAATATTAGAGAGGCAGGGCACTCTTACCATTTTTCCCCACATCACTGAGTTGAATACCGCGGAAGTGCACCAGGCGCTATGCGCCGACAGTTCGCAAAAGCCGTGCCCTTATCGACAACGACCAAGCTGGCCGGCGGGAAGGCTCTGCTACCTTCCGGACGCACTCACCATCTCCGGCTCGTTTTGCTCCACCAAGCCGCCGTAGTTTTACTGACGCCATAAAAGTCAGTCTCCCAGCCCACGGCGGGTAAACTGAAATCAGCGACCTCTGGAAGGAAGGTTTCAAGCCGTCGAATTGACGAAAATCCCCCACTGCTGCCGAAACACGTGAGGGACCACGATGAAGACTCCGCCGAGAAAACTGTGACTGCCGACCTCACTGTGACGATTTATGGCGTTGAAGTGATGGCCTGAGTCGACACGGCTGCAGACTTTTCCTAATGAGTTAACGATTGGCAGACGAACTCAAGAAAGTCAGGACGGAATGGACGGGTCCTTATATCCGAAAAGCTGGAGGCCAGGTATTGACACCCATGGAAAAATGTACAGCAAGACTCACGATTGGGAATGTGGCTTTTGTAGCCTCATTTCTGATCCTACGGTAGTGCTGCAAACCTCTGATACTTGGAACTTCTTAAGAGAGTACAGTGTTCTGGTCAACACTCGTGATGGTGCGCCTACATTCGCCGCTGACAAGCCTGTGACCCATAATCTAGACCAAGAACCCAGGGAACGTGTGGTTCACGACGACGTCTGCGTGCCACAACTGTCATGTAGTATTGTTTCCGAGTGTTCCAGCGTGCACTGTAATGAAGACGCCATAGCCTAACGCATCGCTGCCCTTCTTTTTCGCCAAGGCATTGCCATCGCTCGCGGCATCGTCAGATTAGTCTATAGACATGCAGAGGTGCTTCTGACCAACTTCACGAATGAGCGCCGGCACATCGGTAAACGCACGGCTGTGGCATACCTCGAGGAGCTCGACTACTCTCACGACTGTCTTCTTTTGCAAGGAGAAGCCACAGCCCAATCAGCTCCACGTACAACACCAGTCGATATCGGTCCGAGTCTAACACCGACTGAAAGATGCTTTCTTATGGAGCTGCTCAACCAGTTCAAGGACTGATTCTGATCGACATCACGAGTAGGTCAAGCACCTCTGACTAAGCATCACATCATTACAAAAGACACAGCAAGACCGATCTGACAGACCCCATATTGCGTCGCTCAGAAATAACGTGAGGTAATCCAGTAGCAAGTCGGGAAGATGCTAGAGGATGATGTAATCCAACCACCAAAGAGTCTTTGGGCGTCGCCAGTGGTACTCGTGAAAAAGAAAGATGGCAGCTTGCGTTTGTGCATTGATTATCGTAAACTGAACCACGTAACGAAAAAAAACATGTTTATCTGTTACCACGGATCGATGAATCTTTGGACAGGTTACGGAATGCGCGCTATTTCTCGGCAATAGACCTTAAAAGTTGATACTGCCAAATAGAAGTAGATGAGCGCGACCGAGAAAAGACCACCTTCTTGACGCCAGACGGTATTTATGAATTTTCAAAGTCCTCGCTTTCGGTCTATGCTGAACCCTAGCCACGTTTCAGAGACTAAGGACACCATTCTGTCTGGCCTGAAATAGAAAACATGCCTTGTGTACCTCGACGACGTGATTATTTTTTCGGCCACGTTTGAAGAACATCTAAAGCGGCCACTGTCGGTCCTTCAAGCCATACACTCCGCTGGACTCACACTAAAACCGAGAAAATACCACTTCCGCTTCCAACAAATCCTGTTTGTGGGTCACGTGGTCAGTCGCGAAGATGTGAGGCCTGACCAAGATAAAACTGCAGCCGTTGCAAAGTTCACTAGGCCTGTTGATAAGAAAGCGGTCAGGCGTTTCCTGGGCTTCTGCGCCTACTACCGGCGATTTATAGCAGACTTAACGCACATCGCCTCTCCGCTCACCCGCCTTACAATGGGAGACATTGCGTTTGTATGGGGTGAAGAGCAAGACGCTTCGCTCAACGAGCTGTGGCAGCGTCTACAAACTCCACCCGTCCTCGCTCACTTCGACGAGGATGCACCAACAGCTATCCATACAGATGCCAGCATTGTGGGCCTAGGTGCTGTTCTCGTCCAATGTCAAGATGGTGAGGAGAGAGTAGTTACCTACGCTAGCAGGACGTTGACACGCGCAGAGTCCAATTTTAGCACGTTTAGCATGATGGAGCTTACGGCTTCAAGGGTATGACATGGCCGTAGTTTACAAGTCCGGAAGACAACACTTATAAACGCTGACTGTTCGTCAAGGTCACTGATTGAATCACTGGCTAGAGAGGGTGATGAATTCACGGGTTTTTTAGGAGTTGTTGATCGGCTATCATTCCTCAAAAACAACAAGATGATCGGGAGCTCAACTCACCCATAGAACTTTTGAACGGACGAGCCGCCAATGCACCAAGACTGTTTTCGAAGAAATCGTCATTTTGTTTATGGAACGGAAATCTGTACAAAAAGAATTTCCCATCAACAGGTAGAAGTTATCTGCTGGTAGTTCCTGAAGCTCTCCGCAGTGAAATTTTACAAGCCTGCCATGACAAAGCCACTGCGAACCACCTCAGCTTCAAAAGAGCACTGACACGCGTCAAAGAAAAATATTTCTGGCCTAGAATCACAGCAACGGTGAAATATTACGTCCGAACATGCATTCACTGTTAGCGGCGCAAGGTACCACCTGTCAACCCCGCTGGGCTATTACATCCTGTGCCAGGGCCAAAAACTCCGTTCTCTCGAATTGGAATGGATCTACTGGGTCCCATTCCCAACATCGGACAGCGGCGACAAACGGGTTATAGTGGCGACGGACTACCTCACCCGATACGCGGAAACCAAGGCAATTGCGAGTGGCGCTGCAGCAGAAGCGGCCCACTTCTTCATTAAGAACATTGTCCTGAAACATGGTGCTCCAGCTGTCGTCATAACAGACAAAGGTACTGCGTTTAGAGCCGAGCTTTTGCACACTGTGCTTACGCTCACTGGTACAGTGCATAGGAAGACGACAGCTTACCACCCACAAACGAATGGGTTTACAGAATGACTTAACAAAACAATCGCTGACATGCTTTGGAAGTACGTCGACGTGGAACACGAGAATCGGGACTGAATATTGCCGTACATCACACTAGCGTATAATGCGGTGCGCCAGGAAACAACGAAAATGACGCCGTTCGCACTACTTCATGGCAGAGAAGTTACTACAATGCTTGATGCTATGCTGCCGTATGATTGCTATAATTCAAAGACAGACGCTGCCGACTTCACCGAGGACGCAGATGAAGCAAGGCAGCTTGCCTGTGTCAAAATAATCAACCAGCAGCAACTTGACGCCCAATGGCACAACCATCGCCATCAATTCGTCGCTTATCGACCAGAAGATAGAGTCTGGGTTTGGTTTCCTGTACGACGGTGAGGCCGATGAAACAAGGCGCCATAGTCTGTGAGGTTACCGTGACATAATAATAACGACATCAAGACGAATTGAGTGCGCAGCTCGTGCGCTTGGGTCACGATAATTTGATCTTTCATCTTTCCGTTCCCTCCTGTGATCACACCGGACCTTTTGTCTGATTGGGCACGTGAGGCGGTCGCCTCAATATGTTACGGGACGAAATAAACGAAGCCCGCCCGCTTTTATGGGGGGTCGTGGGTGGTGGCGGGTATTGCGCGCGGTGTACGATATATTTGGCACGTGTTCCCTGCCGCCGACGCAGGGACGATTGCATTCGAAATAAAACCTACCCTACCCCTCGGCACCCGCACGGCAACCCCCAATATACTGAGCGCACCGTCTCGCCCTTCACGCAAGAGCGGTGGGAGGAGGAGAGGGGGGGCATCCCTGACTCTGCGAATCCTTCCTCCGCAAAGTCCTCCGATAATGCGCACGGAGCGTGAGATATAAACGGCCTGCTCGCACATTAAGCAGCGTATATATTTATATAAGGCTCTTCCTACAAGGATATAGCCCTATGGTTGGCCTCAATATGTTAAGGAGAAACTCCTACGGCGATACTTTGAACCCTACAAGGTTTTGCGCCGTCTTAGTGACGTGATGTACGAAGTTGTGTTCGATGCCTCCTCCTGTTCGAAATGTAGCTAGCATCTGCCTGAGACAGTGCACGTGATCCGCATAAAACTTTATCACTCCGAGTGATCTAAACACCCGATAGCCGCATCTCTACCTGGTAAGCATCGGGACGACGCTCATACTGGCGAGAGGGTAATGCCGCGTGCATAGCTGTGTCTAGCTGCGATAGCAACATCGCGGATTTGATCGATAGGCGCAGTGCAGGCGAGTGAAGAAGACGACTATCTTATCGGCCTTCTTTTGAGAGGGTCTCTACGAGTTCCACTGTCCATGTTCCTAAATAAACCCTCTCTATTTTATAACCCACGACAATATTAGTGTATAGTTAGGCCATTTTAAAAGTTGGTAGTCTTTATTGAACATTGAAAGCGAAATGTTAGTCTGTCTGTGTTGATGATCGATGATGCCCGATTGAACTGTTCACCACCCTCTCTTCTAGCCCTTTCCTGCTCTCACCGATCGCCTAGTCTTAACATGTTCTTTGAAGTACTGGAGGAGAAAGCCTATCAGGTATTGCCTCACGACAGAACTATAACGAAGTAATTTTCGTTCAGTTGTGTAAACATTACTGAGGCAGCGTCTTGCATTCCTCGTGTTCACAATGATGGTAGAGGAAATGACTTTATTTAAAAAAACGGTAAGATGTGAAAGTATTGTCATCTTCCCCTAGGTGGCAGCAATGAGTCCTTGCGCTCTGGCGGAATCCTCGGCTTGCCGAAGGACGTCGAGTTGCACTTCTTGGTCTGCGCTTAGCTGTGCGGTCTCCCACTGCTCTTCATTGCTGTATTTTTTTTATATTGTCCTGTCACGGAGGGGCAAGCCCATATTCTATGATTGAGGTCCAACCTATGACTGCAGAACTTACACAAACCTGAATAATCTTTTGGTAGATGTAGTGTGAAGTAACCGGGTTCGGGAAAGTGTTGGTTTGTAAGAGGCGCCATACCGTCGCCTGCTGCTGTTTGAGCGAGGTACGTCTTGGGGGAATCGGATTCCTCATAGCCTGTAGTGTTTTGTGATCTTTTTATAACTAACCATGCGGTTCCTCTCCGTCCCCGGACTTTGCGCTGCGCCTGTTCGGCAAGCCAGTTCTCAAGCCAGGTCGTGCACAAATTCGTTCCCGGGGAGAGAGGAGTGAGCAGGTTCCCGTATATTATGAACTACCCGCTCGTTGCAAAAGTTAGCCAGAATTCTTAGCGCTTCCAGTGAGATCCTTGCCCTGGCATAATGTTTAACAGCGGTTTTGAAATCGCTGATCACGACTTCGGCTTTTGTGGAGGCTAGTGCTAAGCCGCCTAATCCGCCACTTCTGCCCTATCTGTACGCACACTGCCACTGACGTTGGAATCACTTTGAATATTCGTAGCTACGATTACCATGTTTCAGCCATTTTGTATTCTGCTGCATCTACATAGACCACGTCCCGGGCGTTGCTGAACTTCTTATGTAGGCTTTTCGCTCTTTCTATCCTTCAGGCGTGGCGATGCTCAGGATGCATATTTCTAGGTATGAAGGCACTACGATATGCCCCCTTGCCTCCCGTGGAATGTCTTTTGTCTTTTTTACCCCATGTTGCAGGTTGTACGTGACACCAATTGTGTCCAAAATATGCCTGCCCATAGGGCTCTGGGTTAACCGATCATACTCTGCCATCGTGTGGGCCTCTATTAGCTCTGCGAGCGTGTTATGCACCCCTAGAGCCAAAAAGTTGTCATTCGACGTATTTAACGGTACACCTATCGCTTGTTTATATGCTTTCCTAATGATGCAAGCAATTTTGCTCTGTTCGGCTGCGTGTAGTTTAAGATATGAGGCGACGTACACGATGCTGCTGACTTCAAAAGCCTGGACTAAACGAACTAAGTTGTGCTCCTTCATACCATAGTTTTTGTCAGCTATTCATTTGACCAGCCTGCTTGTTTGGTGGACGCTCTTCTATAGTATGTACCCTAAAAGTTTCTCCATTGTGCTCATTCTCAGATCTACGGAGGCCGAGAACTCGTAGGTTTGCTACCGTGGGTATTTTACTTCCCCCTGTAAAAATCGTGATGCCCTGCCTTTCCTGTATGCTTTTGCGTCCCCTCCATGTGGGCCTATAAATTAGCAGTTATGACTTTTTGGGCAAACATTTTAGCCCCTTACCTTCTACATATCTTTCTTCAGTGTCAACAGCCTCTTGTAATATGTTTTCAATGTCGCCGTCATCCCCTCCCGTTACCCAAAGGGTGATGTCGTTTGCGTATATGCTATGTCTAAGGCCCTCGATCTGGTCAAGTTTTGCGGGTAGGCCAATCATCGCCACATTAAATAACAGGGGAGACAGCAACGAACCCTGTGGCGTCCCCCAACTGCACAATTCAATTGCTTCAGACCTTGCCTCTCCGACCACAATTTTTGCAGTGCAGTTGGATAGGTAGTCTCTCACATATGCGTAGGGGCACTGTCCTATCCCCAGTCCCTGAAGACTCTCTAATATGGCTCTGTGTGTGATGGCGTCGAAAGCCTTAGTGAGATCAAGGCCAAGGATAGCCTTAGAGCCTAGAGATCTGGTCCCCACGTGGAATATTTGATGCTTAATCTCTAACATGATGTCCTGCGTTGGTCATTGAGGTCTGAAACTGATCATGGTGTGTGGGAAGAGTCCGTTTTCCTCCACGTAGGTAGTGAGACGCGCAAGGATGACGTGCTCCATGAGTTTGCCTATACATGAAGTCCGTGAAATTGGTCTAAGGTTATCCTACTCTGCTTTCTTTCCTGGCTTCAGAATCATAATGACCTGAGCAGTCTTTCATTGACGTGGAATGGTCGCACTCTACCAACACTTATTCATGTACTCAGCGAGGCCCTTAATAGATTCGTCGTCCAAGTTTCCTGCCCCTTGTAACAGGAAAGTGGTTCTTTTGTTGCGTCTGCGAAGTGCTCTTTTCGTAGCTCGTGGAAGAGGTCCTCCTCTTTTTCTGCATAGTTATGTATTACTTGTTGCAGCTTACGCCTCTGTGCAGTTTTTGTACTTTGCTGGTCTAGGAGACTTCGGAGAATGTTCCACGTCTTTGACACAATAATTTTTCTATCCATCAAGTTACACGTGGCTTCCCACTGTTGTTGGGTCAGCCGATTCGCATGGAGCTCCGTCTTCTTGTCTAATTCAGCTACTTTCTTTCTTAACTTACGATTGTATTTTTGTCTTTTCCAGTGATTTTGGATGCTAGTCCTTGCCTCCCACAGATGCAACAGTTTTCTGTCCATCTCGGCCATTCCCGCTTCTTCAAGAAAAATTTAGTTGCTTTCTTGACACTCTGTTGGAGTTTCTGTACCCATTTTTCTATGTCTACTATGGTGACAGCCAAATCCTCCTCTTGAATATTACGGAAATAGTCTCATTCTACAAGTGCCAGTTTTATGCCTTTATTTTTTTGAGGGTCTGCATGCACCGTTGTAACTACAATTTAATGATCGCTTCCCAAATTCTGCTGCGTGTTTACCCATCGCGAGTCTGCTACGTTCTTCGTAAAAGTTATGTCCGGTGTTGTGTCATTGCTAACGCTGTTGCCTATTCTTGTGGGCTCCCCAGGATTCATCATGAGCGAAAGGCTCTCGTGTTGAGCGTCTGCCCATAAGTTGCGTCCCCTTATATTCTCGAAAGTGTATCCCCAAGCCGCGTGCGGTGCGTTAAAGTCGCCGACTATGACGAGAGCCTTTCTGTCCGCTGTGCTCAAGGCTTTGAGAAAAAGTGGACCAAACTTGGGCTTCTGTCGGGGTGCGCTATGAATGTTAAGCCCGAAGGGGCTTCCCTCTCTCTTACGGAATGGCATATTTCTATAAGGACGTGGTTTTATGCTGTGCATTCCGGTATCATGCTCTACAGCTGTGAGGTTTGTATGTACCGAAGTTGTGACAGTCGCCTTCTCACCAGAAGTACTATACGACTTGTACCCCAATCCCCTTGCCGTCCCCCGGTCTCCTGCAACGCGATGACATCTGGCGCCTCCCTGTTTATGATGAATTGCTGCAGTTTCCCTCGTTTACGGTACCCGCGGCAATTTCACTGCCAAATATTGTACTGGTTACGTGGCGCCATATTCATTCATAGAATCCTCCCCGGTGACCTTGCTGGTTTCTGCTGTGGGTGTTCTGCTATACAGTTTAGATTTAACCAGCCTCGCACCAGATGACCTGACGTCCTTAAGCATGCTCTTTATCGCAAATACCCTGTGCTCGAGTACATCAAATTGTTCATTTATTTCGACGTACATGCATGTAATTTGGTTTTGTAGTTCATCAAGCATTTAAGTAAACAATTCGTTAACGTCGCTAATCGAAAAGCTACCGGCTTCTTCTGCTTCTTCTGCTTCTTTTTTTGAGTGGTGGTGACTCCCCACTCATTTGCGAGAGAATAGATGATGTTGGGGCTGGATTATTTGTTGGTATTTTACTAACAGAGGGGGTGTTAGGCGTCGTACCCGTGTTATTTACCTCCTGGAGCTTCGCATTTCCTTCTTTTAGTTGCTTAATCTCTTCTTTAAGTGTTAGATTTTCTCTACTAATCTGTTCTAACATTTTTTTATTCTGCATATTTTCGTTTTCTAAGGCGGACCCTATACCAATACTTGGAGAGGCAGTGATAACTTGCAAATCTCGCCTGTGTGCTGCCGCTCCCTCGAGTGGCTCTTCAGTTGGACCTTGAACTTGATGTTGATCTTGTTTTGGAGCGGCACCTGGACTGTCTTTGACTCTTCACCCCAGTTAGCTTTGGGAAGGATGTGGAGTAGTCTTGCGTGAGGCCGTTCCCACTGTTTTGCCTGTTGGTGCCCTTGTCAGACTACTGGCTGGTTGTTGTGTTCTGGTCATTGTTATGGCATACGTCGACTTCCTTGTACTGGTAGCAAGCTTCAGCTCACGCTGCCCATGCTTTCTCCTCGTCCTACCTCGTCCGTTCCCAGCGACGTCTCCCAACCAGGTACGGTATCTTGTATTTTGCTTTACATCTCTTGTCTCCAGTGGGGTGATCTTTGCCACATCACTTGCATTCCACTTCACAACTGTGATCTTGCGGTGGACTCTCACTTCCACATCTCTTGCACACCTTGTCGTTGGGGTAGAGACACACGCTTGCTGTATGTCCAAGTCTCCCACAACCGTAGCAGACATCGAAGTGTTTCCTGTAGAGCGTGCGCTTTACGAGCATTGCTCTATACCTCACATATCTCGCAACGCGAAATCCCTAAAACAGCTTAATAATAATGTCCGTGTTTCCCATTTGCTTCGCATGAAGGACTCCTGGGTAACGAGGAGTGACCAAGTTGCTAAGGATGTCTCTTGGGCTCTCTTCCTTGGACACCCCTCGTATAAGTGCCTTTGACGTGTTTTCCGGGGCTGCCCTGTACGCACATGTCCCGAATTCCTGCTGGCCTATTCGTAGTTTGCTAATGGCTTCATAATGTCGGGCTCGATCTCGGATGGTGTACTGATGACGATTATGTTCTGCGTGTTGTTGATTCACATACTGTCTTCCAAAGCCACCTACCGGCTGACCCCCACAGCGTTGAGCAGGCAGCAATATATGCGATATATCCTGTATTCTGAGACTTTAAGGCCACCACGCGGATGCACAATGACCTTATAATCTTCCGTCGGCAGATTGGGCAGTTGTCTCGCCTTGATGATCTGTCGAGCGTTCAGCTTATTCTTCCATCTGTTTCCTGGTGTCTTTTCTACAAAGGGCGCCTCTCGCTGCGTATTCCCCGCTGAGCCGGGCTCCCGGTCGACATGCATCTTGGCACCTTTTCGCACTTCGCACTAGCCTGACCCTTTTTCAAACTCTTCCGGTGGTAAGTCTTCCCCATCCACAGTTACGACCTCCAATTTGGCATCCATCGGGTCTTCCAAGAGGAACGGGGGGCTCCGAACAGCTCCGACGGCGCGTTCGGCCGAGCTCTCCACACCACCGCGGCGGTGGAGACAGTAGCGTCCCGTTCGCGTTCGCTGAGCTTAGTTGCCGCGTTGATGTGGTGACCCAGAAAACATGGTTGTTACACCAAAAAGATACAGCCCACCTTTAAATACGTGGTGTCCAGAAGATCTCCAGAACTTTCGTAGTCCACTGGAGTGAAAAATGGAGCTAATAACTTCGATATCTTGCCGATAATAGAAAAACTGTGGAGTTGGTACGACATGCGTTCGCACTCCGTGGCCCCCAAGCGGTAAATCTCCACAATCATGGTGGTTTCACTGGTTCTACAAGAGACAAGGTGTTTTGAGATAACGCGTTTCCAATTGTGGCGTTATGCGAACAAAGAATGGCGACGCGTCACTCTGACACTGCTGCATCGAGAGCACTTGAAGGTGGTGGTGGCATTGCTTCGGGCCACAAGGACCAGAAAGGAACAAATATCACAGAAGTATAATTTTGGAGAGAGAAGTACGTTTATTACATCTCTGAGTAATGCGCTCGGATACGCGTGTAACGCAAGAAGCCTTACCCCTCATGGTGTGTCGCATCCCGACCACTCCCCAAACTAAGGCGGAGCGATGGCTCTAGTTGAGGAGTGCGCGTTGCCACTGGCATTGAGTAAAGAAGGCGTTGCACTTTGCACTTGTGAATAAGTTGGGGCATGGACGATGCCAGGGCAGCGAGTCGAGAGTCGTCGTGAATGCACAAGTTTTCCTCGTGAACAGCGCGACTTGTTCCAGACCAGCCATGGTCGCGTCTTCGACATTCGTCACGTCGAGTACACCACATGGCAGGATAACTATGTGTCCTATAATGGTCGGTATCAAGTACGTGAAGGTGTACGACAGCTGCGAATCAATGACTGCGATGCTCAGGCGCTGCCGGAAGCAAAGAGAGCAGCGTGTAAAAAATTACGTGCTGATCATCAACTGCGAAAGCCCACTCAAGAACGTTTCGACTGCAGACCACAGAAGGAACGCAAGGGGCGCAACAGTTCCTTCGAGGGTGATGGCTACGATAAGGGCAACTTGGCGCGTGGCGATTCTCGGGACTACTTGCCTCACTTTCACCTTACGCCATCCGGCGGAAAAGACACATATAGGGTTCGGCTGGAGGAACCCCCTGAGGCTTGTAAGCCTGGCTCAACACTAGAATCACCGGCAAACCGTATAAATCGTCCCGCTAACGTAGCTCAGTTAGGCATTACACCACGAAGATGTCGGAACAGCGGTCCCGACAAGCTCAAGCACTTCGCACTGTCCCACTGCTTATCGACGGATCGAGATATCCCGCTACGACACCATATCTCTGCTTTGGGGCTTTCAAAAGAACATGTATCGCAACACAATGTTCGTCATCGCCAACACCTTGCAGTTGGCCAGCAGAAAACATGCCAGCGAGCCGCCCACCTATCTTTCTCAAGCCACATTGCTATGGCGGAACTTTAACCTTCAACGCGTGTGATTCATCTTGGGCCCCCTGAGAGGATGTTCCAAAATAATAACAGAGGAACTTGGAGCGTGCCGCACTCTATCGAAGAAGAGGAAGCAGAGGGTGAATCGGGACACGCGCACATGGTCGGGGCAGTTCGCCGCTAGAATTGGCAATAAACGAACGTCTCTCTTTCACATCTTTCACACAAGTGACAGGGTCTGTCACTTGTGTTGGCATTACAATCATGCCATACCATTCCAGTTTTGCAACATGCCATGTGAACAAAACCACCGCAAGGGCTGCAGGACTATGAAATGTAAATCATCACATTCATGACATCCATGCAATGATTTTATTGTCATGACTAGTCAAATATGTTTTTCAGACAGTCATGTTATGCCATACCAAGTTTGGTATCCATACCATTATCGAAATGGCCAGGAGAGCTATAAGTCATAGGCGGCTAGATAGATAGATAGATAGATAGATAGATAGATAGATAGATAGATAGATAGATAGATAGATAGATAGATAGATAGATAGATAGATAGATAGATAGATAGATAGATAGATAGATAGATAGATAGATAGATAGATAGATAGATAGATAGATATGCTCAAAGTCACTGAAGTTCGCTTAGAAATGCTTCGCACTTGAAAGACATGGCCTAGTCACTTGACTAGCCACAGTCTTTCGCCGAAGACACTTTGGAATTTACAAAGGGTCCTTCCACTTGAAAGTCCTTGAAAGCTCGATTTAAGATTGTCAGGTGTCCCATAAAATCTGTTTCGTATCGATAACAAAGCTAAATCTACACACTACTTAGGCTTAGCCTCGTGTAGCCCCGCATGCAATTAGGAACAGCCGCCTTCATGTCAAGCATACAGACAGAGACAGTCGGCGCAGTCGGCGCGCCAAGTTTGCTCGGTGGTACGCAAGCCGAACACGAGGGACGAAAAGCCCGCGCTTCTAACAGGGGTGCTATAGCAAGCTTTGCACGTTAGTTTCTGGTGCTGGAGTTTGGAAATTCTTGCATGACTTGTAACTGGCTTTGTATGTCTGTGAAATATGACTTTTGACAGGCTGTGTCTGTCAGGCAGGATATGTCTGCCTGCCTGTCACTCACACTAGTACCATCTGCTGAGTGAGTCAAACAACTAGGTGGTTACGGCAGGTAACAAAAAAGACATGCATGGACAGAACCACGGCTTTAGGAGCTTCGTCTCTTATACGTATATCACCTCGAACGCTTGGCTCAGAGAAAAAAAAAACAAAAAGCAGCATAGGCTCTTACTCGCTCACTACTTCGCATGAAACCAATTTCCACATGGCTTGACACCTGCCGAGTACCCATTTTTGGAATCGTATAGGTGCCCAAAGATGTACGGCTATAGGGAACGCCCCTCTCATGACGAGATCTTCGTATAGACGCCGTTCCGTCAGCCCTTTGGTGGTTTTGCAAATGTAGGCAACTTGCTGTTGTTGCTCTTTTACGCTTAGCCGCTTTTTTTTTGCCTCCAGCAAAGCCGGTGGCCACGGGGCAAAGTTCTGGGCGGGTCCAGTGTTCTCAACTACATGCTCTACATCCGGGGCAACCGGCGTGATTACGACCATTGGGAGCAAGAGCTGGGCTGCGAAGGCTGGGGTTGGAAATCCGTGCTGCCATACTTCATCAAGTCCGAGGACAACCGGGATCCCGGAATCGCGCACAATGGTAACAGGCATTCCCCATCTCGTCTACGGCTGCTCTGTAAAGAAACGTAGCAAAGTGCTGCACGTCACTCAGTCAACTATTCTGTGTCTTTCTGGTGAACACGGCCAAATACTGGAGGGATTTATGATGCGCTGAGATGCGAAGCCTCTTAGATTGGTAGTTGTAGTTGCCGCACTGATTATGTATGTGTTTGAGGGGGGGGCTCTTCTATTGCTGCCGTCTGCTACTCATAACGCTTTAGTGAATTTTGGCATGGGCATGGGAGACTTGCAAACCGACAGGAATTGCTGTTTTATTCACTTAGGTCCCATAGCCATCATTTTCAATGCGTTGTACGCCTTTTGACTAGTAAAATGCGTTAAGAAATAGGGTGGTACCCATAACTGAGCGTTATATTTTTTCTATCAAAAGCCATGCGCCTACTCTTCTGGCTCATGCTTGTCAGGGGTTGCCGCGCGACTCACCCGATGATTACGTCATACCTCCGGACCTCCTCATTTGTTTCATCACAGGACTTCAAGTTGGTGTGATACCAAGAGATGGGTACATATATGCATAAATTGAATAGCGGTGTGTTTTTATATGCCTTCATATTTCAAAACACCAAGCATACAGACGATCCGGGCCGCTGTTCTGCGATTGGCATTGTGCAAGCTCAGACGACTCAGAAGCAGCTTTACTTATTTCACTAATGTAGCAAAGTGTTTTGAAGTTGTTCAACACTTTCTGTTTGAATCGTGTGAAGTGATCATTTTACTCAAGAACTGCATTGATTGATTGATATGTGTAACGGACTGCCATTTTTGCGACCAGGAGTCACGGCAATTAACGGGCGCCGTACTTCCCCGCTGACCGTAGGAACGGCGGGCGCATGAAAGAGAGCCGGGAAGTGCAGATTGGGGTGTTTTTCTTCGAACGTCGCCGCCGACGTTTGATCCTTTGTACCTACGGCGGCGTCTGCAAGGTCGTGGAAGGCCGCGATGTACCCCGAACAAGGTTTAGACTACGGGACGCACCGGCTGAGATCCAGTCTGATCGTTCCCACGGGAAAACTTCTGAGGGCCAAGCCCTATGACAGCACCTCAACAGGTTGTCACTCGCTAGTTGAGGGCCCTCTCCTAATTAAAAAAGGGGTGGGGTCAATATATTTTTTGAGGTGGAGTTTCCCACAATACAACGTGCATGATTGGACCCATGAAGAGGTCTCTTGTCTCCAAGGAAGAGAGCGAGGGGACACGAGGGGGATTTAAGCGCAGGATTTTGCCCTGCTAGGCAGTCTAGTCGCTGACCAACATGGTTTAGAAACAGATCAACAAGTATCTCTTCTAGAAGTTTTTAGTGTGGCTCTGTATCGGCTGGCCACCTAAACTTAGCCGTTCGTCTAGTTGTGACGCGATACTAACGCCTGCAACGTAGACATCGGGACTTCGCCTCGAGTTAGCTCAACCTGCCCGAGGTCACCTGCGAGCACTAGCCTCCCGTAGCCACCAGCGTTGCAACAACGCCGACATCGCAGTCGTGCCAGAACTCTCTTCGACTTCTCGCATCCGATCGTCAGGGACTCAACGCTGCCAGTCATCACACGTATGCCTTCACCTGTTTATATCTTCGAACTTTCTCCTCCGTAGTTCTATTGTTGTTAGTTGTGTAGTTTGTAATAGTTCTCTCTCGTAAGCTTATTTATTGTTTTATATGTATTTTTTTAGTTGTATCAAGTGTTGATGTATTTTGTTAGTTGTATTGAAGGTTTGTACTAGATCCCGTGTGCTGCAATATCACTAGAGTAAAGTTTCTTTTGTTTTCTCACGTTTCTAATCTCTTCACTGTCTTTGCTTGCATACGGAACGAACTAACCTGTTGTCATTCCCGTCGCCGACTTCGCGCTGGCGACGCTAGAGTGGCAGCTCGTAGCAAAACTGCCGTCCGCAACGAGGACGTTCCGTACAAGAAAAAGACAGTGAGGGGTGAACGAGAACCGTGCGGAGAGCGTGGTGATAGAGCCGCACAGTTGAAGCGGTTGCATCCTGCATATGATTGCGCTGTTTTTATAGTGGCATTATAGTGACAGTTTGCAGTAAGGAGTGTGTGGATTTTGATAAGTGGATCGCGCACCACAAAGAGTTAGGCCTCGAGGGCGCTGAACTGAGACAATAGGGTAAGGAGAAGCAGAAACAGGCGCCGGCATTAGCCAGAGAAGAGCGGGCACTGGCCCGAGAGGAAAAGGAAAAAGAAAGGGAGAGAGAGAGCGAAGAAAAAAAAGAGAACGCAAAGAAAAGGAGAGAGAACGCGAAGAAAGGGAGAAAGAACGAGATACGGCAAGGGAAGCGGCAAGGGAAGCCGGAGAACGGGAAGTGCAGTTACTGCAATTAAAGATTCGCCTCAGTGAGAGTAGCAGTGTGAGCCGATCCAGCAGTGAGCACGGCAATGCCGGGGGGAGCCGAGTTTGAGAATACACACAGGTAGACTGCTCGTCACCTTTGACGAAGGAAGGGACGACTTAGATGCGTTTATACGCCGGTTTGAGAGCATCGCCAGAGGGCAAAAGTGGCCTGAAAGCCAATTGGCGACGGCGCTTTCGACATGTCTTACAGGAGAGGCGCTAAGTGTTTATGGCAGCCTACCGCCTACAGATGCAGCGGACTACACCAAGGTTAAAACCGCCCTCCTGAAGCGCTTTCGCTTCACGGCGGATGGGTTCCGAGACAAGTTTAATAAGGAGAGTCCAGTAGGGGGTGAAACAGCAACACAGTACGCGGCTCGCTTAAGACATTACTTCAATAGATGGGTTGAGCTGTCCAAAACTGAGACAGAAATCGGGTCCCTCCGCGCATTTTTGATTAGAGAGAAATTTTTGCATGGATGTGGTTCGAACCTGGCATTATACTTGAAAGAAAGGAGGGCGGAATCCCTGGGAGGCATGCTTGAGCCGGCAGACCAGTTTTTGGAAGCTCAGGGTGGAGCAAGCCTAGTGAAAACAAAGAAAGATGGTCCCATAACGGACGAGAAGGGGAAATACGAGAAATGAGGCAACAGCCCCGCACCACTACCACGGTGCTATATTTGGAATTCTGGGAATCACCCGCCGCACTTGTGTCGCAGCATACCTGCCGCTATAATGTAGCCATCGTCTGCTTCAAGTGTGGGAAAAAAGTACATGGGGCAAATGACTGCCGGTCAGGAGCAAATAACTCACTCCAGGCGCCCTGCCTCTACGCACCAAGGGAAACGCGTGCGGATCCCATATGCGACGGGTATATCGAGCTTAGGAATGGCGAGAAAGTCCCCGTCGTCAACGCTGTAAGGGTGACACCGCCAAACAATCTGGCCGAGAACCTACCAGTGGCCACAAGGACCCTCCGAGGCACAGACATATCAGTGTTGCGGGATACGGAGTGCAACACAGTAATCTTACGGAGGAAGTTGGTGAGTAAAGACGAACTGACAGGTACAAGCAGACTCGTCTACTTGGTTGACAGAACAGCGAGGATGCTGCCCGAAACACGGATTGAGGTTGACACCCCCTACTTTACTGGCAATCTGACAGCACTGTGCCTGCAAGATCCACTGTATGACCTCATTCTGGGCAATGTCGATGGCGTAAGACCTCCTAATGATCCCAGAAAGGAGTCTGAAAAACATGTCTCGACAAAGAAGTTAAGGGAAGAGCCTGTAGCAGCTAAGCACATGCAAAGCCGGAAAAATTTGCCAAGCTTCGTACGCCTGGGACCACGGCGGGATTGCCGGGAGATAACTATGGCTGCGAGCAGAGGGGAGATGCGACACTCAAACAGTGTTTTGAGAAGATCGGCAGGAAGCAAATATGCTGAAATGAGATGGGAAGCGTCGAGTATAAACAAGAACAGGGACTGCTGTACCGACGTTACACAGAGGCCAACGGATGGCTTGTACGCCAATTAGTCGTTCCGCACTGCCACCGAGAAGCTGTACTTAAAACAGCACACGATTGTATAATGGCAGGACACTTCGGCACGCAGAAAACCAAGGACCGGATCTCGGAGGAGTTCTTTTGGCCAGCCATCACAGCTGACGTAAAAAGGTTCGTCGCCTCATGTGACATTTGTCAGTGCACCGTACCAAAGGGTCATGTACCACAAGTTCCACTGGGGAGGGCACCCATAATCGACACCCCGTTCAAGCGAGTGGCGATCGATATAGTGGGACCAATTCACCCGGCCTCGAAGCATGGGAACCGATACATTTTGACTTTGATGGATTATGCCACCCGGTATCCAGACGCAGTGGCGCTCCCGAGTATCGAAACTGAGCGAGTGGCCGAAGCCCTGGTCGAGATGTTCTCCCGATTGGCGTCCCCCGCGAGGTACTGAGCGACTGTGGCACGAACTTCACATCGGACCTGATAAAGGAAGTAGCGCGGCTCCTTTCCGTGCGCCAGCTCCACACCACCCCATATCACCCCATGGCGAATGGCTTGGTGGGAAAATTCAACGGTACCTTAAAATTAATGTCGAAACGCATGTACGCCGAAAAACCGAGAGATTGGGACCGCTACCTGGCACCTTTCCTCTTTGCCAATAGGGAGGTTCCGCAGGCCAGTATGGGGTTTTAACGCTTCGAGCTTCTCTATGGCCGCCATGTGAGGGGACCCTTGGCGATACTGAAGGAGCTGTGGACGAACGCCGACTTGACTGAAGAAGCTAAGACGACGTACCAGCATGTCTTCGACCTTCGGAACCGTTTGGAAGAAACGTGCCGCCTGGCACACGAGGAGCTGGAAAAAGCCGGAGCACGGTACACGAAGCTGTACAGTCGAAAGACGAAGGAGCGGTGTTTCAACCCCGGAGACAAGGTACTGATTTCACTTCCCACCGACACGAACAAGCTGATGCTACAATGGAAGGGCGCTTTTAAAGTCCGGGAAAAGAAAGGTGAAGCTGACTACGTCGTAGACATGGCTGGCAGCAGAAAAATCTTCCACGCCAGCTTACTGGAAAGATACGAGGAGAGGGACAGCCCCTCCACCAAGGTGTGCAACGTGACATATGGTGTTGTGAAATCGAGCGAGGACGAGAATATTCCAACCCCTGACTAGCTGAAAGTGAAAGGGGAAGAAGACGTGAAGCTTTTCGACAAACTGGACGCTCAGCAGATCGGACAGCTGCAAAGAATTGTCAGGAAACACGCTCGTATTTTCTCGGATGTCCCGGGCAAAACTGACTGGGTCCACTGCAACCGCGAACTCACCACGAGTAACCCCGTCCACGTGAAACAATACCCTCTTCCCTTTGCAACGCGGGAAGGTGTAGAGAAAGAGGTGCGGGAGATGGAGAAGCTCGGCATCATTGAGAAATCAGAGTCACTTTATAATTCGCCAGTCATTTTAATAAAAAAAACCTGACGGCACAAATCGACTGTGTATCAATTTTCGACGCCTGAACAACGTTCTGATGGCCGACTCCGAACTTATGACAAGAACTAACGTAGTGTTTGCTACAGTGGGAAAGAAGAAGTATTTCTCGAAGCTCGACTTCGTGAAGGGCTATTGGCAGATCCCGCTGACCGAACAGTCCAAAGCGAAGACGGCCTTCTCGACGACATTAAGACTATATCAGTTCCGCTTCATGCCATTAGGCATCAAGACAGCGCCGGCTGTATTTGCTAAGTTGATGCAGAAGGTTGCAGAAGGTATACTCAGTGTGGACCATTACTACGATGATGTACTGGTAGCCACCAAATCATGGGAAGAGCACCTGAGGTCTCTGGGACTGCTTTTTGAGCGCATACAGAGGGCCGAGCTTACAAAGCGCCCCAGTAAACGCGAACTTGGTGTGGAAGAAATCGACTTCTTGGGACACCGAGTTGGCAGGGGCAGATTGCAACCACTTTGGAAAACGCTCGACAAGATGGAAGCTGCACTACGTCCCTCAACCAAGCGACAAGTGCGCGCCTTTCTCGCTTTGACCGGGTACTATCGGGAATTTATCCCGAATTACGCAGAAGTCAGCGCTCCCCTTACAGATTTAACCCGGAAGGGCGAAGCTAACTCGGTGAAATGGACAGCAGCCCAAGAGAAGGCTTTTCAAAGTCTCAAACAACGTGTCTCTACAGAGCCGATACTACGGCTACCAAATTTGCACCAGCCATTCGTACTTCGAACGGACGCATCGGACACAAGTCTCGGAGCCGTGCTCATGCAGGCCCACGAAAGCAAGCTCCACCCCACAGCTTATGCCAGCCGAGAGCTGCTTCCACGGGAGGCTTCCTATAGTACCATCGAACGCGAATGTCTCGCGTTGGTATGGGGAATTCAGAAATTCTCCATGTACTTATATGGAGTACATTTTTGTGTCCAGACAGACCACCAGCCTCTGAGTTATATCCAACAGGCAGAACAGCTGAACGCTCGAGTACTTCGATGGAGTTTACTACTCCAAGAGTACCAGTTCACCATGACGCATATTAAGGGTAGCGAAAACGTGGGAGCCTAATCGATTACTTGAGCCGGATATAGTTCTTGAGGTCTGGGGAGCATGTTATTTTTTTATTCCTTTCGTCGTTTGTTTTCTGTTTGTATGTGCGTATTTCATTGCATAAGAAGTGTATTGTGAGCTTTTTTTCTTTTTGCTTGGTGCATTGGTTGTTTTTACATGTGTAATGCACATTGAAGGATTTCACTACAGTAGAGGAGCGCACCTGTTCCATTTTGTTTTGTAGTATACATTCGTGCAGTGTATTCTGTATTGATGGCTGCCATACACGGCTATTTTTTTTTCTTGTTTGTATGGCGCATTGATATTGTTGCGTGTAACTGAAGCCGGTACTCTAACAATTGTTTCTTTTTCCGTTCTGTTGTTACTTTGATGCACTCTGCCTATTTATGTTGTGTATGAGAAGGACAGTCCTCATGTCTCCCTTGTTGGTGGTGTTTTGTTCCTTGTTGTCGAAAAATTCCCCTCCGTGTGAGCAAATGTTATGAATAACATTCTGAAAGTGGGGGGCAATGTCACGGACTGCCATTTTTGCGACCCGGCGTCACGGCAATTAACGGGCGCCGTACTCCCCCGCTGACCGTGGGAACGGCGGGCTCATGAAAGAGAGCCGGGAAGTGCAGAATGGGGTGTTTTTCTTCGAACGTCGCCGCCGACGTTTGATCCTTTGTACCTACGGCGGCGTCTGCAAGGTCGTGGAAGGCCGCGATGTACCCCGAACAAGGTTTAGACTGCGGGACGCACCGGCTGAGAGCCAAACAGTCTGACCATTCCCACGGGAAAACTTCTGGGGGCCAAGCCGTATGACAGCACCTCAACAGGTTGTCACTCTCGCTAGTTGAGGGCCCTCTCCTAATTAAAAAAGGGGTGGGGTCAATATATTTTTTGAAGCGGAGTTTCCCACAATGAAACGTGTGTGATTGGACCCGTGTAGAGGTCTCTTGTCCCCAAGGAAGAGAGCGAGGGGACACGAGGGGGATTTAAGCACAGGATTTTGCCCTGCTAGGCAATCTAGTCGCTGACCAACATGGTTTAGAAAC
Source organism: Rhipicephalus annulatus (assembly GCA_013436015.1). NCBI lineage: Eukaryota > Metazoa > Arthropoda > Arachnida > Ixodida > Ixodidae > Rhipicephalus > Rhipicephalus annulatus. Next base: position 1,068,023 of record WOVY01000570.1, read on the forward strand.
AGATCAACAAGTATCTTTTCTTGAAGTTTTCAGTGTGGCTCTGTATCGGATGGCTACCTAAACTTAGCCGTTAGTCTAATTGTGACGCGATATTAACGTCTGCAACGTAGACATCGGGACTTCGCCACGAGTTAGCTCAACCTGCCCGAGGTCACCTGCAAGCACTAGCCTCCTGGAGCCACCAGCGTTGCAACACCGCCGACATCGCAGTCGTGCCAGAACTCTCTTCGACTTCTCGCATCCGATCGTCGGGGACGCAACGCTGCTGGTCATCACACGTATGCCTTCACCTGTTTATATCTTCGAACTTTCTCCTGCGTAGTTCTATTGTTGTTAGTTGTGTAGTTTGTAATAGTTCTCTCTCGTAAGCTGATTTATTGTTTTTATATGTATTTTTTGTTGTATCAAGTGTTGATGTATTTTGTTAGTTGCATTGAAGTGTTGTACTAGATCCTGTGTGCTGCAATATCACTAGAATAAAGTTTGTTTTGTTTTCTCACGTCTCTGATCTCTTCACTGTCTCTGCTTGCGTACGGAATGAACTAACCTGCTGTCCTTCCCGTCGTGGACTTCGCGCTGGCGACGCTAGAGTGGCAACTTGTAACAATGAGGTTTAACACCCCAAAACCACCGTATTGATACAAAACAGCCGCTAAACTCTGCTGCATGAAAGAGGAGGTCGAAGTCAGTTTTCCTTGGATGCTGGTCTGGCACCATCTCGCTCGTCGAGTTCTGTGCTCTGTAAATAGATCATTAAACAAGTTACTCATAACATTATTGGTGGAGGTGAACGGCCCCCGTACCTCGATGGAGACGCGCAGCGGTCGCACCATCAGCGACCTTTCGACTGCTTTGACTGCTGGTACTTCCTTTACACCGTCCTCATCAGTCGAAGCCACCACCTACGTCACACTTTCACACCTCCGGGATCCCGGCACTTTCTCCCGTGATGGTACGATCGATCTCGACACTTGGCTGAAGCGGTACGAGCGCGTCAGTGCAACTCACCACTGGGATCCTACGCTCATGCTCGCCAACGTGCTTTTCTTCCTAGACGGCACTCCCCGAACATGGTTTGAAAGCCACGAAGCCGACATAACGAGCTGGGATCTCTTCAAAGAAAAGATACGTGACCTGTTTGGCGATTCATCTGGCCGTCAGCTCGCTGCGAAGAAGACTCTTGCCACATGGGCCCAGTCTTCTACCGAATCGTACGTTTCCTACATTCTTGACGTATTGGCCCTTTGTTCCAAGGCCGACCAGTCCATGTCGGAAGACGAAAAGGTTTACCGCGTCTTGAAAGGCATTGCCGACGATGCTTTCAACCTGCTGGTTTTTAACAACGTCTCGAGCATCGACACCATCTTTAAAAGAATGCCGACGTCTCGAACAAGCTAAAGCCCGCCATGTACTAGCCCAAAACATCGTGCGCCTTCCGAACACAGCGGCCACTTCTTCGTGCGACGACGCCTTCCCCAGGCCCCTCTATGTGACAACCTCACACGCATCATTCGTCGAGAGGTCGAGGCAGCACAACCGGTAGCCACGCCACTAGCGACGCCTGCACCTTCCCCGACCACGATTGCTTTGATACAAGCCGTCGTTCGTCAAGAGCTATCGAATGTCAGCCTGCATCCTGTTCCTGCCGTATACTCTGCTGCGCCTTCTTTTCGTCCCCCTTCTGCTCCTCGCATACAACGCAATCCGTCCGAATGGCGTACCCTTGATGACAGGCCCATATGTTTCAACTGTCGACGCGTTGGTCATATCGCACGTGACTGCCGCAGCCGCTGGTCTCCACCATCCCATTATGCTCCTCAGTATCACACCACTTCTGCTCGCCAATCGTCCCCATCACTTTCTCCATCAGCGCCGACCACATTTTCCGCTCCTGCAGCACCTCTGAGCAGACCTCGCTACGACCGGTCACCGTCCCCTGCTCGTCGTCAGTCCCGGTCGCCTTCACTACGCCGTGCTGCCTCCCCGACTTATTCGCAGCATCTCCGAACGGAAAACTAGGCCGTGCAGCTTCTGGAGGTGTAGCTGCGTTGACGACCTTCGTACAAAATCCTCGAATAACGTTAACAACGAACCGGAACCTTTTGGACGTTACTGTCGACAATGTTCGTGTCAGTGCATTGATAGATACGGGCGCGCATGTGTCCATTATGTGTGCTAACCTTCGCCGCCGACTTAGAAAAGTTGTCACGCCCGCCCTCAACCGAGCTGTACGAGTCGCCGATGGAGGAACTGCCGCAATTCTCGGCATGTGTTCTGCGCGAGTGTCTATTGGGGAGAGAAGCACTGTCGTTCTTTTCGCCGTTATCGAACATTGCCCTCGTGAACTCATTCTCGTTATGGATTTTCTAGCCACGCACTCTGCCCTCATAGACTGTTCAGCTGGCTCTCTCCATCTTGATTTACCCCTCTTTTCCGACCTGCCTAGGCCACCGCAAACCAGCCTCTGCTGCATTGATTTCACGCGCCTCCCTCCTAACTCTGTCACACACGTCGACTTATCTTCCACGCCGCCAGTACCTGATGGTGATTACATGGTGGCCCCGATTCCTGCAGTGATGCTTACGCATGGGATTGCTGTGCCGCATATGATTCTGACGTTGAAGAGAAACCGCACCTTCCTTCTACTGGTCAACTTTTCACTCACCACCCAATTTCTGCCACAGGTTATCTCCCTGGCCAAAATTACTGCTCTCCAAGATGACCATGTCGAGCCCTTCAGAGTTAACGATTGCTGCAGCTCAGTCAGTGGTTCCACTTCATCACGTTCTTGGGGCGCCGACATCGAGCAAATGGTGTCATCGGACCTCACGTCAGAGCAAGCTGCAGCGCTTTGCCACGTTCTTGAAGGCTATCGTAGCATTTTCGACTTTGCCACCAACTCTTTAGGCCTTGTCACCCATCGCATAAATACTGGCCATGCAACCCCCATTCAGCGACGCCCCTACCGTGTGTCTGCGTCGGAGCGTGCAGTATTACAACATGAAGTCGACAAAATGCTTGCGAAAAACATTATCGAGCCTTCATGCAGCCCCTGGGCTTCTCCAGTCGTCCTTGTTAAAACGAAAGATGGAATTGGCGCTTTTGTGTCGATTACCGTCACCTTAACAAAATTACCAAAAAAGACTTTTATCCTTTACCTCGCATCGACGACGCCCTCGGCTGCGTGTACGGTGCCATGTATTTTTTAACTATTGACCTTCCGTCAGGGTACTGGCAGATAGCCGTCGACGAGATGGACCGCGAGAAGACCGCATTCATCACTCCTGATGGTCTTTATCAGCTTAAGGTGATGCCCTTTGGACTCTGCAATGCACCAGCCACATTTGAAAGAATGATGGACTCATTGCTCCAAGGGTTGAAATGGTCCACCTGCTTGTGTTACCTTGACGATGTTATTGTCTTTTCACCCACATTCGACTCGCATCTTGATCGTTTGTCAGCTATTTTGGACGTTTTTCGTCGAGCCGGACTCCAGCCTAACGCCTCTAAGTGCCGCTTCGCTCATCGTCAAATTTCCGTGTTCGGTCAACTTGTCGATGCCCAAGGCGTGCGTCCAGACCCAGAGAAAATTCGCGCAGTCTCGAACTTTCCCGTTCCGAAGACCACAAAGGATGTTCGCAGTTTTGTGGGGTTGTGCTCATATTTCAGACGCTTTGTTAAGGACTTTGCGACCATTGCACGCCCACTCACAGACCTCTTGAAGAAAGACGCCTCGTTTACCTGGGGCCATGACCAAGCGTCATCGTTTTCGCAACTTACGACACTGATTACAACGCCACCAATCATGGCTCAATTTGATCCATTAGGCCCAACCGAGGTTCACACGGACGCCAGTGGACACGGCATAGGAGCCGTGCTATTGCAGCAACAACGCGGACACGACCGTGTTATAGCCTGCGCAAGTCGACTGCTATCTCCAGCCGAGTGCAACTATTCCATCACGGAGCGCGAGTGCCTCGCCCTTGTATCGGCAGTCACCAAGTTTCGCCCATACCTGTACGGGCGCTCATTCCGTGTTGTCACGGATCATCACGCGCTCTGCTGGCTAGCCTCCCTGAAGGACCCCACGGGACGTCTCGCTCGTTGGGCTCTACGCCTTCAAGAGTACACGTTCTCTGCAATGTACAAAACAGGGCGATTACATCAGGATGCGGATTGTTTATCCCGCTACCCTGTTAACGAAGCAACCGATACCGACGCTATCACGGATGTTTTTTCCGTGTCGCAGCTGTTAAACATTGGCGAAGAGCAACGTCGGGATGCTTTTTTACGGGCCATCATTGACAAACTGGAGTCAAAGCCTCGCGACCCGTCCCTACGAATGTTTTTGGTAAAAGACGGCATCCTATATCGCCGAAACCTTGATTCCTTTGGATCAGACTTACTTCCTGTCATCCCAGCGCACCTGCGTTCCACTGTCCGGCATCAACTTCATGACGCTCCCATGACGGGCTATTTGGGCGTTTCTCGCACGTACGATCGGGTACTACGTCGGTTTTTTGGCCTGGACTTGCCCGCTCTGTTCGACGCTATGTCGCATCTTGTGAGCCTTGTCAGCGTCGTAAAACGCCATCTGCCCTCCCAGCCGGCTACCTTCAGCTGATCGACGTTCCCAACGAGCCTTTCTTTCGAGTTGGTCTCGACCTGTTCGGCCCTTTTCCACTCTCCACAGCCGGAAATAAATGAATTGCTGTTGCCACGGACTACGCGACGCGGTGCGCAATCACACAAGCACTCCCGACCAGCTGCGCTACCGACGTTGCGGACTTTCTGCTGTACGACATAATATTAGTGCACGGTGCTCCCCGTCAACTTCTAACCGACCGTGGCCACACGTTTTTATCAGCTGTCGTTGATGAAATCCTGAGGTCTTGCCATACCAAGCACAAATTTACTACTTCGTACCAACCCCAGTCAAATGGCCTCATGGAGCGCTTCAACAGGACCCTAACCAATATGCTTGCCAAACACGTTGCGCCAGACCACCAAGATTGGGACATTCATTTGCCGTATGTGACATTCGCCTACAATTCATCTCGTCACAAAACTGCCGGCTATTCGTCCTTCTATCTCCTATATTGCCGGGACTCAACTCTACCCTCAGACACTTTACTACCTGCAGCCACTGAATATGCTGGGGAAGCCATTGCCCGCGCCGACCACGCGTGCCAAGTCGCCCGTAACCGTCTACAGGCTTCACAGGCGCGCCAACAACAGCTCTACAATTCTCAACATAGGGACGTGCACTTTTCCCCGTGTTCTCTTGTGCTCCTCTGGTCGCCTACTCGGCGTGTGGGACTGTCTGAAAGAGTGATGTCGCCCTACACTCGACCATTCCGTATCGTTCGCCAAGTGACAGACGTCACGTACGAGATTGTTCCAACCGATCCAACAAAGTCATCGTCAGCTCCGAGCGACACCGTTCATGTGGCTCATCTGAAGCCCTATTACCCCCCTTCGACATCATCTTCGTAAATTTAGCACCGGGATGGTGCTTCTACCGCCGGGGTTTGTCATACAAAACAGCCGCTAAACACGGCTGCATTATAGAGGAGGACGAAGTCAGTTTTTGTTGGATGCTGGTCTGGCGTCATCTTGCTCGTCGAGTTCTGTGCGCTGTAAATAGATCATTAAGCAGGTTACTCGTAACAATATTATTATGAGGGACGCCGCAGTGGAGGGCTCCGGAAATTTCGACCACCTGGGATTCTTTAACGTGCACCCATATTTTAGCACACGGGCCTAGAGCATTTTCGCCTCCGTCACAAATGCAGCCAATGCAGCCGGGATTCAATCCCGCGACCTGCGGGTCAGCAGGCGAGTACCTTAGCCAATAGACCACCACACGCTCCCGGCACACCATTCGACCGTGACACCCTGCCAGTAATGTCATCGCAACTACAACAACCGCTCTCCCATTTATATGCTGTGAAAACGGCACATCATACACCATTCTAGTACACCATACCTACCCTTCCCCGTCATCCTCCCCTACCCCAACAAACTACAGAAGGCAGCACAAGAACATCAAACAGGTGGACTTTGCGAAAGCCATAGCTTTTGACTTATTACAAGGAGTTATGCACGAATACCTGTCGTGCCTTCAAAAGACGCTAACGACAAAAACAATTTTTTTCGCACAACAGCAAATTCTTCAATGATAATTACGACATCTCAACACTTGCAACAGAAGAATCTTGCCAAGCAAGTGAACGCGCCACATCGATTCACTTGTGTTGACGTCGCATTGAAGTGCCCACTCAAAATGCCGTGAAGTCAAGCATTTGTCCTGTTTTGTTCGTAATAACCAAACGTAAAGCACGTTGGCTTTTGGCAAGGCCGTAGACTCAACATTCTAAGTTTCGGTAAATTTCGTGTGGACATGCCTAAACTACAACACTCAATTTCGCAATGTTATACGTGGCGAGGTTCTGGCCCGAAATTCAGAAATGAAGCTTTTTAACTTGACTTTTTCGTTTATTATTCTTTCGTTATGATAAAACTAACGATATTAGGGTACTAATATTAGAGTTATACTCATTTTACAAACAGAGATGCAAGTTAATTTCTTATCCTTTCTGCAACTTGCAGGCTACCATGGCCGTGGTGGCTACCTTACAGTGTCAACTCCTCCTTACGTGTCTCCACTGGCGCACGCCTTCGTTGAAGCCGGAGAGACCTTGGGATACCCAAACATCGACCTTAACGGACCCATACAGACAGGTTAGCTCAACTGTATTGCCAGTAATGAAAATTAAAACAATCACAACTAGACTATGTAATTGCATTTCCCTCTTTCCGCACATATGTTACTCTACCTCGTTTCACTCTCAGAAAACAAAGGCAGGTATGTGTCAGCACCAAGGGCGACCGATGACGTTTGGACCTCCTCAAGCATATGCGATCCAGCAATAACTTCTGGTTTTAAAAATGGTGATACGAAAACAATAAGCCGATGATTGTGGTTGTTGAAGTTAACGTTGATATTGAATACACATCATATCCATTAATGACATTACTTCAATGACATTACTCAATGACATCAATGACATTACTTTACATCAATGACATTATTTCAGATAAGGTTCTATAAACTGTGAGGATGATCACTTATAATGATTTCTTCGATTCATTAAGATATTGTGAGCAGCTGGGGTCGTTTCATGAACTGGCAGGAGAAATCTCAGCCACGCGCTTCCTTACACGTGGTCTCTGATATCCGCATCGCCGGCGCGCAAAACATAGTTAAACCAAAGCATGCCCAACAGAGCACACGAGCGTCGACAGGCTAGTTCTAATACCAGGCACTCAAGTCCAGAAGTAAAGACACCTTTAAAGGGACAGTAAATAGCAAAACGATTTTCGCTTTCTTATTAAAAGCTTTTAACGAGCACAGAAAATACAAGAAAGGGACAGATGAGCACTAACTCTCAACTAATTCATTTTTGAAAGGAATAAAGCGTATGCGTTCCTGGAAACCAACATAGAGCATGTACAAATCATGTGACAGGCAACCATAAAAAATATGGCTAAAAAGAATGAGAAAACTGTACTCCTTATCTGTTAGAGCCACCGAAGGTTGACTGATACATTTGTTTGCACACCTATAGATGAGGAAGGCTTTTGTGAGTTCACGTCGTAGTTTATTTCTATGTGAGAAAAAAATATCTGTATCCCAAAACACGGGATCAAAAAGGCATGATTTAGCGTGATCTGACAAGTGTGAAAATGTTTCTTTTCCTAGTGAGTTCGCAGTCTCTTTTAATCGTGTATTGATGCAGCGGCCAGTCCGTGGAAATATGGAAACGTGTACATAGGACAGACTGGCCTCTGCATCAATATTCGACTAAAAGAGCATGCTAACTCACTCGGAAAAGAAACATTTCACACTTGTCACCACCACCACCACCACCACCACCACCACCACCACCACCACCACCACCACCACCACCACCACCACCACCACCACCACCACCATCCTGACTATTTCCACTGCAAGACAAAGGCCTGTGCCATGTTCCGCCAGTCAACTCGGTCCTGTGCTTGCTGCTGCCATTTTATACCCGCAAACTTCTTAATCTCATCTGCCCACCTGACTTTCTGTCTCGCCCTAATCCACTTGGCGTCTTTGGGAATGCCGTTAGTTACCCTTAATGACCAGCGGTTATCCTGTCTACGTGTTACATGCCCGGCTTATGCCCATTTCCTCTTCTTGATTTCAACTATTATATCCTTCACCCCGGTTTGTTCCCTGGTCCACTCTGCTCTCTTCTTGTCTCTTAAGGTTACACCTACCATTTTTATTTCCATTACTCGCTGCGTCGTCCTCAATTTAGGCTGAACCCTCTTTGTAAGTCTCCAGGTTTCTGCTTCGTAGCTAAGTACCCGCAAGATGCAGCTGTTGTATGCCTTCCTCTTGAGAGATAGTGGCAATCTACCTGTCAGGATTTGAGTTCTTGCCAAATGTGCTCTATCCCATTCTTATTCTTCTAGTTACTTCAATCTCGTGGTTCGGATCTGCGGTTATTACCGGTCCTAAGTAGACATAGTCGTTTACAACTTCTAGTGCACTATTCCCTATCTCGATGCGCTGTTCTCTTCCGAGGTTGTACAATACTTTCGTTTTCTGCAGACTAATTTCAAGACCTACCTTTGTACTTTCCTTGTCTAACTCGGAAAGCATGCCTTTGCGGTCATTTGTTCTGCGATACAGATATTTTTTTCTCCCATAGAGGTAATCTAACACGAAAACGTACGGAAACCTTCTATATCAATAGATGTGCAAATAAATGCATTAGTCGACCTTCGGTGGCTCTAACAGATAGGGAGTGCGCTTTTCTAAATTCTGTTTAGCTATATCTTTTTATGTTTGCCTGTCACACAACTTGCGCATGCACTGTGATGGTTCCCAGGTACTTATATGCTTCGTTCCTTTCAAAAATAAATTATTTGAGAGTTAGCGCTCATTTGTCTGTTTGTTGTTGTTGTTTTGTGCTAGCTATAAAAACTCTATAATATGAATGCATACCAACTCACCAAGCTATCTGTTTTACTACAATACCATTTTCACTCATTAGTAAAGTACAAATTCATAATCCGGTGAACCACACTATTACCGCTACATGACGCTAATTAAGCGAGTAAACGTGCGAAAACGAAATGGGGGGGGGGGGCAACGCCGCCTTGAGATTCCTGCACTAAACATCTTGACGTAAGAAACTTTAGGATGTCTGCTGGCTTCTATAGAGCTTCTACTCAATAAAAATGCAGTGCGTTATCATCTGTGAGTGCCACAGACTTAGCATACGAAGTTTCACATTTTTTTCATCGAAGCAATATTACGAAGTTATAGAATTTACATTTTGAAATATCTTACGTCACACAGAGAGACTTTGGTGCGAAATTCTAAGTTGATACTTCAACCTTGATTTTTTTCGCTAACAATCAACCTATGGTGGTCCGACATATGGCATTAGAGTTCTCAGAGTGAAATTTTTCAAATAACCTCAAATAATGGTTCCTCTTTAGTGTCCCTTCAAAACTAACAAGTACAGAATACTACGACTTAACTTATGCAATCGGACGAACCGGTATTAGGCTGTACTTGAAATATTTAATTTATTTAATCGCATGAAGGTCTCTTTTATTCGACGTCAGCGACCTTTGTTCCCTATTCCGGATGCATCACATTTCTATGACTTATTGTGTGCAACATCACTTGTGGATATATTTTGCGTGAAGACTCAGAACCAAATGTGTTTCTGAGTAAGTGCTCTCAAATGTGAAATACAATGATACGTGTAATCTCTATTGTGTGCTCGGTGGTCTCAACCTAAAGTATGTGTGCTTATACGCAAGGGTTTTGTGCGTGAGGGCTTAATTCACTTTTCAGTCGGCTTCGGCAATCACATGTCCGCCATAATAATTCCATGAAATTCTGTCATGCAATGAATACCAGCACGAGACGCTTATGCGGGTACCAGCCCAGCTATGGAGATATCACATGCAGTATCGTAAACCTCATTTTGTCTATTGTTCATACAAGAACATGTACATATGTTGCTCTTGTGTAACGTATTCACAGCAATATATCTTACTTGTGGAACTTGGGGGCTGATCGAGAAGTTTAATCTGCTCTCAGACGCTCACACCAGAGGACGAATTGACAAATGAATACTAAATGTTTTATATTCGTTTGTGTTGTTTATGATTGATCATTCGTTTTTATTATAATGCGCCTAGTACCCCGGATGAATTGAATTTGACTCTTATGCGCAGTTGTAGCTGTCAGGCTTTTCTGAACAAGGGCACAATAGCCCAAGAAGTTCTGCTTTTCAGAGCCAAGCATATAGATGTCATGTGGTAAGCTATGCCCTTGTTAAGGTGCTTAACTCGAGCAGCACCACAGGCTTCACTTCAGTACAAGCGGTCTAAAACTGTCGAAATTTGCTTCTTCATGTCTCTTGCTACCTTCGTGTTTGTAAGTGCTGTTCAGTTCAGGGTACTAAACTCAGATATAATAACGTAGGCATCCAGGACTAAAGGTGATGCAAGGCTCAATTGCAGTAAAGATGGTGGTTACTTATGTAGGACAGGAATTATTTCAATCAATCAAATCAGCAATATTTTATTTTCGTAATAAACAACGCAACATGTTACAGCAAAAACTAAGACGCAAGAGAACAATGCTGCTTTCCCGCAGCTTGACTAAGCTCTGGGTACCCTTTCAGCAGTAGCGACAGTGAGTTGTTCCGGAACATGGACGATAATACTGGAGTTAGCATTATTAAGCCCAAACAATTTGTTAAAATATTCAAGCGCAAACACGCATACAATGCATATTGCAACACGAAATTTTAACGTTGTGTCTAGGTCATTTGTTTGCAAGCTAATGTTCGACTCTATCTAAATTAATTATTCTCATTGGAATTGATACCTCTCTGTTGAATTAATCAGCATAATTAGGCCGCATGTATCTTTATGATTTTGGTTAGGCGTGGCTCTGTCATACACAACAAAGTTTGCTTCGCTCAGTCGTGCACTGAAAAAAACCTAATTAAGCTTAGTTAGGCTTAAATAGACTAGATCTGCACCCTAACCACTAGTATTACTGCGAACTAATACAATTGGCATCTGATTAGGGTTATATGTGTTTAATAAATTTTCACCTAAGTAGTCTTGATTCCCTCGATTTGTTTGAAATGAAAAACGAATTTTGAGGGCTCGTTTTTTTTTGTTAGCCAAAATATTATTAAAAAGTAAGAGACAGCAGAGCTAAAAATGTATAGGGGGCGTTAGCTTCAGTAACGGAGATATAAACGGAAAAAAATGGCCCCGTATCTGCATGTAATCCGCTAATGTCGTCGAAAGACGATAGTCTTGCGTGTGGAGAGAGTGAACAAAACGTTTATTTAATGTTCTGCGCAAGAAAATAGGTAAATGGTATTCCGGAGGCGCTGCGTTAGAGGGCCACAAGCATGCAGCGGAGGCGAACGAGCGCATCAAGTCGCGTCACACGTGAGACATGAGCCCCATCCGGCAGTCTTTTTTTTCTTTAAAAAACAAAGCGCGTGGCCCTGAGCTGAGTGTGCACGCCAGTCTCAGAGGTGATAAAGTGTAGAACGCATGGCGACGGGTAGGTGCCACCACCGTGTCCTCTTAGCAAAGCGTTGGAAACACTCGCTCCTTAATGCAAGCGTTGCATGGTCAGCGCAGCGTGATAAGCGCTATGGTTCTTAGAATTGCTTATGCATGCATTTTCTAGTAAAAGACGAACATGCAGAATACATACGTGTAGTTATGGTGCCTCAGATATGCGCAATAATTCCTTTTTAATTGACAATCGCACACGTATGAACGCTGATCCTTGAGCAACATCGGTGGGCGCTGCGGATGGGGTCAGCCGTTCGGGGTATCGGCTGGTGCTGTTTAGAGTATCCGGTTGGCATTTATGGTGGACAAACAGACAAACGTATAGACCGACAGACCAAAGTTTTCGCGTCAAGGGTCCCTGAGAAAGACTATCGTCTTTAAAAATATTAAAGCAAATGAAAGAATAACTTGCCCACCGGCCGGTACCGGACCTACAACCTTTCCATGCTCGCCCAATCGAGCTAAGTGCTGCAGCTATGCGCTACTCCATAACATGCAACAGGCACTTGCAGGCTGACAGGGGTCCTAGGCTTCGATACTCTGTATAGATTTAGTCAGGCACGTGACTGCGCCGTGCACCCTCAAAACATGATCTCGCACCTGGAGCGCCGTGATGGAGCGTACACCGTGTAGGTCATTCAGCACCTGTACCAGCCTGTATAATGTAACCTTGTTGCGTTGTTGTTGTCAAAAAGTCGCAAACTTCCACACACAGGCTTCGCCATCCCTCAGAGCACCCTTAGGCGAGGTGCCCGCTGCAGCACAGCGAAAGCCTTCCTGGAGCCAGGCAGGGGACGACCTAACCTGCACATACTAGTCCGTGCTCAAGTAACCAAGGTAACCATAAGGGAAGCTCATTTTTTGGACAGAGACTTTATTGCTTTGATGGGCTGTGGGCTAAAATCAAGACATTGGTATTCTGTGTTTCGAGCATAGCGGAAGCAGATCTCGGAGGCCACACAGGAAGAAGCACGCGGTTGGGATCTGCTCCACCAGGCGCCGATAGAATACGAACTGCTCTCAGTTTGCACGTGAAGACAATTTTTTTTATTATTTATCGTGACTACTATTTAGCTTTTGTTTTGAGTGAATTGATTATTCACAGTGATGCGTATTGAGTGAAATATTACCTTGAAGTTGAATTCATTATTTTAGACTAGTTATTCTGCATGTTTTAGAAACCCCAAAGAAGTGCTTGCAACAGTAACACGAGTGCCACTAGGTGTTCGCGCTAATCATAAGTAAAACACTTCGCATGCAGTCCTTCACCCAGATCGAAAATGCTCTTCCAAGTGTTTTAACGGACTTTGACCTTGATCGAAATTTTATTGTTACAAGTGAAATGACTGACGTTCTCAGCTGATGTGAAAATGTTACGTGCTCGAGCACCCCAAATCAAAATTTTTACTGCAACAAGTTCGAAGCATCTTTACTCCCTGCAATTTGCTTAGTCCTAGGCGTTGTCTTAAAGCTCTTGTATGCACGCATGTGATGCGCGTAATCATAGTTCCGCGAATGATTGTACTCCACAGGCAAACTATTCCACCACCCGTAAACTTTATGGGATTTGGAATTACCTTGAAATGTTGGGAAACAAAAATTTCCTCAATCACATGCGTGTTGCTTTTCAAAGTTTGCGTCAAAAATTTTTCATTCAAAACGCCTTACAGGCCGAATTAAGGGCATTGAGTAAGGGGGGCATCAGTAAATATATTGCAAACCAATATAGACAAAACGTAAAAGAACAAGGAAGCAAACAAAAAGAACACAAATGAAAAACAGCAACGCGAACAAAGTTATACCATAGAAAAACGCAACGAAGTCAGGTTGTCACGGAAAGGTTCATGGTTGGAGATGGATAGGATGTGATCTGGAAGGCTGTTTCAATGTGCTATGGCTCGAGGTAATGGTGACGAGTTAAAAGCCCGTGTGTGACCATAAATGCTCATGAAACTGCGTGCGTTGTGAATGCGTCAAGATGTGCGCAAATGGACATGAATTGACAAACAGTGGCATTTATTACTGTAGATGTACCTATGAAATAAGCATAAAAGGTCAATTGCGCGGCGTAGATCTAATGATGTTATTGGAAGGTCTCGTTTTATTAGGGTGATGTTTAAATGATAACCGTAGTTACTAGCTATGAATCTCGCTGCCCTATTCTTGATGGCTTCCAACGTATGGACTAGGTAATCTTGATGCGGTGACCATGTGGATGATGCATACTCTAACTGTGGACGAACATGTGTTAGATATGATAATGCACGTACGTTATAAGGAGCGTTGCATAAGTTTCTGCGCAGATATCCGAGAGAATGGGAGGTTATTGAAGAGACAACTGCTCTGTGTGTATTCCAAAATAAGTCTGATGAAAGCTGAACACCGAGGTATTTGTACAATTGTGTGGCTGAGAGAAAGGTTTTATCAATATTATTGAGAAAAGATGGGTGTCTACGCTTTCTGGTGAACGAGATTAATTTGCATTTAGAGGCGTTAAGGAACATCTGCCAGGCTTTGCTCCACCAATAGGCTAGATTAAGGTCATTTTCGAGAGCGGAATGATCGTCAACATATTTATTATTGCGGTAGATGACGCAATCATCTGCGATCAGCCAAACTGAGGATGAAAGGTTATTGGTCAAGTCATTAATGTATATTAAAAAGAGTAATGGACCCAGTACACTGCCCTGGTGAACACCAGACGTGACATCGCATATGTTAGATGATGTGCCGTTAATTGCTGTATATTGCTGACGGAATGACAAGAAGTTACTTATCCAGGAAAGTGTTAATCAATGCAGAGAGAAGACAATTGAGAGATTAAACTATATTGAGGGATATTATCAAAAGCTTTGGAAAAATCGATAAAGAGGCAATCTGTTTGATCATCGCTGTTCCCATCTTGTGGCGGTCAGTGGTCCATACGAACAACTGAGTGTCGCATGAGTAGGCTATTCTGAAGTCATACTGATTAGAGAAAAAGAAGTTATTTGATTCAAGGGGATCTTAAATATGAGAAGCTATATTATTTATGTTCAAGTAGCTTGTAAGATATGCATGTTAGTGAAGAGGGTCAATTGTTACGGGACGAGTGCCTGTCACGGGACTTGGAAACGGGGACTAGCTTGCCAATCGTCCAGTTCTTAGACAGTAATGAATTTACAAATTCATTGTAAACAAAACAGAACAACTTACGAACTAGATTTGCAAACTCCACAAGCATTCAGTTCTACCTATTTGAATAAAATGACAACATTTTGTTTCGTTGAATATTCATTTTCGAAACATTGAGCAGTCATCTTACTTTGTGATGTGCCCAAAAATCTTGCATCAGGAAGTTTCTGGAAAGTGGACATTGGCTTGCATATTTCCGAATATCTGAGCCAGCGGTTCATAGCAGGGCCTTCATTCTCCGAAAAAGGTTACACTTCTACTATAGTGCTGTTCTCTTCGTTCTCTGGGGAGAACTTGTGGTCATTAAGAGATCTCAAAACAAGCCAAACAAGTTGAATAGGCGACACCGATTTTGTGCGTGCGTGTACAATGGATTGTCGTCCGATTTCTTCTTGACTAAGGTAATCGCAAGCTTGTTTAACAATATTGTTTGCTTTGGACGCTTTGAAAATCAACACTGTCAAACTTTTTCAAGCACTTTCCGAGACAGAGTAATGGTCAACTCATAATTTCTTGTGTGAATGAAAGGCATGCTTGAGTAAAGACTGTTATTAAGAACTGTTAGTAAGGAGTTAGTAGTAAGGGCTGTTAGTAAGGACTGTAGGTATCTTTTTTTGTGTTTGTGATGAGTTTTGGTGTGCGAACTTGAAATGAACTACATGTAGAGAAAAACACCCAAGCTGGTGCATAGTCTTTTCCATTTCCCTTTCCATTTCCGAAAAAAAAGCAGTTCTTTGTACTCTTCATTAAATGCTCGTCAGATGTCAGTGAACAATATGTGCACGGATATCTGAACGCATATAGTTTGGAGTGCCCGTGGTCGCATGCCTGTAGCGTACGATATGTTAGATAGACAACCCCTACATTTTGTTTTTGAGTGGTATATATTCGAACATTTCCGCAGAAATTGGCCTCTTGCGCAGACCTCAGCACAGAAATCAGCATTAAAAACTAAGCTAAACACAAAGTACAGCATGATCAGTGCTCATCTTGTACTGCGTCTTTCATCCCATATTTCATGCTTATTTATTTCGCCAATGTCACACCAACTTGCCCAAACAGAAGCACTGTAACATGCGGCCCACGTATCATTCAGTAGTGGCCCACTCTGCACATTACTGCCTTCGTTCTACGCTTCATTTTTCTTGTTGACAATACGTTCATAAACCTTTAGCTGCAGTACACGGCTGTCTGCATGCAAAAAAAGGAACTTTTTGGGCAACGCCGACGAACGAGTTTCTGTTCTAATGCCTTGAAAAAAAAGACCGCCCGGTATACATATGTTTCTCGAATCCCAGCGCAAAATATTTTTGAGATGTTCAGAAATGCAGCCAATATTTGAAGCATGCGAACGCTTCCCTCCAAATATTAGCTGACATGGGGTTTAACGGCATTCACTGCCCTACCTCCTTTTCCCTAAAACCTTCGTTACTACCCCAGCTCTCATGGCACAAAATTAACCCTTTGGTCCTGCCGTCCTTGAAAAAGGACAGGAAGAAAGTTTGCTCCCAAATGTGACAGAATTAAGTGAGAAAATAAAAAAGGTGTTTGAACTATCCTCAGTACACCTGCGCAAGCGTAGGTAGTAATTTTTTCGTCGTCTTCTTTTCAACTCTGAAAAGTTGAAAACAAAATGGCGGAATGCGATAGCGATGACACTCGTCGCAACCAAATAGTAAAAGGCACCTTACTGCTTAGCTATTATATCTCTAGCTATTGTATCTTTCGCTTTGTTTCTAGGATGCTTAACTTGTTATTTATAAAGCGGCTCTTCCCTAATACACTTATCACTCGTGGCCGTGAACAATCTTCATGTCCTCAATATCCTCCAGGACTCAGTAGTTGTAAGACCCGAGAATGAAATCAGGTGACTCTATAGGTGTAGCTTTTAAAGAAGCTCCCTATTTCACGCTATTCTAGTCAAGAAACCTGCCGTCATAAATTAGATAACAAGAAAGCAGTGTCTAATGGCATGATAGGCATAATGAATTTTCATTCGTTTTATGGATTATAGTATTTGTGCGTGATGAGTTAGAAGAAAACGATGATGAAGTGCAGTTCAATCAGCTTGCTCTTGCCAACATGGGTGGAATTATTTTGGCACTGCGAAGCACGATTCGGCAATGTTTTATGATGTTGTATCTTTCAAAGTGTTCAATAATTAGGTGGTGGCTATTCAAGTGAAATGACGAGCTGTATCACGAGTGCGAAGACTTGCCATTCGGCAGTTCAGGTGCTATAACTAATACGTAGTCGTGTGTTAGTTTCACAATAATAACTTAAATTGCACTAATAGGGTAAAAATAAATTTATGTATATTAATTCATCATATTTCACTTTATAACCATAAGATTTATGACATAAATATCGTGATTTTCAAGTTATACCAAGTAAACTACGTTCTTCATACAGTCATGTTATGCCATACCAAGTTTGGTATCCATACCATTATCGAAACGGCCAGAAGAGCTAAAAGTAGTAGGCGGATAGATAGATAGATAGATAGATAGATAGATAGATAGATAGATAGATAGATAGATAGATAGATAGATAGATAGATAGATAGATAGATAGATAGATAGATAGATAGATAGATAGATAGATAGATAGATAGATAGATAGATAGATAGATAGATAGATAGATAGATAGATAGACAGACAGACAGACAGACAGACAGACAGACAGACAGACAGACAGACAGACAGACAGACAGACAGACAGACAGACAGACAGACAGACAGACAGACAGACAGACAGACAGACAGACAGACAGACAGACAGACAGACAGACAGACAGATAGATAGATAGACAGACAGACAGACAGACAGATAGATAGATAGATAGATAGATAGATAGATAGATAGATAGATAGATAGATAGATAGATAGATAGATAGATAGATAGATAGATAGATAGATAGATAGATAGATAGATAGATAGATAGATAGATAGATAGATAGATAGATAGATAGATAGATAGATAGATAGATAGATAGATAGATAGATAGATAGATAGATAGATAGATAGATAGATAGATAGATAGATAGATAGATAGATAGATAGATAGACAGACACGTTCAAAGTCACTGAAGTTCGCTGAAAAATGCTCAGCATTTATTAAATATGGCGTAGAGCGCATGGAACATCTGTGCTTGCAACTGTGCTTGCATACTTTTATTTCCTTGCAGCGCTGTTGAGGCATGCACTGAGAACCGAAGCAGTTTAGCAGTTCAGTGGGCGATGCGCTGGAACCCCGATTACAATATTGCCCCTTACTCTTGAAGGCGAAGCTCTGGTACTCTTAATTTTTGCAAGCTCTCTGCACCTAATGAGCCTCCACGACCCACCTTGCAGGTTATGTGTTTAAGAGAATTTTATTTCTGAAAAAAATCATACATACGCGGAAGACATTTATGTGCTATATTGTTCGTTCTCACGAGATGCTAATAAATCTTAATATACATTCAAATGCACAACAGGAATTGTTTTTACCTGTAAACAGAAATTCCAACGTATATAAAGAAAGCTATGCTCAGGGGTACGTACAATTCATCAAAAAGAACGAAAAACAACATTTAAGAAATGCGTGTAAGAATAAATAAGTACATATACAATAGTACATGCAGGTTCAGTGAATACTCAAACACTAGCCTACCTTCTCAGTAATAAAGGCAAGGCATGGGCACTTTGTTCTTTCAGAAAATAATAAATCGTGTTTACCACCGCGGGAGGAAAGCTTCATCTCCCAGAATGAATAACTGTTCGTTCAGATGTGTCAACATCATGGTTCT
The DNA here is from genome assembly GCA_013436015.1 of Rhipicephalus annulatus. Lineage (NCBI taxonomy): Eukaryota > Metazoa > Arthropoda > Arachnida > Ixodida > Ixodidae > Rhipicephalus > Rhipicephalus annulatus. The sequence continues at coordinate 1,086,664 of WOVY01000570.1, forward strand.
TAAGCGATGTAGCAGAAGAAACATGGCTCTCTAAGGGCGTCTCCGCAGGCATGCCAGTCCCCTCCGCTTCCACAATCCAAAAGCACCAATACACATTATCAAGACAACAATAATGTGATGATGACATCAATATTCGAGGAGCTTTTCTCAAAATGGGCTAAATGCAGAACCAAAACTACACAGATAAGGCTTTACTGGCCAATACATATACTCAACTTTGTTCTAAAACATTGAATAGAAATTATTATTATTAATCAATAAGTTAATAATACTGATTGGGAGGAAAGTAGACAGTATGTGTGTGCGAATAAAGACTTATTTGAGCTGGTTTTTGTTGTGAATTCAGCCCATTTTGAAAAAAAAAACATAACGCTCATTTGACGTCCCACCATCGTCTTAACATCTTTTTTCATCACTCGCGCTGATGTCAATGGTCATATTTCGCGTTTTCTTAAGAATAAAGCCTTTCAGCTTAATTGAATGAATGAATGAATGAATGAATGAATGAATGAATGAATGAATGAATGAATGAATGAATGAATCGGTCGTACTGAAACGCACTTCATATGTTCAGCCAAGTGCGAATGGTTCGATGGTTGTCTTAATTCCAGGTCTTGTTCGACGAAAACCGAAGAGCCCGCTCGGTGCTGTTCCGGTACAGGAGACTACAGCGTGCCGTCAGAGCCAGGCAAGAGATCATACTTTCTGCAGGGTCCATCGGCAGCGCACAGCTTCTAATGCTCTCTGGTGTCGGCCCACGCCTTCATCTGGAATCACTTGGTGTGAGTAGGCTTCCGTTTGATGCCCTGAACTGGTCGCTTTTCAATCTTGAGAAAACTTTAACAAGGCAAATTACACCCATCTGGTAGAAATCGAATGCCCAAAGTACATTTCATTGACTCATTCATGACTAGTCATAGCATGAAAATCATAACAAGTATGTCATGATTTACATGTCATGTTCCTACCGCTCTTGGGATTGTTTAGTTCACATAACATATTTAAAAACTGGTTCTGTACGACATGACTGCATAGCGAACACACTCGGCAGGCCGTAACGTGGAAATCATGACATGCATGTCATTTACTTCATGACTAAACGCTATACGCTCATGGTGCGCTGCGTTCGTTTCGCTAGCCTTTCATATACCAAAATTGGTATTACGTGACGTGAATGGATGACGATAGTATATGACTGGTTCAAACAAGATAACCTTGACATGCATGTCATGTAATAACAGAATTACATGTTACGCTCACGATGCGCTCACGGCCGCTTCGCTAGCTTCACATACACTAAATTTGTTATTACGTGACGCGAATGGACGACTAAGGTAACTGATACGTCTAAAGATGATAATCATGATATGCGTGTCATCTGAAGCATGACTACATGCTACGCTCACCGCGCGCTCGGGGCCGTTTCGCTAGCTTCACGTATACCAGGATTGGTATTAGGTGACGTGAAAGGCTGTTGAAGGTATATGATTGGTGCGAATGTGATAATTATAAAATCCGTGTCATGTGAGAACATGACTGCATGTTACGTTCACGATGTGCTTGCGTCCGTTCCCCTAGCTTCACATACACCAAATTTGGTCTTACGTAACACAAGCGGACGATGAAAGGAATGACACGTCCTAACATGATAATCATGACCCACGTGTCATATAAAACATGCTATGCTCATAGTGCGCTCGTGGCCGTTTGGCTAGTTTCTCATGTTCCGAATTCGGTATTACTAAATGTGAATGGACGACGAAAGTATATGCCTGGTGCGAAAGTGATATCCATGACATTCGTGTCATGTAACAACATGACTATATACCACGCTCATGATGCGCTCACAGCCGTTTCACTAGCTCCACATACTTCAAATTTGATATTACTTGCCATAAATGGACGACAAAGGTAAGTCACGCATTCAAACAAGATAATCAATGTATGCGTGTCATGTAAGACATGGCCAAATGCTGCGCTCATAGCGCTTGCGGCAGTTTCGCGAGCTTGACATATACCAAATCTAGTATTACGGGACGTGAATGGACGGCGAACATAATCTTCAGGCACAAACATAATATTAATGATATAGAAGTCATGTACAACATATTTTACATGCCTACCACAGCTGGGGCTGATATTGCTAGCACTATTTGTGCCGTCGTTACGTGACTATAAACAACATACGTGCATCTTATCCAGACACTTGAGTGTACATTTTATTTCTACTTATGTTTACTGTGCACTAAATTTAGGCGCCTCGTAACGTGGAGGTGAGGTGATTTTAAAGTGACATATCAACCTGCTTCATTCTTGCTTCGAATATCATCAATTCTCACTGTGTGTGGGACCTGCAAATTTTTATTGACCTGCGGTCACCTGGGTGGCCATTGAACAGCATTCAATTTATTGTATTCGTTGTGATACCATGTGAGAATCACTATGAGAATGTCTGCTTACTTGTTAATAACTTTTGTTACATGGCCAAAATTGAGTGAACCACTAATGAATACCGTGGGGAACGCCAGGCAGACGATTGCCAGTCAACAGGCTCCTACTTTTTTTACACTCCCCCAAATAAGCTCGCGCATCTTTCCTATATACGCCTGAGCAGCCTCCTCTCACGCGCAGTGTCGTCAACCTTGGGATCGGCGACGCGTCACAGCACGCAGCTCGTCGATTGGTCTAAAGCAAGTCTCGACAAATAGCAGTGATGTCAACGTCGCTGATCGCCGAGTTGACGTCACTGCTCGTGGAAGGAGGTTGGTCAAGCGTAGGAAAGATACGCAAGCTTGTTTGGGTGGTGTAAGAAAAAGTTGGAGCTTTTTGACTGGCCCTTTAAAGAAATTTTGAGTTGCCTATAAGAAATCAGCCCAAGTGAAATATTAGGTACTTATGTTGTTGACATAACGAGGCTTAAACTGGCGAAAATGATTATGTTACTGCATTATTGACATATTGCAGCGTCTAGTGGCCGCGCCGTGAACTATACTAGTAAAGTATAACACTTCAGAAAGGAGCATGGCAAACGTGCTAGCTACATAACTGCACACCCATTGGCTCCGTCAGGCATGCTCCCGTAACGCTGCGTAGAACCATAACAAATTGCACTGGCAGCAAATGGTGCAATGCTTCAGCGTGGAGCACCTCTCAGTGCCTTTGTGAAAGGGAGAAAGTGGGATGCGGGGATGTCAATGGGAAGTAGAGAACGGCAAGTCGCTGGTACGCTTGACCTCTTGGCCATCGACGCTACCTCTGCGTAGGCTAGAGTGCAAAGGCCGCGCCCTGAACACCCTTCGACGATACAGTCATTTCTTCAACAATATGTGAACTAAACACGGTTTACCGCGACACTCTCGCCTTCCAAGGGGCATGTTGACGCTTCCGCTGTACATTCAATCACAGGTTTCCTCGGTATCTCTGTAAAAAATGAGAATTCATGTTCTCTATCTGCTTGTCTTTACTTTCAGAATCCCTTGGAACCTTTCGCAAGTGTTTTAGCATAATCTTAGCGATGCTGAGGACGCATATCTGCCCTTCGTAGTAAATAATGACAGACTACGAACATTCACACCAGCTTGTGTTGCGGCTGGTTGGAGCATGTTAGTGAATAAGCAACGTTGCGCAAGTTACAAGAAGACGGGAGAGCAAAACAACACGTACAAAGCACATCAAACGAAGGATTTGATAAGCACGAAAGGCAACAAGCGCAGTAGTTCACCGTAGGAAAACAGCGCATGACCGGTTTGCCCGGTTTGTGCCAGTGTTCGTGCCTGTTAATGCTAACGCGCTGACTGCCCACATTAATGACTTTTCTTTTGTGTATCAATGGCAGAGCTGTTTAAGCTTTTTTTTTATTTGACGGATAGTGCGAACTGAAACAAACATCATCATATAGCAGCACGCACTGGCCTCGTCCACTTCTTCATCTACTGCTTATCGTCTGCTTCGGCCCCACAGCACGTTCACTGGCTTGTCTGGTGTGGGATGCAATAAGCGTCATGGGCGGCTGTGTTAGCCGAATAAATATCACGTATTATCAAGGTACAACTACTACTGTCACTAAACTTACGTAACAAGGAAGACGAAGTCCCGGGACGTCATCAATGCAGCCTTTAGTCATCAGCCTACAATCATTTAGGATCACGTAACACGTACTCACGTCACTAAAAATAACTTAACAACGCGTTGAACCTCGTCACGTATAGTTCATTCACGTAATACCATGTAACATCTAGCCAGCTGACTAAATAGGACATCACGCGACTACAATCAATGTAACAACACGTAACCTCTATTCGCATACTTTAAGTTACACAAAATTCAACCATCTCACAGGGTAGCCACCCGGTCTGAGAACTGGCTAACCTCCCTGTCCTTCCTCATTTATTATTCAACCATCTCACAAAAAACGAACAACATCACGTAACAGCAGGTGTCGTGACTAAAATACCTTGACAGCAAGTCACATGATATACTCGCGCTATAAACCACGTGATTAGCCACAATACAAAAACTACGAGACAGCTGCTCATGTCGCTGACATGACGTAGCAGTACCTAACATTAGTCAGCTGAGTAAAATAAGGTACAGTCACGTAACCACCCATCACGTGACCAAATATGGCACAATGTCACGTAACGAACATTCACGAGACTATTATCTGGTAACTTCGAGCAACAACTAGATACGCGACTGAAATGACGTCGTATCACGCAACTAGTGACGTAACATCAAGCAATATGGCGCAACACTCATGGGACCCAAATCATCACGTGACTTAACAAGTAATCACCTGATTTGTTTCTGAGAAAACCACGCAAGAGCTAGTCACGTGATACGTACTCACGAAAACCACTTCACGGGTGCAGTGTGAGAAAGTGACCCCCCCCCCCCCCAAGAAAAAAAAGAAGAGAATAATAGCCAAGCCTAGCCACAATTACTAAGAATAACTTCGAATCTCTAGAAAAAGCTTAGAATTAGAATGCAAAACGGAATCAGCTAGTTCGAACGTTAGCTCTGTCGTTGGTTACAGCCTCGCACTATTGGTGCAAACTTCGCACATGTTTTTTTTTTCATTAAATTATTGATACCTTCGTCAGGTCCAATGCTTGATGTACTTTGCATGTGATGTTATTGTGTCCCGCCTTCTTGCAATAGCTTCTCATTCTAATACAGCTACCAGCCCGTACGATCTCTTAGTTCTTTCAGATAACAGCCCTCAGTCACTGCACTTTTGTTCCGTTCTCTTTTCCCTTTCCCAGATTCCGGTAATAAGTGACATTCCCGTTGGGGAAAACCTGCAAGATCACATAGGCGGCGCTGGCATCAGCTTCATGATCAACGACTCTGTGTCTGTTGTCAGAAAAAGATTCAACCCGAAGACGGCCTTCGATTACTTCATTAAAGGACAAGGTAAAAAAATCTGTTCTGTTGGGAACAAACATCCACTCATTCCCAGAGTTGGCGATAACGCGTTACAAGTATAACGCCGTAGCTTGTAACGCAATACTATTTCCAGTAACACAATTCATACTCGTTACTATTTCGTAACTGTAATGGGTAGTGCAGTTACATTAACATTTTTTCGGTAACGTGAATTGTCACGCTAATCGTTACTTTTTATTTGAATCATTCCCGGAGTCTTAGACACAGCTTCTTCGTCACGTAGGCGCCAACTTCTCCGAGCTATTCTTAGGTCACGACGGCGAACTGGGTAATGGAATACCTTTTTAGGTAACGTAAGATGATAACGCGTTCCTTTGCAAACACGATAGTCTTTCTCGGGATACTTCAACGCAAATATTTTCGCCTGTATTCTTGTCTGTTTGTTGGTGTTTGTCTAACGATTCAGCGTCCCTGTGAAATTTTAGGCTCATGCGCAAAGCCCATCCGTCTTAATCTGGTGTCTACGTTTTTCCCTCACCCCCCTACTGCTGAATTTTGTGAAACAAAAGGCGTACATTACGCATATTTCAGGCGTGACATCAATAGGTAACTGTTAGGCAGTAAGTATTTTTTTAGGAGATGCATATAAATGTAATCCTAAAGACCGAAGCGTTTATTGCACTGCGCTGATAATATGACCCCGTGAAAAAAAAATGGGTGCTCGTAACGCTTCACTGAAAAAATTCAAAGGCTTTCTTTAAAACGACCTGATCCGGTGCTGCCACCTCTGACACCTACCTGTGGCTCTGTGTTCTAAAGAAGCTTCCGTGTTTTCACGCTACTGCCAGATGGCGCGATATTTTACGAAGTGCGCGTGGACAGAAAAATGTCGTCTTTTGAAGTCCTTTACCATGAGTCGTAGAGATACAGGACAATATTTCTTGCTTAGCGCGACGAGTAACGAATTGAGTTTCTTTTTTTCTGTAATGCATACAAAGCTGCTCACTCCTTCGTAAGTTCCAAAAGCTCCTGCATCCGGCATGTTTGTTAACGACTTCATTAAAGAATGTTCCCAAAACTGAACAAGGGAATGAAACTTCGGGTCAGCTTGGACACTTTCTATGAAGGCTCACTCATCGCAGCTTTCGCCGTTCAAAACCTGCACTGATCCTTGCGCAAACCGCATAGAGAACGAGAATGACTGTAAAGGTCCTAAATTATATATTTCTTCATAAATGTTCAGATAAAAAACTGCCCCGTGGCTCCCTCTGACCAGACGAGTGCACGTCCCTGATCAAGAAATACACGGCGGCAAATGCAGTTGCGACTTCCAAAAAGCGACTGAGAAATTACTGTGTAGTGACGGATTACATCCTATGACATGGTACTAGCGAAATAGACGAAAATGAGCAGAAGAAAAACAGAAGTATACTAGTCTGGTGCCGGTCTCTTATCTCACTGGTACCATTACACAGAAAGTAATCCGGCAGTATGCAGTAATATTTCTGTCACTTTTTGGTTGGCACTGATGTAAGCAACAAAGAAAGCATTCTTACAGGCCTTGTTAAAGTGAAGAACAGCTTCACAAGCATAGAATGAGGCAGTGCCATTGAGAGTTGAGGTCTGTTTTACAACCCCCTAGAGGCCAAACACGTATGTGAAAGAGGTACAATTGTCTATGAACTGCTCCACTAAAGGAGCATTGAAAGGTCACCTGTGTGGTGATGGCGCATGCCGCGAAGAAGGGTTTGAGGTAGTGGCCGCCGGTTGATGTTTACCACTGGATGCGGTAACAGAGGTTAAAAGCATTGTCGAATGTCATGCGAATGACCAGATCGTCGAGCGAGACAGTTTGACGGCCCGGGTATGTGCAGAGCTGACTCCTCCGAGAGAGGAAAGGAAGAGTTTAGAATCACTCGCTCACGCGGACAGTACGTAGTCGGACACGGGCATCGGAATAATACATACGGCACTATGCCAGTCTCGTCCTTATCTCTTATTTCGCCAGTGCAAAGCCATATTATTCGCAATATCAACAAGCCCAACTTTCCGCCTTAACGATAACTTTCCACGTTATCCTTATTACAAATCGCTCACTTTAGTGGCGTCCATATACAGTCACCCACAATGACGTTCTAGTTGTTTTGGCGCTCGACTGCTGATCTGCATGTCCAGGGATCGAATACTGGCCGCGGCGACCGCAGTTTCTGTCGAGGGGAAAGTACTCGAGGCCCGCGTAAGTGCACGTTTAAGTGCACGAATAAGTGCGCGTTAACAACCACAGGTGCTCGAAATTTCCGGAGCCCCTCACCGCCGCGTCTCTCGTAATGATATTGTGATTTCGAGACATCAAACCAAAATAAATATTATTTTACGGCTACAGTTTGCATATACACACACAGAATGACGTAAATTGGGAGGCCGCCTGTAATAGGAGCCCAAAAATATCGGTACCTCACGTCCCGATTCTCACGCTACCAATTGTCGTCGAAGATGACTGTAGTGAATTACGCTACCTGCTAAAATTTAAACGTCAAACTTTATTTTAGTCGTATCTATGCTTATGCCTATTTTTCTGACTAAATATTTAACATTGACCTCGCTCTTTATGCCACATGATGTTTTGCACAGGTGGTCAGAATTTACAAACATACGGAAAAATTTCATTTCCCAGCAGTTCCAGCAGTTGTATTTCCCATTTTCCTTCCGTCATTTTACCGTGGTTCCTCGCGTTGACGTCCGCTGCAACTTGGAGACCCTCACCAGGGATGAACTAGAGGACAGTGCGGCTTTTAACACACAAATACTTCGTGCACTAGCTCGTGGTGGCACAGTGTTTCCTAGTTATACATGAAGCACAAAATTGCTGTTGGTGCTTGAAGAAGCCGCTGCAGGTGACGAAAAGCTAAAAAAAAAATTGTTCAAGGGTGATCCTGTGGATCTTCCTGATGAGACCTTTAGTTTGTAATCTATTACAGGACAATATATTTGCGTTAAAAGAATTCCCTTCTTAAAGAAAGTAAACTGTGCATGAAAAAAAAATCTCTGTAAACTGTAATCAATTCCAAATTTACTACTTCTTAGCTGTTACATACAAGTTTGACTCATAACCCCCTTTTGTTACCCGCAATATGTTTTGTTGTATTCTTAGTAATACGGAATGTCGTAGCTTGATTGGCGCCAGAAACTATTCCAGAGCTGATGGTACTCTCACAGCCGCAGTGCCCTGATCACACGTGTGAAGACGGGGACGTGGCATGATGATCTGTTTCGTCATCCTGTAGTTCGAGTTGGCAGTAAAAAAACCAAGATATCCATCGAGTGAGAGTGACACACAAAATACTTCCAAAATTATAACAAGGAAACGAAAGCAAGTGCAAATTCACTTATTATCGACAGCTGGTGAAAACAAAAGATGCAAAAAGCCGCTTAACAGCGGTTGAGTGCTAAAATAACCATGAAACAGTGGGCAACAGCGGCTAATTGTTGAAAGGAAAACAATATCTCACATAACGCATGACCAGACAGAGGCCGCAAGTACATATACCATTGCGTCAATACTTGCAGTTTTTTTTTCCATAGAACACTGTTGAGTCGTTGATCTAATTGCGTTTGTACGACGTCCTTTAAGTCGACTACTCATTCAGAGAAAGCCAGAACTAATCATTCAGACCTCGTATTAGGCTAGGCTGTGTTGATTATTTCTTTAGTGCGCAAAAGCACGAGCCAATGCATGGACACACAGAAAAGAAGACGAAGAACAATGACAGCGTCTGTGACGCACATATATTCTTTAACCCTCAACTGGCGTGGTTTATTCTACAGGCTGCCTATGAAACACTGGGAGCCGTTCACTTTTATACAGTATTTACACGAGATTCCAGGCTAATCATTGCGTTCGGGCGCCCGCAGGTTTTGTTCATTTACATAATCATGCGTCTTCTGTTAAGCCATCGATTACCTACAGGGAATTCGCAGTGCAATCCCTGTTTCTTCAGGCACTGTTGCTTCTTGCTATCGAGCATGAATATAATCCTAGTAGCCCAATTTATCATCCGAGTTCAGCTAGAAGTGGCGAGGGAAAAAAATTGGGTTAAATCCTTTTATCTGTTTTTATTTCAAAGTCTTTGAATCTCACAAAAAAAAAACAGCACCAATAACGAGGGACAAGCAGAGAAGGAGACAGACAGCGGCACTGACACACAGAATGCCCCTATCTGTCTCCTTCTTTTCTTGTCCCTCGTTATTGGCACTGTTTTTTTTATGTGAATCAAATCGTACCAGCTCGCCCAAGCAACCATATTAGCTAGAGTCTTTGAAACCCGCTGACTGTCCTGGTGGTTGAACAAAATATCTTCCGACACACCTTGGCTTTCCGCAGGTCCACTGACTGTGCCTGGGGGCGTGGAGGGTATAGGTTTCATTCGCACCAAGTACAACGCCCAGCACACGGATTGGCCCGACGTCGAAGTGCACTTCGTATCGAGTACTCCGGCAGCCGACGGAGGTAGCACTATTCGCCGAGTCATGGGCATGACAGACGAGGTGTGTTCATCGCTGTTCGTCTGCGCGACATAATAGAGAGTTATAGTATACCAGGCTTACCGGGTTACCGGGTGTACTGTGATACCGGAATCGAAGTGCGCATGCGCAGATACGTACGTCGCCCGTACCGCTTCCCGTACGCGCGGTATTTTTCAGATTTCACGTTACCGTCGTAGCGTAGGTGTACGTAGTGTAAGTAAACATGGCGGTGCTCTCGGACACCCGCTTCGAAGTAATTTTGGCGTAGTTGTTCAAAGATTCACCTTGTTCGCAGCAAACGACTGTTTAAAGTGGCTTCGCTTGCCTTCAGTTAGCTTCGATGACCAAGTATTACGGATAAGCTGGCGTAGTTTTTGAGATAGCTTCCCATTTCGAACGCGTTTAGACCTAACTACAAGATCGATGTAAACAAATCGGCTATATAGATGTTTTCGTGTTTGGTGCGTGGTTGATAATTGTTTGATTTTATTATCACTAAAATAAACTTCTGACAATGCTTCGCGCGGTGGCGTAGGCAAACATTCTCGTTTTCTTTTCATTTTCACTGTTCAACTTATTATCCATCGAATAGGTGGCGCCACCATCCCAGCTGGGGCACGTAAACCACATAAACGCTATCCCGCTAAACTATAAGACGCTGCCCACAACGAACGTTTGCTGCACGGTAACGCCATTCTCCTAACCTACGCTATCACGCTAACGCTATACTATAACTGCCTAATGTAACATTACTGGGTCTGTATGGAGTGAATGATGGCCGCATTATAGCGATGTACTTAAATAGTTATTATAGCGAACTTCCGTCTAATGATTTCTTACAGGGTCTGTGTTCTCTTAATACTCTGAGAAAATATATCTTGATTTATATATTGGAACACGCCTGTGAATGACGCATACAGTGCCTATTACAAATCAGTCCTGCTGAAGCGCACAAAAAAGAGGGACGTTCTCGAATGCGGAAGTTTGGCGACCACTCGTCTTTAGTGTGAAGCTACCGAAAGAAACCCATCCAGGTTTCTTCAGAAGAAAGGTACTCAGCTGCCAAAGAAAATTTTTACCCGCCTTGTGGGATTTCTCAAAAAATATGTCTCATTTGTTATTTATGCGCATCGAATAATTAATTTGGTTATAACCTTACTAGTAGTGAAAGCCCTCTTCCGCTTTCGGGGGACTACGGGTTTTTGTGAACACCTTTGATTTATGCATAGTACTGCCGCCGCATACGTGTCTGTGTGTGTACTGACAATTTTCTATTCTCTTTTTCTTATATATCCTTCCTCTCTCTTCTTTATACTTCCCTTTCTCATTGCCCCAGGGTAGGGTAGAAACCATGCATGTGCCTGGCTAACCTCCCTGCAGTTTCTCCTGATGTCCTTATTTCCTTTCCTGCCTGAATAAGTGTTAGAGTAAGTGCTCTGGAAAATCGCTGGCCATGAGTTTCAAGCTCTGGTGGGGCTGAGTTAACACATTCCTGAAAGTGCGCGTGCATTGCCTTCATAATTTTTGAGTTGCAAACAGCTGCTGACGAACCCTGTATTTTCCGTTGCACAAAGAGTGATAGTAAAATAAAGAACCTTGAAACCACAGTTAGGTACAAAGTTTTGAGCAAATCCTGCTGCGTTACGCTCAAAACCAAGATCCTCATAACTGAGTGTTTTTAATATGCAATCAAAGGCGCATTGAGCACGGCAGATTAGCATAACGCTTCTGTAGCTTCAACAGTGAGTATATTACAAAAGTTGAGCATGATGGCAGACACTATAACTGAAATCTCAGCACACCTCCTATCACGCATCTTTTGTGTCTACGTTGCTAGAAACGCCCCCGACTGACAATTTTCACCGATTCTTGATACTTACTTTGCGGGTTTTTTGTGCAGCTGTTTGACCGAGTCTACCGCCCGTACCTGAACATGGATGGCTTCACCATGTACCCAGTGCTGCTGCGGCCTAAGTCACGAGGCTGGATCCGGCTACGATCTGCCAATCCGGACGACTACCCGCTCATTAATCCCAGATACCTGACGCACATTGAAGATGTCCTCGTTCTAGTCGAAGGTATGTGTGCCCCCAATAGGAACAAGATACCAGAAACAGGTGGCAATGGTCTGTAACCAGTGAGGATCGTTTATTTGCTTACTAAATCAGGGAATTGAACTTTTACCGACCGGGCAATGCAGTCTGATCATATGTCTGTTTTGCTAAAATCTAACAGATGCAGTGAGTAGAGCGGTAGGGGTGGGGGGTCAATTAGAAGTGCTCGTGGATTGCTTTCCTAATCAGAGATGGGTAAAGAAAATAAGAATTAATAAGTGAGAGAACATTATGGTATCTTATATTTCACGTGTTTTTTTAGGAATTTCATCCAAAAGCATACATTTCCACCAAATTTATTGATTGAGGTCGGCAGAGAGAGTGGTTTCTGAGGTTGACTAAGTTTGTACAGCCGTGTGCGCTGTCAACCGGGACACTGAAATCACCTCTTAAAGGTCAAACCTTCTAGACTCAGTTGCCAAGTGTGAGATTTTTTATCACAGGGATAATAATTTGGTCGCGTCCAAAAAGACAACTCCGCAAACAAAATGGCAATATGCTGGAATGTGTCAAAGAACGAGGAAAAGCCCAGAAATTTAAATGTGAAGGTCTTGTGGAAGAGAAAAGTTTAAGTCTGTGGATTTCTCTCTGACCTTTATTGAATACCACATTTGCTGAGAGTTTGCTCACAGGTCTCAAAAGCCCTTGCTCCGCTATTCCTCCAGCCATATTAAAGTTGTTTAATCCGGCATCGCTGTTGACACCATTTTTTTTTTCTGCCATAAGAAAATCTTGGGCTCACCAATTGTCCTCTTGCCTCATGTCTCAAATTCAACGTGTAAATGTGCAGCTTTACCCTTGATGCCATGCTCTCCACATCAATAAACATGTTCAACAGAGTTGATAATGGTAAAGCTGAACCATGTAATGCCAAATCAGGTAACAGAGGCTAGAGGTGATTCCGTGTATTAATGGTATTTCCCACCGTATAAAAAAGAACTCCGTAGGCCTGGCTTATCGCACGCTGTCGCTTATCAGCTGCCACGTCCGACGGAGACGGTACACGCAGCTGCGGTGCCGAAAGCCCCTAGATTTTCCTCTCATTGCTAAGTACCGACAACTGCCTCCTCTACCGGCCCTCTCTCACGCACAATCGGCATCTGCCGGCGACTTTCTTTTTAACTTGGAAGACTTACTAAGCCACGTACGTCTATATAAGTACATTAGCTACGCATCTGTCAGCGGACAACTAGCTATATAACGCGACGCGCCTTTCTTCTCCGATCAGCGCCGTGTCGTTAGTGAGTGGGAGACGCGTTTCACCAGCGGCTGTAAAAGCGTTACGAAAAACATGGCTACCGAAAAAAAATTGGCCCCGTATCTGCTAATAATCTGCAAATGTCGTCGAAAAACGATAGTTTTGCGTGTGGAGAGAGTGAACAAGACATTCATTTCATGTTCTGCGCAAGAACATTGGTGAATGATGAATCGGTGCTGCGTTAGAGTGCCTCGAGCGTGCAGCGGAGGCGAACGAGCGCATCGGGTCTCGTCACACGTCAGACATGAGCGCCATCTGGCATTTTTCTTGGAAAACAAATTGCGTGGATCTAAGACGGGTGTACGTGCCCATCTCAGAGGTGATAAAGTGTAGAACGCAAGGCGACGGATAGATGCCACTACCGTCTCGTCTTAGCAAAGCGTGGGAAACACTCGCCTTTCCGTGCAAGCGTTGCATGGTCAGTGCAGCGTGATAAACGCTACGGTCCTTAGAATTACTTATGTATGCCTTTTCTAGTAAAAAGACTCACATAAAGAATATTGACGTGTTGTTATGGTGCCTCAGATATGCGCAATATTAGCTTTCTAATTGACAATCGCACAAGTATGAACGCTGAATACTATTGGGGGGCGCTGTGGATTGGGTCGGGCGTTTGGAGCATCGTTTGGTCACTTTGGTGCCGCGTAACTACCGTTAAGGGTGGACAAACAGACAATTGTACAGACAGACAGAAAGGCAGACAGACAGATCAAAATTTTTACGTTGAAGTTCCCCAAGAAAGACTGTTGTCCTCAAAAAAGTTTAAAAAGCTTTAAAAAGTTTTTGAAAAAAGTTTTAAAAAAGTTAAGTAAGACTATTGTCTTTAAAAAAATAGATAAGTTGTCTGTGGGTGTGATTACAACGACTAGGAGAATGTGCGCAGTTAAATACCACTAACAAAATCAATGCTGATAGATTCTATTATGTTGTCATGACGGAAGGTTTACGTGGGACAAATGGGGCCCTGCCTCAATTATCGCCTGCGTAAGCTACACAGCTTTTTAAAGGATGTGCCGTACTCCCGTTTGTCTGCGTGCACTGTGTCGCCTATGATTGGACCCCGGAGTTCTGCCTGAACGAACACCACTTTTGAACACAGTCATTCTCGCATAAGAACGCTAGCTGAAGCTTTTCCTATCTGCGAAAATGGTGACGTGTCTGTTAGCAGACCTAGCGTTACCCGATTGAGAAAATACTTACTTTGATTATACGTATTGATGTTACAAGCCTGTAGTCTTTGTCATGCGCATATATATTGCGTGTGCATGTTTTGTTCTTCTTTCTTTCTTTTCTTTTTTCTGTTACGTTTGAATAAAACACACACTTGTCAGTGAAGGCCATTGTTTTCAAGTCTTGTTCTGTGTTGGCGCTCTTATTTCCAAATAAACACTGCCGATGCTGGGAGAGAATTGGTTTTCATGCAGTCCCTAAGTGCGAACCAGTAAGAGCCCATCACATGAAATGCTATACTTTATTTATTTATTTACAATACTGCTGACCCCAGTTAAGGGGTCATAGCAGAGTGGAAAGAAACGTGTGCTACATTTCACAATAAAACAGACAAAACGAACGCATAGCATAAGCCAGTTCACAGTGGCGCGTGAATAAGATCTTGCGAAGGGCACAAAAAAGAAAAGAAGAAACCGATACACGCATTGCAACAACACACACTGCAAAAAGAAGAGTACACATTATTGTCCGGCGAGTGCAATATACACCGAGAACCAGAACACGTGTCAAGTGATCACCAAGACAGAAAAGTTTAACAGTCAAGTAGGCTTTCAAATTTGTTAATATCAGTTTGCTCGACAACATGACTTTCAAGGCTATTCCATTCATTCACTGTTCTTGGAAAAAAAGAATACTTAAAGACATTGATTCTCGGCTGGAAGAGAGTTAAGTTCAGCGAGTGACGGTGGCGGGATGAATGACCTGAAGAAAAATACGTTAAGTATTGATGAGTATCGCTTTTGAGAAGGTTCTTCACAATTTAAAAAAAAAGCGTAAGCGGCATAATTTATTTCTGTCTGCAATGTTCAATAAACCAGTCTTGACTGTCAGTTCCGAAACTGATGCGCGGCCATAGCAATTAAAGATAAAACGGACTGCTTTATTTTGTACACGATTTAATTTAGATAAGTTAGCCGCCGTGAAAGGGTCCCAAATTACGTTTCCATAATCGAGAATTGGTAACACGATGCTTTTATAGGCTAGTAATTTTACGCTTGTTGGAGCATTTCTGAAAGACCTTTTCAAGTAGTGAAGTTTATACATTGATTGATTTGCAACGTTTGTAATGTGTTTATCCCAATGCAAGGTGTTACATATATGTACACCAAGGTATTTATACTCAGTTACTCACGTTAGAACGTTATTCTTGACTGTGTAATTGAAAATAAGGGGTTGCTTCATGTTTGTGATTGACATAACAGCACTTTTTTTATAATTAACAGACATCTGCCATGGGTTGCACCACTGAATAACATCGTTGAGCTTCAAATTAAGGTTAATCTGGTCATCCAAAGAGTCTACAGCAGAATAAATCAGACAATCATCAGCGTACAACCTAATTTTCATGTCATGCTCGCCAACAATGTCGTTAGCATAAAGAAGAAATAACAACGGACCCAGAACCGAACCCTGGTGTACACCCGAAGTGACAGGTACTATTTTAGAAGGAGTGTCGCTGAAGATGACATATTGGTAACGAGAAGTAAGGTATGATTTAATCCAACTGCAAAGTTCATCATTTTGAAGAATGGCACGTAGTTTGATCATTAGTTTTACATGAGATATCTTGTCGAACGCTTTCGCGAAATCTATAAATATCACATCTGTTTGCTTACGGTCATTGATAGTCACGGCGAAGTCATGTACGGTTTCGACAAGTTGGGTCACAGTGGAAAAGCCACGCCTAAAACCATGTTGCGCTGAAGAGAGAATCGAATGCGTTGTTAAAAAAGTAGATATGTGCTTATGAATGATTTGCTCTAATAATTTACAACAAGTGCTGGTTAAAGCTATCGGACGGTAATTCGTAACTGACTGTTTATCCCCTTGTTTAAATAGGGGTTTAATTTTGGACACTTTCCAATCTTCCGGCAGAACGCCAGTTGAAAGAGACAAAGTAAAAATAATAACAAGGAATTTGGCGCACCACTCCGCGTATCTCTTTAGAAATGCATTGGGTATATCATCAGGTCCTGGAGATTTTTTTTTCATCTAAGTTGAGGAACAGATTGAGTACACCGGGTTCGGTAATTATAACATCCTCAACAGATGGCAGCATTCTATATTTATCGAAAGGCGGGATAGTTCCGTCGTCAACTGTAAATACGGACTTGAAGTTTTCGTTAAATGAATTCGAGATTTCTGTAGAATCTGAGGTACAGATGCTATCTATTATGAAAGTGCTAGTCTCCGAGTGCTTATGGGTTATACTTCGCCAAAATTTGGAGGGCGATTGTTTAATCATGCTGCTCAAGCGCACAGTGTAGAATGTACGCCGCTCTGTTTGCAGTAGGTCTTTTAGTTTACGAGAGAGTTGGGAAATTTCTTCCTTTAGCTTCGTATTACGAGTTCTTTTGAACCGTTTGTTCAAGCGATTAATTTTTCTTTTTTAATGAATGATATCACGGGTGATCCATGGATTCGAGGGATTTGCTGGATTTACGATCAGTTTGGTTAAGCCTGAGGAGATAACGCGTGTGCCAGCACTCCGAACCGTGCCTTTGTGGTCAAAGTTCACATTTGCAGCTCGAGCGGCGCTGCACCCTCCCCATCCAACGGTGGCCATGCTCCTTCGCCTAAGGACAGATACGCTGCCTTCTGTTTGCTTGAGGATCGATAGACGGCAAATCTCGCGCATGACATAATGCTATCGCACGCACACTCCGCGCTCTGTAAGTCAGTTTGCACCCTAAAGGGTTATTTGCTGTGTCTATAACTAACACTCTACGGTGAGGGCGTTTTGGTTTAAACACCCTTATTGTTGGGTGTTAGTGATAAACACAGCAGGGAACCTTTAAGGGTGCAAACTGACTTACAGTATAAGACCAGAAGGGGCAGCTCATTTCATCTCTGCTTCAACCGCATTCGTAGCACCCACTCACACACTTTTTTGTGCGAGTAGAACATGCAATGAGGGAGGCGAAACCAGATACGGGTGGTAACAACCTGCCCAGGGTCCCCATAAACTGCTGTAGCAATAAAATATTAAAATGTAGTACAGGCAAGCATTCAACCAAGAGACAAAACATTTCTTTTTAACGCCGTTTTTCTTTTTTTTTGTGTGGTGCCAGGCATGAAGCAGCTGATAGCACTGGCCTACTCGGAGCCATTTCGGAAGTACGATGCTCACATCTTCGAGCTGGACTTCCCTGGCTGCGAACTGTACGCACAGTACTCAGACGAGCACCTGGCGTGCATTGCCCGTACGTACACGGCAACCATCTACCACCCGAGCGGGACGTGCCGCATGGGGCGCCCGGAGTTACCCACAACGGTTGTTGACCCGCAGCTCAGGTAGGAACGGGAACTTCACAAAGTTTAATTGCTCTGTCACGTGATGGTAATGCTGCATTTCAACAGCCGCTAGACCACTGCGAGTTTTTTGTAGAGATAAAGGCCTCGTTGTCTCCATTGTTTCGCTCCCTTCGGGTGCCTTATCGTTCTGTACGCTTATTTTTTACAGGAATACTAGATTTGACACATTATGTTACAACCACTCAGTGAATAGTTTCTGTCAAACTCATATTTATACTATTCAGTGTTAATACCAGCAAAAACACAATCGCCACTCTTGCACGGTGAAGTTTCAGAACCAGAATACAGTTGGATCACTTGAAACTGTTCATTTATTCTCGTAATAAAATTGCACATTTAGAGCATCAACTAGGGACTATATATTTCTTTCTTGTGCTCTTTTCAACAGAGTCAAAGGTGTTCTGGGCCTGCGCGTCGTAGATGCGTCCATTTTCCCCGAGATTCCGTCGGGCAACACCAACGCCCCCGTCATCATGGTAGCCGAGAAGGCGTCCGACATGATACGAAGGTCCCGACGGGCTGCTTGGGGCACTAACTATTTCAACTGGTGGCATTGGGCACGTAAAAGATGATGGACTGAAAGTGGTCGATGTACAAACGCAGGAAGAGACTCAACCCCCTGTAACTATCCGCCAGTCAACCTTTTGCATTCGTTTATTGCTTGGACCTTGTGCCGAATCAAATCAAATGGTTTGTTCATAATGGCCAGATCTCTCTCTTCCTGATGAATATTTCAAGGACGTAACCCACACACAAAGAAAAAAGAATGACGACAGGATAGTATTTATCTCTTTGGTACCTTAGTGGAATTGCGTAGTAAGCGTAATGAGGAACTTACCTAGGCCCCTTTATTGGCGTGAGTATTTAAGCTCAAGCATTAAAGAAGGTGTAAAAGTGCGAGGGGTGAACAACCAATTGAATTAAATGACAATCAAGTCAAGTTAAGCCTCCGCATGACGCAACAAGTACACGACCATCAAGGACGCTGTTTTGGTTGCTTCAATATTGAGTTGCGTACCTGCTGGTCTGCAAAACGTTTACAACAAGTATTGGTTTTTCTTTAACATAATAAACGATAGCTAGCGAATTTCGCGAGAGACAAGCACCGAAAGAAGGCAGCTCGTTGAAGTGAAATTCTCTTTCATGCCGTCCACTTGTAAAAAAATCATACTGAAGATCCTGGCTGTTGGTTGATGAATCACAGGTACAAGATAAGTTGCGCATTTCTTGTGAGATAAGCTTTTTTAACGTGATTTTGTAAGTATATGTCCCTAGTGTTTCGAATTCCAATTTATTCGTGAAGGAACGTGTGGTGGTGTTCGTTGAAAGGAAACAGGAAAAAACTGCGTTGAGAAATTAGTGAAAACGACATAATGCGAAGCTACCGGGATAATTAGAATTTCTAACTTCTGTAACAATCAGGTGGAAAGCCTAACTAACTTTATCACCACCTATGTGTCATCCTGACATTCTGTATCGTAGCGAAAACTTGATATGTATGTGCACTAGGCTATATCATGCAATTTTATATAGCCCGAGCAGTCGATCAACGCAAGGATTCTTAGAAGTTGGAGGAGAACTGAGAACGCTAGACAGACTACGTCATCAAAAGATACGAGATGTAGCTCGTTTCACCAGCGGCATCTGCCACAACGAGAGGTATTTATGTACACAGAAAGTTATAGAGAAGAGTATGGCAAACTTTGCATAGAACTTTTGAAGAATTCAAGAACCTTCATGTCCATTGCTATCGCAAAATGAAATGTTGCAAATGTTATACAATTTTCTATTTTTTAAATGAGACGGTCAAACGCAGCGAGAATGATTTCCTAAAAATGAGGAAAGTTTCGGCCTCCGCGCATATTCTTTGCCACCCAAACTATTTCACTAATCACACCGCGGAGAGAAAAATGTATCACAGCAAGGTCGGCTGGCTCGCTTGGCTGCATCCTAGATTTTCG
The DNA here is from genome assembly GCA_013436015.1 of Rhipicephalus annulatus. Taxonomy (NCBI): domain Eukaryota; kingdom Metazoa; phylum Arthropoda; class Arachnida; order Ixodida; family Ixodidae; genus Rhipicephalus; species Rhipicephalus annulatus. The sequence continues at coordinate 1,106,454 of WOVY01000570.1, forward strand.
GGACGATTATTGATACTCATTGTGTGAAGCTGACGGCAACCATTTTCTCAGAGCCCTTTCGTATAGTCCGTTATTTGTTGGAGTTTAAATGCAGTACAATTATGCTGGTCGTAGCTAGCACATCAATGGTGTGACATTGTGTGTATACAGAAGATGATGAAGAGGACTCGCCTGCCTACGGCGATTACTTTCCTCTATTTCAATCGATCAGTGTAAAGGCACTCGGAAATACTCACCTCTCGTCTCATTTTACGAAACAATATTATTGAAACTCTTCGGTATAGCACTTTAAGAAAAGCTAAAACACACCCATTCAAAAAGATTCCGGTGGGGAGAGCGGAGGCCAGGGCAAATTTCTGTACAGTGCAATCTCTTTTATGTTTTCAGTTTTGCATTTTATTTGCAATCATGGGATCACCCTTACCTTGTTCTGTGGAGATCACAGTGCCGTCGAATGACGAAGTGAAGACTGCGGTGGTATTTGTGGCATTTCATTATTCCTATAATTACATTTCTTGGTAGTTGAAAAAGTGAATGACGAGAACAATGGCGTTGTGCTCCAGAGAAAGAGTTGAGTCGTCGAGATTTCAATGTTGTAGTGCAACGCTGGGAGTAGGTGAAGTCAAGCAGAACTCTCTGGAAAACTCCAGTTCACTTTTGCAAAAGTATTTATCTGCGAAAGCAGCTACGAATAATGTCACATTTAACACAAGCGATGGATTAGCCTGAACGCACGTTGTTTTGAAGAGAAGAGAATTTTTGTGCCTCGGTACACTAAAATAAAGTCACAGCTGCGCTTTAACCAGTGGCTGGCAGTTCATTTAAGCTTTTCAAATCATTGAACGGAAAGTTTCGCGTATGTTTTCTAAACGCTGTCACACTGTTGATGTACCGCAATCAAGACAAATGAATTAACAAACAAAGATTGATAGAACCAAGGAACGTGTAAAAGATAGGATGTGTGAATAATAGGGGACTCAGATGTGAAGATTTTGCGTGCACGAGCAACAGCTCACGGTAGATTTGATTTTGCGATTGTAACACACTAACGTGATTGTGTAAATACTGTTGATCTTATGCGTTAAAATAAAAAAGTTGTTGGCAAACGTCTGTCACTGATTTCTTCTTTTAGACCCTGACTTTTCACCCCTGTACATTGCTTTTCAATAAAGTGTGTCTGCTAAAAGTGCATGACATGATGCAGGCTAACATGATATAGGACGTTACCGCGCACCAACCATTTTTCCTTAACATGATTGAGTCTTTCTTCCAAGGTGAAAACTTCAGCGCGAACCGAGACGGACCACAAGGAAGAAATGACACAAGCGCTGAAAGCCATTTACCAACAAGGTACAACCGAAATATTTTCGAGGGTCTTTTTTAACGGCGATAAAACATTTGTGGCCCGCGCAACTTTCATTTTATTTGAATCTTTCCGTTGAAGTCTCAATCGCGCTCGCTTCTGCACGCTGAAATCGATATTTGGCTACTTTATGTCTCTCTGCGCTGTTAAGTGTAGAAGGCCGATGGTAAGTACGGCGGGTTTCTGCACGGTAGCTGGCTCCCCGCCATCGTCCACATAGCTGATCTTCGCCAGTGGGGGATGCGTTAAGAGAGATAGAACGAATGTTTATCTACATGATATAGTTGAAAGATGGAACTCCACAGAGACCCCACTATGTACAGAGGCTCAGTTCAAAAATTCAGCTGATGTTTCCGCTCCTGATTCAGCTCCTTCGGGGAGATGTCTGCTGACCCGAACGTCAGCAGTGATCCATGGCTGCTTTCAGCTTCAAGCTTCCAGAACTCTCTCGAACTGGGCAGTCCAAACGCTCGATTCCTGAGAACGGCTTCTTCGACGTCTCACTCTTCCGGAATGACGGTGCTTATTGATGGCCTCGCGTAGATGGCGATAGCCGAGTCGAGAGGATGATCTGATGAGACCAGGCACAGTGGCGCCGTCCCACACTGTTCGAGCCCGTTCAATAAAATATTTGTCTCGCGAAACTTTCGTTAAGACCCGATCACTACCTGGAACCTCTACAGGACAGCGTCTTGCAGACTGGGCGCTGACGGGGTCGAAAGCAATCTAGCAGACCACCTTACGCACAATGGCGTCTGCCCAGATGAACTGCCAGGCCAAACGTAACAGCGCTCAACAATGACATCACTGAGCCGGAAAGGATGCGGATACAGGTGTCTTGTCATTACAAGTCACAGCACAACGTGAACACAACCTGCGGTGTTTGCTTCGAGCTGCGAATCCAGAGTTACCCTTGTGCCAGTGAACAGAGAAGCTGTATTTGCTATGCACTATAGCAGCGCGTGCCTGCTAAACATCCTGCACGAACCGCAAATTTGGCCTGCTATCATTTGGGCCAGGTGTGTGGACAACACACTAACAAACGTCTTCAAGCATTGCATAATGGCGCCCACTGGTAGCTGGCTTAGGTTTGCCGATTAAAACTGCCCTCTGTCGTCAACTTTAGTGACCGTATCAGAAGCCGTTAAAGATTTCATAACTCCATGCTGGTTATAATGGCGACGACCAAGTGTTTCCAGGTTTGAGTACATGCGCGTTGTGAGAAACTTTTCTTTTAGCGTCAGTATATTGACTATATCAGAACGGCATCATCCCTCTTTAACGTTGCACAGCTTGAGGTATATGCCTGAAAAATCGATCTAATGCGAAGCAATCGGTTCAGTTGCGCTTGCGCTGATCTGTGTATAATTCATTTAACCATGTTTTTCGCTCCGATATGGGATGATGTGCGTGATACGATTGTGTTTCGTATACGGGAGTTGCATGCAACTGGTGCTAGTGTGAGCAAGGACACCAGTAAACGTGGGCGACAAAACGCAAAGTCAGCCACAAGGCAATACAATAGGGACGTCTTCGAAGCTCTGGGTGGTCATTGAAATGAGTTGCATAGCCAGTTGATAGTGGCAGTTACCAAGCTCTTGGTGAAGACAGTAGCAAACGTAATCTCTCGAACGCCATCTAAATTGTATTTATTATATTATGTTTCACCTGCTCACTGAGAACACGCCCTAGCATAGAAGAGTATGGTCGAGCGTACTCGAATACAGTTATAGAATAACACAGTTACAGAAAAAATATCTAACGATACATATCTCTTTCTAAACATCAAATAAGTTTCTGCTACTAATTGTTACTTTAATTCATATCTTGCAACCTTTTTCTGCTAAATAAAAGTATATTGAGAAAGGGCTTGTTCTGAGCTTTCAGTTTAGAGTTTTTATTCATTTTCGCGGAATAGGTAAGATAAACTAATTTACAAGATTTAATGAGCACTTAAGTACCATTTAACTGACACTTAGGATATAAAAAATCGAAGAAGTGAAATATCGCGTTGATGAAGATGTTTTAAAAGCATTAGTGAAATCGCTAGCACGTTATTTTTTAGAAAGTGGAACCTAATGCAGATCTGCTTTGCATATTGACGTCGTTTTACAAAGTGCGATATTTCATCGTGTCATTAAGCGGCACTAAACTATATATATGGGACATGCAGTTACTTACATATTCAAAAATGCGGGCAGCAGCCCCTGAACCTAGACAGCACACGTGTGTCTCGTAAAGTTCGAAGCAAGGATAAGTTTGTAAGGTTGTCTCGTGCTTTCTTAATTTTTGTTTATGGCTCGTAGACAGCCACAGCCTCCTCATGAACACTCACGGGTGTTTTCTTGTTCACTGGCAGTGGCTTTATGTGGTTGATCTATTTGCTGTCTTCATCCACGCATGCGCGCGGATTCCGTTCGCTTTCTGTCTTCGTTTCTCCGAAACCCTACACTACGCTCACGTGACACCATGAAAATTCTGCAGGATCATGGCAGATAAAAAACACCATTAAAGACGGGACAAACGAAACTAATTACACTACCTCGAACTAAAGGAAACCATGACTAGCATGCGAAGCAGCTAGTGGCTCGATTTAAACTTTAGTCATTTATGAGTACCTTGTCCGATGTTAATGCATCCTTGCAAGTGGAGCAACATGGAAGTGTCTTACCCAGCCCCTCACATAGGTCTGAAAGCGCTAACGCGTGAACACTGTTCTGGCAGTGCACTCTTAAAAAAAAGTTGTAGTACTTACTAAGTTTGGCTTACTAAGTAATTGTCACATGTCTTACTAAACGGTTTGTACGTGAAGTTAGTAACGGGAGGCTAGTAACCATTACTACCTACATTACTAACTGCGTTAGTAACGGTTAGTAATGTAGGTAGTAGGGTTACTAGCAATAAAAAATGTATTAGCGCGATCATTTTTATACCAGGGCGTATTCGCGAGCCTCAAAATTTTCATATATTGCTGAGTAATTACGCACACAATTTCATATAGGAGAGCAGCCCACCTACACAAGTTTAAGCGAGAAGTACAGTTTAAGTGGTTCCAGGAGTATACATAGCCATAACTTTGGGGGATGCAGCTGGTGTCAGTGGGCGGCTATGCTGTAGGATGTATAATTTAACTTAGGTGCATTTTGTTTGCAGTACGCAGTTTTTTTTAGATGAGTGAGGCAACGTAGTATACGACTTTTATTCAAGCATACTAAGAAAAACAACAATTGATTGATTTGAGGGGTTTAACGTCCCAAAACCACCATATGATTATGAGAGACGCCGTAGTGGAGGGCTCCAGAAATTTCGACCACCTGGGGTTCTTTAACGTGCACCCAAATCTGAGCACACGGGCCTACAAAGAAAAACAACAAGCTATGTCGATTTTGCAGCTCAGTTGAGCAGGCTTTCAGTTGCTTTAGTAGCTCTGGAATATGCTGACATCACACCTCAAAATATATTAGGCAATCTCCGGCAAATTAATGAACAGTAGTTTTGCTACTAAGGCGATATAAATGTCAATAATATAAATTTAAGAAATGAAACAGCTCCTAATAGCAACCCCTGAGAGACGGCAGATGATATATTTAAAGTTTTTGGCTTCATCCCTTTCATGTCAGCGAATTGCGCCCAATTAGTGAAATATTTTATTTATTTATTCATACTGCAGACTACAAAACGTGGTCCAAGCAGGACGGGCAATCAGGAATCACAAAAATAGAGGACTAAGATTGATTACGAACGTAATAAATAACAAAGTGAATGAGGAAATTTATACAGTGCTACATCAACAAATATACACTATGAGACAAACATACATACTATACAAGGCGGTCACACTCAGACAAGGTGTTCCACTCAGACACTGTTCGCGGAAAAAAGGAAAATTTATATGTATCTGTTCTAGCAAAATATGGTGTAAAAGAGTTTGGTTGGTGATGTCGTGTATATCTGGTTGACAAAGGGGTTAAATACAATGAAGGGTCAATCGCAACTCTATGGTTAAGCAAGGAACTCAGGAAGTCTAAGCGCAGTTGCCTTCTTCTAGACTGAAGTAGTGGAATGTTGTTAGCTGACATTAGTTCAGATGGAGAATCGGTGTGACGAAATTTAGAATATATAAAGCGAACTGCTTTTCTCTGAATTCTTTCCAATTTGTCTATGTTACATTTGGTGTAGGGATCCCATACTACGCATGCGTACTCTAATTTTGGTCGAATGTAGGATTGATAACACAGAAGTTTTACACTTGATGGCGAATTGCGGAGCTTGTGTCTCAGGAAGCATAATTTTCTGAAAGCAGATGCACAAATGTTTTCAATGTGTGAATTCCAAGACAGGTTAGTAGTGAACGTAACACCTAGATATTTGTAGTTATTGACCTGTTTAAGTGTAGATGAACCAAGGGAGTAAGCATAGTGAAGGGGATATTTTTTTCGAGTTATACACATGGAAACTGTTTTTTCTGTATTTACAATCATACCCCATTTGTTGCACCATTTGTATATGTAGTCTAGATTTTTGTGTAGCTCTATTTGATCATGTTTGTTATGAATTTCACGGAATAAAACGCAGTCATCTGCGAACAAACGAATCTGGACTGTTGGCTCAATTACATCTACAATATGATTTATGTAACACAAGAATAGCAAGGGCCCCAATACACTGCCTTGGGGCACACCCGACGTGACTGGCAAAAGACTCGAATTTTGACCCTCGATGGCGACGTACTGCACCCGATTGTTCAGGTATTCAGCTACCCATGCGACCAATACCTTCGGAAGACCTATTTTATTTAATCAAGCATATTAGTGTGCTCAAATAAAATTAGTGTGCAAAAATTAGTGTGCTCAAATATAATTGATTCGATTAGTGAAATATAATTGAAACCACCTAACTGTATTTGAATTAACTGCGAGATCAAGTAGTACACAAGTAAGACTGATTAGGAAACGTGATCGAAAGGTTTCGATAAGACTAAGGAAATTCCGTCAATCGAATTCTTTTATTAGTTGTCTCAGCAAAATGGTCGGCCGTTTCTGCAAGTTGGGTGTTTGTGGACTAGTGGCTCCTAAACCCGCGCTGGTTAGAATGAAAGTGTGTGAGTTTTTGAGATAATTAAATTAACTTTTTTGATGCTATATGCTTGAATATTTTACAGCTTGCACATGTAATAAATATTGGTTTGTAATTCTGTACTTTATGATTATTACACTTTTTCGTATATTAGTGCTACTCACGCCGTTAGCCAATCGTATGGTAATTAATGCTGCTCAAGAGATGTATGAAAAATTATGCGTTAGTATTTAGAAGTCCATTACGAATATCATAGAGGGAATTCATTAGCAATGTCATCTGGGCAATGTCAGGTTACTATTTTGATGCCTAGTTTGAACAGAAGTGAATGTACGCCTTTTTCAGGTAATGCAACGTCCTGCATATCTAAATGCACATTATCCATTTTACTCATTATTACTGCAGATAAAGGCATGGAAGGGTTGAAAACAGAATAAAAGGGTTCAATCTATTGATTAGCGATCAACGCGGAATTTCACAATATATATTGTAATATACGTCACATTCTCACGAGAAGAAAAAAGGTGACGCCGAAAGCGCTGTGGCAATTTTTTAATAAATATTAATAAAGTGTGCGAATGATAATTATTTGCAGCAATATATCATTTTTAATTGATAGCAATTGAAAGATTAAGTATGTCATTATGAGAATTGTTACTTCCTTTTCTTTCTACGTTCAAATTTTTTCTTTATGTGTATAATTTCTCGATTCACCCTGTTTGCCTGGTCAGGCGTCTTATCTTTCTCGGATCCAATTTATGCATACAGAAATTATTGACATCTTTAAAACTATGTCATAAAGTATTGACCTCACTCCATCAAACAACTTCTCTTGCATCTCCAGGTATTTCAACCGGCTGACAACATCTGCAGCAGCGAAATTTCTGGGGGACATTGTTTCTCTTAGCAACTCAGCTCACAAAATATTTTGAGCACACTTGGACCAGCTTGTTGTGTAATAGTCAATCGCAAACATAAATGGCATAATTACATAATTAGTAATTTGGCTATCTATGAATACAATTTCAAGGACTGAATGAATGGTAGCCCCAACTTTAGTTGCCTGGTTAACAACCTGTGTTAAGTCCTTGCATATTACCTTGTCAAGTAAAGCGTCACAGTGACTGAGGTCCGTACAGTCAGTCTTCCATTGAACATTTGATAAATTAAAATCACCTGCTATTATTACGCGCGTGTTCCCCGGTACAATGAAAGCGAGCAGGGTACTAGGGCGTCAATAAGCAGCACCAATCACTCAAGGAAAGCTAGGCAGCGTGAATGTACAGTAAACACTTTGGTACTCGGGACACCCGGGTAATGTCACAAGCTCAATATTTTTTTTTTGTAAAGCACTGCTACTCCACCACCACGAGTTTCACGATTCTTGATGTGACGCAAAGCAGGCAAGAAAGAGTGCTCCACAGTTGCCGCATTGGCAACAGGTGGCGCTCACTGGCGGTCCTACGGTCAAGTACACACACACACACACACACACACACACATATATATATATATATATATATATATATATATATATATATATATATATATATATATATATATATATATATATATATATATATATGCCCCGCCGCGGTGGTCTAGTGGCTAAGGTACTCGGCTGTTGACCCGCAGGTCGCGGGTTCGAATCCCGGCTGCGGCGGCTGCATTTCCGATGGAGGCGGAAATGTTGTAGGCCCGTGTGCTCAGATTTGGGTGCACGTTAAAGAACCCCAGGTGGTCAAAATTTTCGGAGCCCTCCACTACGGCGTCTCTCATAATCATATGTGGTTTTGGGACGTTAAACCCCACATATCAATCAATCAATCAAATCAATATATATATATATATATATATATATATATATATATATATATATATATATATATATATATATATACCTCCACACAAATACCTCCAATGTGTGGCCAGCAGTCTGATAACATTAGTTTTTTTTTTCAAAGGAGATGATCCTGTCTTACTCCCGATTTCTTGAAATATCTTCGTCGAGAACCCCCATTCTGCGGTTTCACAACTAGCAACATTCTCGTGCCGTGTGCGTGGCGCAGCAAATGCATGGATGGATGGACGACCGGGCACGACACCATTCCCAGGATGGAAAGCTTACGTCCATCGCTTTTCCAGGTCACCTTTACCTGAATCATTTGTTCTGGACTGCTCGGTTCGTGCAACGTAGCTGACGATTCGCCTCCAGGACGGCTGAAATGGTTGCACGAGTTGCCAAAATTGAAGCCAGCCGGGCAGCTCATCTGACAACATGGACACAGCACAACTGCATTGGACGCTGCTAACACCCTTGATAATCGTGAGTCAGCAGCCGCTTCTTCCGTGCACGACACCATTCCCAGAATGAAAAGCTTACGTTCATTGCCTTTCCAGGTCGCCTTTAACTGGATCATTTGTTCTGGACTGCTCGGTTCGTGCAACGTAGCCGCAGAAGACTCCCCTCCAGGACGGCTGAAATGATTGCACGAGTTGTCAAGTTTGGAGCCAGCCGGGCAGCTCAGCTGGCAACATGGACACAGCACAACTGCATTGGACGCTGCTGACACCCTTCATAATCGTCAGTCAGCAGCCGCTTATTCCGGGCACGACACCATTCCCAGGATGGAAAGCTTACGTCCATTGTCTTTCCAGGTCGCCTTTACCTGGATCATTTGTTCTGGACTGCTCGGTTTGTGCCACGTAGCTGCAGAAGACTCCCCTTCAGGACGGCTGAAATGGTTGCACGAGTTGCCAAGTTTGGGGCCAGCCGGGCAGCTCGTCTGGCAACATGGACACAGCACAACTGCATTGGACGCTGCTGACACCCTTCATAATTGTCAGTCAGCAGCCGCCTTTTTCCGGGCACGACACCATTCCCAGGATGGAAAGCTTACGTCAATTGCCTTTCCAGGTTAGTTCCCTGAAATATGCCACTTGTGTTAAACCCAAAAATTATTGTTTGTTTTTGGTGTCGTGCCCACGAGACCTAGAAGATGTGTTTAAGCGATTTATAATTTGTGCATCGGTAGTGGGTTATGCCTTGTTTGCCTTAACACGTATGTTGTCTGGCGATGTTGAGTCCAATCCGGGACCAATGACAAAAGCTGAAGAAGAGGCATTTTCTGCTGCTCTAGGCACAATTAAAAATTGGAAGAGGCACAAGCAGGCTTGCTTTTCGAGCTAACTAGTGCAAAAGCTGGTCATGCTGCTGCTCAGAAAAGGATTGATAAGCTAGAAAAACGGCAGGAAACACTTCTCGCAGAGATTAACATTTCGAAAATGAAACAGGAAGCCGTCGAAGGCGAAATTAAGTTGCTGAACGCAAAGATTGCATCGCTGTCACTTACTTCTACGTCTGGAAGCAGCTCGGGTGATGCCGAAGCTAGTGCTAACGCCCTTCGCAGTGTATCTGATCGTTTGGCTGCTATCTTTTCTCGGTGCGAAGACACTGAGAACAAAATGTGACGCTCGAACTTGCTTTTCTTTAACATTGCGGATGACGAAAAAGAAGACTGGGCTTTGTCCGAGCAGAAAATTGTGGAATTTTGTTCGCAAAAGCTTGACATTAACTTATCCAGCACAAATTTTGAAAGAGTGCACAGGTTAGGCAAACATGCTGACAGCAAAAGGAGGCCTATTATTGCGAAAATTACCTTCTATAAGGACAAAGAGCGCATCTTGCCCGCTGCAAGAAAGCTTAAGGGGTCCAAGTTGTCTATTCGGGAAGACTTCTCTCTTACCACGCGAGAGGCAAGAAGAAAGCTTATCGAATTCGCCAAGGCCAGAAAAAAATTCTTTAAGCTATCTTTTGACAGATTGCGCATAGATGATGCAACATACGTGTACGATCAGGCAACAAGCACGGTAGTGCGACTAGGCAGATAGCTAAGGCATGGTACTCGCACCTGTGAATTCAAGCAGGCACCTGAGCCTCAGAATTTACCGTCACTGACCATATCTGTTACTAATATTCGCAGTCTTTTGCGAAAGCTTGACCAGATCTGTTCCTTCCTTGATGACACAGGCTCTGACATAATCATCTTCACTGAGACATGGCTTCATGCAGATATTTCAGACAATGAAATTACTTCCCTACAAAATACTTATAACATTAACCGTTGTGATCGCGTTAACAGGAGGGATGGAGGCGTAATTATAGGCATTAAAAAGGCAATAACCTCTTATCTAATGGCATCTGCTACAAATGTAGAAATTGTATGGGTTGTTTGCAGAAATATATTTGAGAAATTATTGATTGGTTGCTGCTATCGCCCTCCAGACACTAATCCATCATTTCTAAGCGACTTACGAAGCACCATAACTCATGCTGTGTAGACGTGTCAAACTAAGCTCGTTTATTTAGTTGGTGACTTTAACTTTCTTTCAATAAACTGGAAGCTGCTTTCATCGAATTGCAATGCCTCCACTACGTTCATTGCCCTAACATTAGACTTTAACCTAGCCCAGATCATAAGTCAATCCACTCGTGACTCGAATGTACTTGACTTGGTATTGATAACGTCACCAAATACCATATCAAATATAACATACATACGTACATAATTCATCAATTATAACAATGTAGTTTTCCTATTATAATCGCGAATTGTTTTTGCTTTAGCTCTAGCGAGACGAAATGGGACATAAGAGTCATTTGCATTAACAGGTGGTGGCTTCAGCGACCGCCGGTTAATGCAAATTACTTTTAACAGCCTATTTCGTCTCGCTGGAGCTAAAAAAACAATTCGTGATTATAATAGAGGTTTTACATTGTTATAATTGATGAATTATGTACGTCCTTTGAGAGCGTCCTTTTACCATCCTTTCATACTCGATCCGTACAAGACAACTGGACACTCTTCAAAAACAAGTTAGCTTCATTAGTTAGGGAGCATATTGCTACAATCAAAATAACAATTATTAACAAATTTCAGGGTTCATTAAATCACTTAACCAATTCAGAAATAAAGAAAAAAGATTGTACGCGGTGGCTAAACGCGCGCAAACTGCTGCTTCGTGGCAAAGGTATAGAGACGTCTTGAATAGCTACTGCTCCGCGATACGCGCCGCCCATGATAAGTATTTTTCTCACGATCTACCGTCCCTGCTCACCACTAACGCAAAGAAGTTTCGGAAACAAGTGTGCCCAGAACGTCACGATGACAAAATCACGTTGCAAAATGACGACCACATTCCCATTCCTGATAAAGACTGTCCTAACGCTTTCAATACTTTCTTTACATCAGTTGACATCACTGATGATGATACAAACGTCCCCGATGTAGCCCATCTTGACTATCCCTTTTTGCAGCCCATTTAAATCACTGTTGATGGAATCCCATCTATAATAAATAATCTTGAGCTGTCAACGTCAGTGGGCGTTGACGAGATTAACACTAAGATACCAAAGGTACACCCTCACCCTCGAGTAAAATATTATGTCACATCTTTCAGCAATCACTATCAACAACACCTTCCACGTGACTAGAAAATTGCAAAGGTCATCCCTGTGTTTAAAAGCGGCAATAAAAACTCACCTCAAAATTACAGACCCATTTCTCTGACATCCATATGCAGTAAGATGCTTGAGCATATAATCGCCTCGCATATTTACAATCACTTACAGCAGAATGACTTTTTATTCCCGAACCATTATGGATTTAGAAAGGCCCTATCATGCGAAACACAGCTTTTTGAAATTACGACTGACCTACATTATCACCTAGATCTAAACCTGCAAATTGACTGTCTTTTTTTGGATTTTTTAAAGCTTTCGATCGTGTTGCTCACTGCCGCTTAATCTCTAAACTCTCTTTTTGGGTATAGATTCATCAACTCTATTATGGGTACGGAACTTTCTTACTAACCAGCAGCAATTCACCATTGTTAATGATTTTTCATCCCCTCTTTCATACGTTTGTTCTGGTGTGCCGTAAGGGAGTGTTCTCGGGCCACCTTACCAAGTAATTCATCCTCAAAAGTGCGCATTTTCGCTGACGACTGTATAATTTACCGAGCAATAACTAGCTCTTGTGGTCACGTAAAATTTCAAAATGACCTCGACCTCATCAGCAATTGGTGTAATTGTTTGCTAATGTCCCTTAATTCAAGTAAACGTAAAGTAATGTCATTGGCAATCGCGTATCCAGTGTTGACTCTTTTAGATATTTAGGTGTAACCTTCACATCTGACCGTTCTTGGACTACCCACATCACCAACATCTGCAGTGCCGCCTCACGATCATTAGGCTACATATGCCGCAATCTGCGCAAGACGCCCACAAATATAGGTGCTTTAGCTTACGTAACGTTTGTTCGCCCTCAGCTAGAATTCGCTTCTACAGTTTGGTACCCTCGTTACAGCTATTTAACTAAAACGCTGGAGTCAATGCAGAATAGAGCCGCTAGATTCATTTCACAAAACTACGATCATAGCGCAAGCATAACACAAATAAAAAAAAACTTATCACTTTCCCTTTTGAGCAACCGACGTGATATAACCCTCTTTCGTTATTTCATAAATACGTACATGAAACAAGGCCTTTATCAATGACATTGCAAACATCTGCATTCACATCAGAGAGACTGAATAATCATCTTTCATTTACACGCATGTACGGTAAAACATACATTTTTAACTTATCTGCCCTCCCCCGTGTCATCCGCATATGAAACAGCCTTCCAGATGAAATTGTAGCTGAACGCGATCGGGAAAAATTCCGGCACCTTCTGTTCACCCATTTCCAGGTTTAACTTCTCGTTCTATTTATATCAAAATTAGCACCTACGCGTTAATAACTACTAGAATCTCGCTTTTTTACTCTATTGCTATAAACTTTTTTGATGGTTCGAACTCTAACATGCCATTCAGTTCTGTTGTGTATATTTGAGTGATGTTTTATTTTGAATATTGGAAATTCTTTTCACAATTTGTGCTTGTATTTTCTAGACTGTTTTACGTCATTATTTCACATGTATACTCATCAGATTTTCATTTCCGTTTTATTATTATCAACACTTTCTCATTGTTATTTCTGTTAGGACTTGTATAATAATTGACAATTAGTTTATGTTATTGTTTGTATAGAAATTTTACCAATTCGTGTATCTATTTCTTTTATGCTCCCCTTTTATGCTCCCCTGTTGCGTCTGTAAGGTATTTTGAATAAATAAATAAATAAATAAATAAAAAGTAAACAAATAAATATATAAATAAATAAATAAATATGGCTGTATATTTTAGATCGGGCGCTGGCTAACGCCACCAAGCCGTAGTACTAAGTGAACCAAAAACTAGATTTATTTTTTTCCCTTTAAATAGTAAGGTTGAGGACTCATACATAGCAGTGAAGGGTTTCATTTTCACTCGTGCCTTGACTTTAGCCACCAATCAAATAACCTCCTTCTAGTTAATTCTACCCGCTTAAAGTCTATTTTGCCCTCCCTGTCCCTAAATCCCAGTGCTTTGAAAAACTCTGCGCCATCATTCTGAATGATAGGATGAAGCCCTTTGCAGAACATTATCAAGCGTTTGGCAGTTTCCTCTTCCTATCCACACGCACTGCATGCCGTGTCTACCCCTTCGTACTTGGCCCGATATGTATTGGTTCGCAATACTCTCGTCCTGGCCTCAAACAGTAGAGAACTACCCCGAGTATAATCATAGATCGTTTTCTTGGCAATTTCCTGCTTAAAGGTTCGATAGGTCTCTAGTGCGGACTTCTTAATCATGCCAATTCTCCACGTATCGGTCTCAGCTTCCTTCACCTTCTTCTTAACCGATAGTTCTTTTTAGTTTGGCCCCCTGCTGTTTTTTAAGTATTTACCAGTCATTTTTCTGGTTCGCTTCCTCCATTTTGTATCGACATTCTTCATGTACAAGTAGCTGAATACCTTCCTAGCCCAACGCCCCCCCCCCCCCATTTCTCTCAATCGCTTCTCAAATTTTATCTTGCTGCTAGCTTCCCTGCCCTCAAATGATGTCCATCCCATATCACCTTGTACTCCCTGATTGGGTGTATTCCCGAGAGCTCCTAAGGCAAGCCTACCTATTCCACCTTGTTTAATTTCTAATCTTGCTTGAACTTCTGATCGCATGTACAAGACCGCATTGCCGAATGTCAGACCAGGAACCATGACCCCTTTCCATATTGATCTCACAACATCATACCTATTGTAATTCCACAGTGCCCTGTTTTTTTTTTTCATCACCACTGCATTCCTGTCACATTTAGTCACGTATATTTCGCGTTCCCTTAGGTACTCGGCCCCATTGCTTATCCATACGCCCAGATATTTGTATTTATCTGTTATCTCTAGTGTGACCAGCTGTATTTTAGGCTCACTACCTTCATTATCATTAAAAATTATGTCTGCTGATTTTTACTTACTGAACCTGAAACTTAGCCTATCTCCTTTACTACCGCAGATGTTCATCAATCTCTGCAAATCTTCCTTGTTGTCGGCCATTAGTACTATATCATCTGCGTACATCAATGCTGGTAGTGCCTGCTCAATGAGTTTTCCTTGTTTGACGAAAGAGAGGTTGAGGCCAAGTCCACTTCCTTGTAATTTGGCCTCTAATCCTTGTAGGTACATCATGAATAACAAAGGTGACAGAGGACACCCCTGCCTAAGCCCCCGTTTTACCTCTGTTTTTCTCATTTTATACCTATTTTTCCCACTTTACAACTGCGTTGTTACCTTTATAGTTATCTTTTAAATGATCAGTGACTCCATCTTCCACACCTAGTGTGTCCAGTATTCCCCACAAGTCCTCTTGAACCACGCTATCGTACACTTCCTTGATATCCAAAAATGCTAGTCACAGGGGCCTGTGTTCTTTTCTGCTATTTCGATGCACTGCGTAAGTGAGTACAGATTGTCTTCCAACCTCCTGTGTTTCCGAAACCCATTCTGCAGTTCCCCCAGCACCCCCTCATCCTCTATTCATGCCTGCAGTCTTTCCTTTATAATCTGCATCGCCAGCCTGTAGACCACTGATGTCACTGTTATAGGACGGTAGTTGTTTATGTCAGATTTGTGCCCCTTTCCTTTATAGATCATGCTCATCCTGCTAAGTTTCCATCCACCGGGGACTTCGCCATCGATTATTATTTTGCTCACTGCCTCTCTCAAAGCTTGCTTAGACTTCGGACCTAATGTCTTTATCAGCCTAACTGGAATGCCATCTGGGCCTGTTGATGTACTACTATGAACCCTTTTTTCAGCCCTTTCCCACTCTCGTTGTGAAAATGGAGCCATTGCACCACTTGATTCGTCTTTGGCTATTGTGGTGCATAAAGTACTTCTTTGTTGAAATTTTTATGTCATGCTTGTTCTTATATATTCAATAGCTTCGTCCCCTTCTAGCCTAGCACCTTGGGCTGTATTTATAAAACTCTGCTCTAGACTCGTCTCATTTCTTAGGGATTTTAGATGGTTCCACAATTTTGCAGCGGCCTTTCTATCTTTTTTATGTACTTCTGCCAGCCACTGAGCTCGCTTTCTTCTAATCTTTTCATTGATCAGAAGGGATGCATCCCTTCTACAGCTTAGAAATATTTCCCATTTTCTTTCAACATCATCTTTCGATTCACCCCGCTGCTTAGCATGTCTTTGTTCCCTAGAGGCTTCCTGACGTTTTGCTATGGCTCTCTTACCTTTCTCATCCCGCCAACTTTTCGGTTTGTGTCTTCTTTTCCGGGATGAATTGTTACGTGCCTTAGCAAGCTCGAGCTCAAACAGTCTAATTAGATGTCCACACTTTTTTATTATCCTCAGTGATTACTTTCTCAATTCGTTTAGGAGCTATTTCTATTTGCCTTTCTCATTAAAGATTTTCCTGTAGTTGCTCATCTTGTCTCCTTGCCACTTTCTCTGTTCTTCCCAAGCTTAACTTGATACGTTTGTGATCACTACACAGACTTCTGGAGCCACCTTCATCTATGTGCATTGCCCTGAGCTTATCATACATCTTATGTGACATCAGTGCATAATCTATCGTCGACTGCAGCCTTCCTACCTCCCATGTTATTTGCCCTTCACACTTCTCGGTACTGTTGCAAATGATCAAATCATGCCTTTCACACATAACCATGATCATTTTCCCTGTTGGGTCGGTATACCCATCTATATCTTCTATGTGCGCATTCATATCTCCTAGTATAAATTTCTCGCACTCTCCTCCTATCTATTCAATGTCCTTTGATATACACTCTACCATTGCCTGGTGTTCCTCTCTGGCTTTTGCTCCCATCCACAAGTTCTGAAAGTTAATATACCCTATGCCTGAATTGGCTCGGAGCTCGTGGCTACGTCTATTTATGCCCCGGACTCTACCTATCTTAGATACTGATGCCACTTTGGAATCGTATCTGTTCATACCACCTGTCAAAGAGTCTCCCTGGTTGTTTTCCTCGTTACTAGCTATCCTGCACCCTGATTGGCCCACGTGCCCCCCAAAAAAGCTACTGCGCGTCCTGCAAGTCACCAACCCACCTAATGACCTAGCCGCCTATCGAAGTGAATTCAGTCTCGTTGAAAACCACCCCACCTATGCACCTCTCTGTTTATTTCCACCACCTCAAAGCCTTTCTCTCGACTTATCCGCCATATCTCTCGGTTTGCGTTGACAACCGCTCTTTGTAGGTTGTCGTCACGCACCGGTACTTCCGGTACCGTGCATATCACTACCTGTACATGAGGAGAAGTGGCGCGCATATCATCGATCCCTTTCCCCAGTATGGTCGCTAGACCTGCTGTATCTTCATTTGAGACATCATTTAAGCCGCCTGAAATTATCACGAGGTTTCCTCTATCAGCTGTCGTTTTGAGTTTTGCGCTCGCTTGCCTCACAACTGTGTCCAACTTTTGTCCTGGGAACGTCCCTATTGCAACCCTCCTGTCACCTCTTACCCTCTCTTTGATTGCTTATGCGCATCGATTTAAATTAGAGTCCCGGGCGTTTATCACATGCTGTGACTTTTCAGCTGGAGCGTCCTGCACCTGGAGATTACTTGCACTTGTGATGCCGGCTGCTTTGTCCCTTCCCTGCCCCGCCACTACTTCGCTGAAGCTGGGCCTTGCGACAATTGAACCGACTGAACCTGTTTTTTTTCAAACTTACTTGCTCTTTCATCTCCGTCGTTCTGGTTGCCGGTGCTCTACTGTTCTCTCCGTCGGTCGCTCCTTTGTTCACCTTGGCTAGTGCTTCCTCGGCGGACTTCAGCCTTTCTCACATTGCCCTCGTTTTTTCTTGCTCTGCCACCTACGCAGTCTCCAGCTCGGGGATTGTCAACAGCAGTTCACTCTGGGCAGCCATTCTTTCCTTTATTTTTTCCTCATCCTCACATTGTCTACACTTCGCGTCAGCCTCCTCTTTATTTGCTTCTGCACTTGTGTCGATTTTAAAACTCACCCCGCATCCTGAACACTTTACATCCTTTTTAACAATGTCTTTATGGCACCAATTGTCTTTAAGACTTGTATCACTCGATAATTACAAAACATAATTCCTGTCCTACAAAAAAGAGAAAGTCTAAGCTTTAATACAAAAATTTGCGTGTTCAATGTATGTGCACTTCCCCCACGAGATGGCGAGAGAAAAACACAAAGAAACAAACACACACACACGCACGCTCAAACTAGTAAATACCTGGTGACATACACCCGGAAAAGCCGTACAATGCAATAAGGGCTACAAAGATTTTAACTGCTGCCTTAATAATTAAAAAGGCAAGCTCAAAACATGCAAAACCAGTTATCTGCGCAGTCTATCGGGAGCGCTCAAAAACACGTCCGTCCACCGTGTCAGTCCGAAATGGAAGCAAGGTCAGGGTCCCAGCGCCCCTACCGCTCACGGGTGGCAAAACATACACAAAAACTCTCCCATTGCTCAGAAATTCTCCAAAATCCTTGTTTTGCACGTATTTCAGCGTTTGATCGGCTTTGACATGCCTTTGAAGAGTTTCTCTGTGCAGCTCCTGCACGTGTTACGCGCGTTGCGGCAGCTGTATTCGCATGTCTTCTGTGGTCAGCCAGCGCTGCTTTTGCGTATGCTAAAATGAATAACTGTTCTGGTTCGGTGCCGCTCGGTGCACACAGAAAATAATCTGTCTCCGGAATATGATGACTTGCTGTTCCAGGAAACTTGAATTCGTGCCGGATCCCTCAATCTGCCAGGCTAGCATAATTGTCTGCAGTGTCCTTTAGGAGGGTAATAGTTTCGCGTCGAGAGCAACTACTGCGGTTCCTTTCAGGTGCGAAGCTCCTTAGGGCGTGGGTCTGTCGCTCCTCCGTATGTATGGAGTAGTAGGTAACCACCGGTGGCGCATACCAGCTCTAGAGCAGGTATGTGGGCTGCGAGATGGAAGATGATGGTACTTGAAGTGTTCACTATATGAACGCACGGACGGAGGCACGGACGGACGGATAGACAGCCTAGCAGACGGATGAACGGATGAATGGGCGTGCGGACGTATGGATGAATGGACGCACTAATGAATGGACAGACTGATGGGTGGGCTCACGGACGGACGCACGAACAGACGGTCGGACGCATGGATGGATGTACGGATGGTCGCGTGGACGAACAGAACCAAGAACAAACACACGGACAGAAGCATAGACGAGCTGACGGACGCTTCGCCCCACTTATCATCATTCACTCCGTGGATATGCTGTGGTTTTTTTTCAATGCTTTTTTTTGCAAACTTAATATAATACAATCCCCACTCGTGATCATTCACTCCGTGGATATGCTGTGTTTTTTTTTTCAATGCTCTTTTGCAGACTTAATACTAATACAATTGCTCTCCCGTTTTTTGAGCATGTCGGCCATCTTGTTTCAGTTGGTCTTTTCGGGGAGTAACAGTTCGTCTCAAAGACTAAAAGCTGCCGCTTCTCCCAATTTGACCATTTTTGGCTTAGAGAGGCAACGCATCGGAGATAACCGATGCCGGGAGAGATATTCAGGAAGAGATTGATAAAATAAAGAATGATGGCTGAGATAATAACCAATGAATGGCGGGCACTTTTTCAAGGACGTCGTAAGCTAGAGCTAGGGTCAATTGACTTGAATGGGTGAGCCACGCACGCTGGTTATCCAGATCCAGACGCTGGTTATCCAGAACTACTGTATCCTGCTCATTCGTCGACTCGAAGGACAAGGTCGCCTTTTTCGAGCCGGAAGCGAGAAACCATGGCTCAGGTTGAAATCGACCTCTCAGCCACTGGAGTCATCTTTAGCAATATCTTCCGTGGATAGAGAGAACTTGTGCGGCTCTTTTTTACGTCCACACATTTGAAGAGCTCCACTCACTGGACCACGTCAATCTTCCGTGGCTCGAGCCAATCAAACCTCTAAGGCCAGCTGTGGAGCGAATTCGCTGCAGTCTCAGGCCTACCCAAGGTGTGGCAGAGCGTCTTGATGACTACATGGCCACGCTGTACTCATGGTCAATACCTCGTCGAATGTTCATGCTGTGGTGCCTGTACCACCTGGACACTAGCGCACATCGGCCCTTCAGCAGAAGCAATGCAAGTGCTGCAGAAGTGTAGTGATGCTGCGACGGGAACGTTGTCGTCAACAGGGCATCGACCCTCTGCCTGACCGAGCTGACGCTCGACCACGGTATAAGAATACTATAGGTGAGCGAACGCCGAGCCTAATTGGTGCCCGATAATGTTCTGCTTCGCAAGAATCCCGAGAGATAGCCCTACAAACTTTGCCCCGAATCCTCTCCTCGCTCTCGGTGTAGGAAAGGCCCGTACGTGAAAAAGTAGCGGCGCTCATTTATCGTCGCCACAACACCCATGGCTCCTAGTATCACCGGCAGCATTCCTAGTATCACCGACAGCATCTCGTTGAGTAACAAAACAACTTGCAGGGTCCCTTGCGGAATGACCTAGGGTGACTTGAAGATTATCTTCTTTTAAGGGGCGAAGCTCCTAATGGCCTGGCTTGTGCGTCCCCCGTTGTCATTGTGCGCAAGCGCCGGTGGCACATACTCGACAGAGCGGTTATGTGCCACAGGGAATAAGACGGGTATGTGCCACAAGGGAAGAAAGATGATCACGTGACTAAGATCGTGATCAAGAGATGCAGGATGGTGGTACTTGGAGTGTTCTCTAGATGGACGAATAAACGGACGCATGGATGGACAGACAGACGGACAAGCACACGGATGGATGAATGGACGCACGGATGGATGGACGGAAGCACAGCCGGACGCACGGACGGATGGATGGATGAACAGACGTACGGACAGATGCACGGTTGGACGCACAGAAATACGGACGGACGCACGGATGAACAACCTGATGAGCGGAAGCAAGAACGAACACACGGACGGAAGCATGGACGGACTGACGGACCCTTCGCCTCACTCATCATCATTCACTCCGAGGATATGCTGTGATTTTTTTTCTCTTCAGTCGATCTGTTGATCATGCCCGTGCACCTCCCCGAAACTATGTGCACCTATTATAATGCCTCCAAAATTTGAGGCCCACTGATGTCGGAGTTACGATTGCATGTGATGACGGTATCGTATGACGTTGCATCATGTGACATCATGACACAATTTTTGAAGTCATAAATTTTCGCGATCGTTGACGTCATGATTGGGTTCTACGGTAAAGTGAACGTGTGACGATTTTTTTGCATCACTTGCGCTGTGCTCGACACCGCGGGACGCTAACGCCGATGGTTACTTTTAGATGCGGAAGCATCTTATACTCGCGCCTTGTAGTGCGCCGTCCGCGCCGTCCGCACCGCTTCTCGAACATTCGACAGCTGACGCGCGCGCATGCGCCGTCGCGCCGTTGCCCACCATCTGTGCCGTGCGCGCTTCTCCTTCGAGAACATTCGACAGCTGACAGCGCATGCGCCGTCGCGCCGTCGCCATCTGTGCCGCGCGCGCGCTTCTCCTTCGAGAACATTCGACAGCTGACAGCGCATGCGCCGTCGCGCTGTATATATACTCAAGGTCGGCGCTCGCTCGCTCAGTTGCCGCTCGTCGGTTGGTTTGTACGGCGCGTCGACGTCCAAGGTCGCGGTGAAATGAATTCCAACGAATCCACAAACACAATGATCGACGTCCCTTCGACCAGCGCCGCCCTTTCGCATACGTGTGTACGTGTTCACTCATTTAACACCCCCTCCTACAACCACGTTAACCAATTTAGCCATCGACCCAAGTGTGTCGCAATTTAACACCCCATTTCACAACCACGTTAACCAATTTAGCCATCGACCCAAGTAAGTCGCACTTTAACACCCCGTTAACCAATTGTACGCTCCGCATCCTCCTCAGTGTTCCCCCGAGGGAAGCTGCGGGCAATTTTTTTTTAGTTTCATGTGGCACTAGAGGCTTTCGCTTCAAGCGGCAAATATGGCTCGGGTTCCGTGCATATTTGAACTTTCTCACTGGTGTCTGGTGCCTACATCCCTCACGTTCCCTGAGATGGCGGTAGCTGTATGTAACGGCGGGTGCACGATAAAAATGCCCGGTCATTTACAGCCTTCTTCTCACAAACACTAGTGCGTGCACAATCATGCTTTAGCAATACTTGCTGTGGGTATATCCAGTGCATCTTAAACACAGTGAATTTAAGACCCCAGGACAAGAACACAAAAGCACGCATACACCGCAACACCAGTCCCTTCTACTTGTTTTTGTGTGGTCCTGTTTTTGGACGTGTAGGTCTACGTTTAACGTGTAGGACGCTAATGACAACTGACAAATGTACTGATGCCAGGTGCACAAAATAAACATTCGAGTTACTTTTGATTGATTGATATGTGGGGTTTAACGTCCTAAAACCACCATATGATTATGAGAGACGCCGTAGTAGAGAGCTTCAGAAATTTCTACCACGTGGGGTTCTTTAACGTGCACCCAAATCTGAGCACACGGGTCCACAAATTTACGCCTCCAGCGGAAACGCAGCCGCCACAGCCGGGATTCAATCCCGAGACCTGCGGGTCAGCAGCCGAGTACCTTAGCCACTAGACCACCGCGGTGGGGCATTCGAGTTACTTTTTTATTTCACTGTACAAAATTCTGTGTTGTGAATAAGTAGAGCAAAGGGGTATTTTAATGGCAAATATGTCACATCTAAAAAGTTAACCTATATTTTCATTTCCACTGTAGGTGCATATACCTTGCGAAATCAGAGGTTGTAGTTTGTCCCTTCTGATAATACATGAAACAACAGAGAAAGAGATAATACAGGTAATGAAAGGCTGACAAGTTAGGTGATGCATGACGAGTACTGGTTAGAGACGTGATAATCTGCAAAAGATATCCAGTTGTATCAGTATTTGAGCTAAGAACTGTCGCCATCGTTGTCCAATTTTGTCGCGATCCACCATGTGCCTTATCTCTAAGTTCCTTCGTAATTCCGGCAGTAATCATAGATTGAGCATTGAGTATTATACCTAAATAGTGCTCGCCTGGAATGAAGCACTTCGCAAAAAGAGACAGTGTGAAGTCGGAGCCGAAAGGCCTCCTGGACATTGGCGATAATCTGCAGGGATTTCCGCGACAGTTTTCCTTCTGCCTTGACGTGTATCGTACCCGCCAGATAGGGTGGCAGATATATTATCAGACCCGCAGTATCCAAGGCATAGACATTTCTCAACGTGTTTATTCTGTACTACGCCCTTGTTTTCTGAAGATCGCACCACTTAACACCAGTCTCAAGCTACACATAGAACAATTGGGGCACTGTCTTGAAAAAGAAGTAGTGGTAAGTAGAACCACTCTGTGATTCTTTTTTTTAATTTTGGCTGTGTCTTGTTTTGCACTTGAGCATTGAACACCTAATTTCTCGAATTTAAACAACTCTGTGTTCCTTATTCCACGATTTGCAGTAGGAGGTCAACTTCTTCTTCGTGCACGAAAGGAGGAGCCCTGATCCAGGTTTAAGTTCAACCTTCTCACCAACGGCCATAATAATGAATCATGTCTTCAGCTGATATAGAGAAATTGTGCTGCTCCTTTTACGTCTTGACATTCGAAGAGCTGCACTTACTCGACAACCTCCATCTTCCGTGGCTTATGCCGGTCAAAGGTCTCACCCTGCTGCCAGCCGTTGATCGTATCCGCAGCAGTCTCAAGTCCATCCAAGGTTTGCCAGAGTGTCTTCACTGCATTGCCATACTGTACTCGTGGCTGATACCTCGAGGAATATCCAACGAGTGGTACCTGTACCGCCTCGACTCCGCTTTGCTGCACGACGATCCCTCAGCGATCGGTATGAGCCTCGTGCACGCGCTGCAGATGTCCAGCAACGTCGCGACGGGAGACGGCGTTGTCGACATGGGAGCGAGCCTGTGCCTGACCGTGCTGACGCCCGACGAGGCGCGCCCTGTGCCCGAGTACGTGCCGGTGCGCTTTTGCATGTGGCGTGGTCTGCCATTTGTGGGCGTGCATGTTCCCGGCATGAGCGTGCGCGAGGCGACTCATTGGCCGGCCCTAACATCAGTGCTCGGAAAGTTGGAGAGGTGCCTGCTAGGAAGTTATCCAGACCTGAAGTCCGCTCATTCAGCGGCACGGAAGTTCCTCCGGTGAAGTGGAGTGATAGGACCGTCGAAAACTGCTGAGTCTCTCAAGAGCTAAGATGGCATCGCAAGTGTTGTGCTTTCGTTTAGGTTTTTTGAAAACTACTCGCACACCACTTTTCTAGAAAATTCTGGTTGCTATGTAACGCTGGCAGTCCGCAAGCCACTCGGGACTTGAAATAGCAGCACGTTGGTCTTTAAAGATAGCAAAGACATAATGATGAATGAACTTTGATGTGGGACAGTCTCCTTGTTGAGGAATTGCTTTGAGAGTGTAATGAAGCAAGATGGATTTTATCCAGCATTAAGACACACCAAAGACCAGCCATTCTGGTTAAAACATTCCTACAACGCTTCGTTTGAAGCAATATGTGGGTCCCGTAATTAGGGAAACGATCCGTCTGGTGCCTGAGTGCCCCACCTGTATAGATAAGGCTCAATAAAGTTTAATTATTATTCGTGAGCATTATAATTATTATTAGGCATGGTAACTAATGACTGAAACAATAAAATAGTCATCGATTGAAAGTTGAATAAATTAGGATCTCAAACCTAGCGCAAGATAATATAGAAACCCAAGCTGACAACCCTAAGTGTAAGTTTTTCAGCTTAAAAGTTTCTAAAGCTAAAACCACACCTTTTCTGCGAAATTCTCTACTAGTATACTATTTCGTCTAACTGTAACTGACTGGTCGTTATCAGCATCATTTGTTTTGT
This sequence comes from Rhipicephalus annulatus, assembly GCA_013436015.1. Lineage (NCBI taxonomy): Eukaryota > Metazoa > Arthropoda > Arachnida > Ixodida > Ixodidae > Rhipicephalus > Rhipicephalus annulatus. Next base: position 1,131,184 of record WOVY01000570.1, read on the forward strand.
CTTAGAATAATTTCAGAAGGCACATTAAAAAAGGCATCCATATAAAGGGATCAAGAAATAACAAAAAAACATGTCATATAATGAATTCAATTACTGACTCATCGTTGGGACTACAACAGCACAGGAGCAATTCAGTAGACCTGACAAATGAAAGTTAACGTAATCCCTGGCCGTGCACAGGCCTGCGCCATTTATTCGCACAACCTTTTATGAAATCAAAGAAAGAGCTGTGCATAAATTTGGCTAGAAATATGTTGTGATAGATGCTTAAACCTTTTCAAGCGTGAATCTAGGAAGTGCACGCTAAAATGTAAAAGGTAAATGTGAATGCTAAGTGTGCTAAACATCAATGCAGCCTAAGAGTGCGTGACAAAAACGAATATGAAAATATCTCAATAAAGATAACTCACACGAACGGGCCTATTACAACAGTACATTGAATGGGGTCATAATCATAATAGAGAACTCGTTATACAGGTGTTTAGAAATAAGGCGGTTGAAATTAACTGTAGAAGATGGCACTCTTTTACGTTTGCATTGCATCTAACAGCTTAACATTATGAAACGGGTCTAACAAGTGTTAAAATGACCATACTAGATTTGTCGCAGATAACCCACCTCAGCATAAACCGGCAGCCCTTCTACAAACCGCAGGAAAAAGAAATCAAATAATGTCACAAAGCAACCTTATTTGCAATACTTAAAACATATGCAGCAAAGCTGTCTTGTAGACCAAACTCAACATGTATTTCGCGCTCCCACTTTATAGATCAAAATTTTCTGTACATGTAGTGAGCTTATATGCAAAAAAGTGTAATACGCTTGACCCGGACTGGTGAGTTTCCAACTCTCAACCGTAAACACATTTCTCGTCTCTGTTGTTTTCCTAGTGCCAGAAATTAGGCATTAAAACTTCAAATAATAAAGTAAAATAATTCATACTTTTCCTTGCAACCACATGCGCATTTCACAAGCAACACGTATTGTGTTCGAGGATTCTTTGGACACCTGGAGGACCAAATAAGGAAATGCCTTTTCCTATTTATTAAAATGCAAAATAAAGGCCCAACATGTTCAGGTCTGTGTACCGTGTAGAATACTCGAGGAAACTGCCTGGCTGTATTCAATCGCAATCATGTGATAATCAATATATTATGCGCTGTGAACTATTAAATATTAAATTTCATGATAGGCAGGATAACATTGTGTGTTGTGAACTGTACGGTACATTGTACTTCAAACTGGAGAATCAGCCTCTTTCAGTGTACCGTGACAGATGAAATCGTTTTTTAATTTAATTTAAACAAATGCATGCAATTAGGTGTGGCTGCCAGTTGTAAACGCATGGTACCTATCTGATGGCCAGGTAGTCGAGTAGCACAAAGTTATTGAAGCAGATATGTTAATCATATTACAGTGTCCTTGAAACAAGCTTCATTCTTTCAATTATTGAAAGAAAACGTGAAAAAGCGATCAATACAAGAGACTGAGACAGATTCGTTTTTAAAGAGAATGATTCTGCACTAATATATTATTTCACAACAAAAAATGTGCAGCTTCGTAAATTTAATAACATTAGCATGTTCTTAAGCTATACTACTAATAATACTTAATGAAGAGCAGATTTTGCATTTTGAGACTACGTACAAGTCAGTGGACTATTACATGAGCCATATGTAACTCTTAAAACCATCCCACTCGGTAGGAGCCCCGGGCATCCCTCAACCTTCAGGTGCCGTATTGAGAAGCTACTGCTCACTATGTTTGGAGGTGACCGCCAAAAACATTGCTCAATTATCTGAAGAATGCATGAGAGCACAGGTCCCCAAAACTTGTGAAGTTCGCTCAGACTCTTTCATTAAAAATATTTTAAGCTTTGGACTCACTCAGAGTTATACTTGCCAAAGATTTGCTCAGACCGACTCAATCGGAGTCACGCTCATGAAAATTTTCTTCAAGCACATTCACTCAGGTATAACTGTCTGTTCAAGCGCACGAATAAACAGAAAGAAAGAGAGGACAAGCGCTGTCTCGCAACTAAACGATTTATTAGAAAGGGAAGAATATATAAAGAGGCAATCCAACAAACAACGCATGCGTGTGCAGGCAAAAAGTACATTCGTGGCACCTCGAGAACAGAGAGTAAAAGAAGAAAGGTTATCTCGGAACATCATCTAGAAAAGCAAACTCTTTATCGTGAAGGCCGGCTGACGCATTGTTCTCCTCTTTTTCTTATGTGAGTTGACGGAAGTTTTTCCCGTAAGAAAAAGAGGAGAACACTGCGTCAGCCAGCCTTCGCTTTTTCTGCACGATAAAGAGTTTGCTTTTCTAGATTATGTTCCGAGATATTCTTTCTTCTTTTACTCTCTGTTCTCGAGGTGACAAGGGTGTACTTTTTGCCTGCGTACGCATGCATTGTTTTTTTATTGCCTGTTTATACATTCTTCCCTTTCTAATAAATCGTGTAGTTGCGAAAAAGCGCTTGTCCTATCTTCCTTTCTGTTTATTAGTGCGCTTGAACTGACAGTTATACTATGCATACCAAGTAGCCCAACTTTCGATTCTGTTACATTCACTCGGACTCGCCAAAATATTGCTCTCGTGGACTCACTCTGACTAAAGGTTTATCTGAGTGTGAGTGAGTCGCAGTAAGTCGACTCATGAGTCCATTAGCATTGAAATACTATTCTCGAACATGTTGTCAACATGGCTCTTTACCACCAATATTTCACGCAATCGGTTTTCTTCTGGTCGCCAATTGGTATAGTGCTTTCACATACGAGTTCCGAATGCCCGCAAACAAGCAAGTTATTTTTTTTTCGGAAGATAATACAACATTAAGATGCACTTATCAAGATTCTCATCGTAAGGATTGGTGAGGGGGAGATCAAAGCACCCTACTTACTGAATCGCGCCTCTGATTAATGAATATTTAAGTGGTGTGTGAACTACGCCGCTTTAGAATAAGTGTGATTAGACGTGAGTTCATGTAAGCGCCGCTCCCAGTAATGCTGAAGAGTATACAAATAAGACTGGGTCAGCAAAAGAAAGTGTAACTTACTCAAGAGGGGGAGAAAAACTTTGTGTGTTTAGAAAAAGTTTGTAATGATTTAGAGTACTAGTTACTCTGCTATGAGAGAGCTTAAAGCCTTGCCGAATGGCGGTTATTCCCCTGGAATTGCCCCCTTAGTGGTCGTTTGTAGAAAAACTTTAGTTATCCCAAGAAGGCAAGGTGCGGTGGTGGAGTGTCACAGGAGCCTACCCAGCCTAGGCCTCCGCTACCCTGTTGACCCAATCCTAGATCTAGACTCACTAAAGAAATATCAGTTGTGTTTTGTACTCACTTCGCCTCCGACTCATCAAAGTTTTCCCGGGCCGAACTCACTCGGACTCATTCAGACTCGTACACATGGCTCTATATAACCATGAGTAAGTCCGATGGAGTCAACTCATTGGTGAGTTCACCGACTTATGCATGAGACCAACAGCCTCGAACCACCTGCGATAGTGTTCTGAGTGTGTTCGAGCACACACAAATATGGCATGGCGCCAGAATGTGCGCTATAGACCGTCAGCTGCGTCGGTCGCTGCGTCCTTTCTGAAAGTTTTCACAGTTCTTGTGGTCACAGTTCACAGCATCAGTAGAAAAAAAAGTCGTTTTTTTTTTCATCTGTAAACTTCAGAAAAAAAATGCGTGCCTGTGAAGGCAAGAAGCAATGACGGAACGGCGACGTTTCGCTTGTGAAAATTTCATTCGAACAGGCTTCTGCAACTCTGCAGATGCTCCTGCAGCAGACCAACAATTTTTTTAAATAATCTTTACCAATGTGTGTGTGTTCAGAAGAGTGCTATTTGTTCAAGGTTTCTAAAGCATGGGAACACATAGTTTCTTACTGGAACGACCATAAAGCAAGTGAAAATTAAACAATTCGAATGTAGGTTTAATGGGCATGACAGCTAAATGCCAAAACAAGGCTTGTGCAAAGAATGAATTTCAGGTTCGAAGTGAATTCGAAGCAAACAGTGATTTTGGTTTAAAAATTTTGAATGCAATCTGAATAGTATATATCACATATTTGAAAGAAAATGGGCATATATGTCATGACCTAACTAATCTGCACAATATTTTTAATTGGAACAAGGACTGTGCAAATGTCTCCTTTTTGTTCAAATAAAGTCGGAACAATATTAATTAGTATATATCAGAATTTGACTTTCGGTAGAATACAAGTAATAACCTGCAAAATAAGTTACGCTTTAAAACTTACTACACTTTGAGCATTAAACCCCGTATAACAACTTCTCAATCTTAAAAAAGGATGAATCGATATGAGAGTGTTATATTACCTTAATATTGAAATAGGGCTTCGAGGCAGTGGTATTATCCTGGGAAGGTGTTTTCCTGGGTAGGAAAGGCACCTGCCTAAATTTACATTTAAACATTTGTTTTACCAGCTTACTATCTCTCTACTGCAATGAAACTACATCTGATTATGGTAGTATGCTAGGTATTACACATCTATTGATTCATCTCGAATACTTCGAAATTTTCTATAACTTGAATTCAAATCGAAGCGAATTCGCATGCTGTAACATTCGTTCCAATATTCGAAGCATTCAAATATTCGCACAAGCCTAGCCAAAATGGTTGCTGATCTGTGCCCAAGCTTAGATGGCGTAATAGCCGTTCTTTGGCAGGGCAGCGGAAGCGCATGGCTCGTCTATCACGTGATTCGTTTACCCGTTCTCAGTCAAGTCATGTAGCCCTCTTCGCCACGGTGCGCAAGAAAGGTCGTGGTACTCGGCGCTTCCTTCGGGAGCAGTTGCACAGTGGGTGCCACGTACAACGCCTGCAGGGCTTTGCCACCCATCGGTGACGGCATGTCGCTTCAATAGAAGTAATCCTTGTACCCTGGATCCCAGTGGACGGAAAGGCCCGGCTCCGAGTTGTTGTTGTTGTTGTTGTTGTTGTTGTTGTTCTCCTATTGTTAGTGGCGCATACCCACTGTGGGGGATTGGCCAAGAATCGAGTGGCTTTAAAATTTACTGTTCAGATTTAGAATGATGGAGGTATAACAGAAAGATTACCGATAGCCTATAGGCAAGTGTGGTGCTTAATGTAATGCATACAAATATTTACATAAACAAATTTATTCTTAGAATAGACCAATAATCTGATTTTATACTTATATAGTTATGTGTACATGTTAAGATAATAAAACTGGTTAATTAGTCAACCTGTTAGTTTCATCAATATAGTCCCGGACGGCCGCGCATACTGTGCCATTAGAGAAACCAGAAATGGAAGCTCCGAAAGACAAAATGACAGGCAGAGATAAGTCCATACCAATGCCACGCAAAGGTATATCTAATAGGGTTTTTCGTAATGTGTTAAACCGCCTGCAGGTCAAAAATAAATGGTCTATTGTTTCCAGTTCATCACGGAATGCGCACAGTGGCGAAGGTGCCTGAGCAGACCTGTGTTTATAGAAATTTAGATTTGGTACCCGGCAACGCAGCCTTGTGATAGCTACTTCTTGTTTTCGAGTGCGGCAAAAGTGTCTCTAGCATTGCATCTGATGATGACGATGATGATGATGACCTCATATGAATGGTACTCACCCATGAAGCGGGATGAGCCAAAAACAAGGTGGCAGGATGCTTCAAATATTGAAACCTAAACCAATCTGAAAAATTGGTTTAGCGATATCAAAATGTTCACTGAGCAAGCGCTCATACCATCTTTGTTTTCTGATAGAAATGACGACGAATTACAAATTAAGAATCTGAATAAGCGAGTATAGGCTAATGATGCAGTCTTTTTGTTGCTTTGATGTAGTCAAACACAGTGAAGCATAAACCCCTCTGGCTGTCCCCTGATGAAGGGCCAAGTGATGAAATTGCTCCAACATTTACTACTATTCCTAACTTCTGCAATGGGGATTCTCGTCAGTCGACATTTGTTCTTCGGCCTCCTCATCATCAGATGAAACGACGTACGCCAATATTGCCACGGGCATAGATTTGCATGAGCCATGCAAATGCGTGTATAAGCTATCCTGACCAAGAAGAAGACTGGTTTTTGTGCTCGTGGTCTGTGTGTGGCCGGTTCGGCTCGACGTCTAGTGCTGCTGCTCCTGTGAACAGACGTTGTGTTCTACCCGTAATCACGTGACATTTTCTGGTGGAGGTGCCGGGGTCTTCCTGCTGATTGCAGTGCATACAACACTACCCCGCACCTCCACCAGAAATCGTCACGTGATTACGGGTAGAACACAACGTCTATTCACGATATGAAATGCATAAAAATGCCGTGAAACACGTATCTTTAAGAAAAATAAAAGATAGATCCTGAGTATTGACACCTCTGCTACAAGTACACTGCTCCGTCACCACAGCACCACTTGTAAGAGCCTACTAAGCGTCTCCTTCATCTCATTCCAAAATCAAAGCTTTCCAAATACATACATCATTGTCATTATCATCATGACACTACTCCACAGCAGGGCAAAGCCCTCTGTCACGTTCTTCAATAAACCAGTGCTCGTGTTCTTTCATAGTTTCATCATATCAGCCACGTTCGTAACTGCTGAATTAAGTGTCTTCCTCCCCTCCTTTTAAAATAAACATGTTTCTAAACATACACACTATCATTATCATCGTCATCCTGGCTACACTCACTGCACGGCGAAGCCATCTTCCATGTTTCTATAATCAACAAGTTTCTGTGCTTGGCTGTTCCATCAAATCGATCACATTCGTAACAACCACAGCAAAGGTCTTTTTCATTTCATTTGAAGATAAAAAACAAATTGCAAGCATACACTTAATCCTTATTATCCATATAATCAGCCTGGCTACACAACGTTTCACAGATAACTTCTTGGGCGCCGATGCGTTAAATAGGCGTAAACTTCTAAGCATGCTCTGCAGCGACTGAGACGTCAGCCTTTGTACTACGACGCGCAGCCATTCACAGCGCCATTTTTTTTTCTGTGGTGAAAAGGTAGATACCCGCGCAGGGCAATACTATCTTCTATATTTCTTAGATAAACCAGCTCCTGTGCTTGCTGCGGCGACGTTGATTCCTTGAAGTAGTTCGCCACACTTCCTGCATCTCTTGGCACACTTAGATTTTCTAGCAATCCAATTATAGTAGCTAAACAGCGTGTGTCTTGTCTTGTCGCTGCCTGCTCTGGCCGCACCATTCATTCCTTTGTTGACGTTATTAGCTGGCTTAAAACTGTCATGGCTAGCTGTTGGCCACTACCTTTCGAACCATGGTAAGCTAACGCCAACGACATTGTATAGCTTGAAATAAAGCAGTTTATAAAAGCTGTTTATAAAGCTGTATGGTTTGTCAATGCCTAATTGTTATTTCGTTTTTATTTTCGTATCTAGTTAATGAAGGAGAAGCGTTGCTATCAACGAGTGGTGGGCGATCCTGTGTCTACATATACGGGGAAGGCAGTGAATGTGCTTGTCCTCGTTGTTCTCATAGTCCGTTGTTGCCTTTTTTTGCGCTTAAGCTGTTTATTACTAAAAGACGCTGCCTGTGTCGGCTTTGCGAGGCGAGAGAGGTTTGAAGGGAGCGACAGTTGGAAAGAGGCGCGAGCATGCAGCACGAGACGTGAGGCGCGAGCATGCGCAGTGGGGTTTCTGGCGACGACGCCGAGCTTGGATTTGCAAGTGCGACTGTAAAACGATACGCATCTAGAACGTGAAAGGTGCGTCATATTTGCCTTCAAGGGCACAACTCGATAGCCTCATTATTTTTCGTGCTACGGCCGTTGGACGGGAATGGATGAAACGGCGGTGGATGATACGAACATCCTAAGAGGGAAACTTTCAAAAGTGATCATTTAGGACTAAATATAAATGGGCATCCAACAATGCCTGATACAATGATATGCGGAGCTTAACGTCTTAAAACCACCATATGATGAGAGACGCCATAGTGGAGGGCTCCGGAAATGTTGACCACTGAAGGTTCTTTTAAGTGCACCCAAATCTGGGCACATGGGCCTCCACCGAAAATTTAGCCGCCGCCATCCGGATTATATCGCGCGACCTGCGGGTCAGCAGACAAGTACCTTAGCCATTAGACCACCGCGGCGGGGCATTAAATAATGCTTGAAATACAATGAAGGGAGAAGTTAAGCGCAGTCAATTCGGCGTGGTTACTATTTGCACGATTCGTCATATGTACTACGTAATTGAAACGGTAGCATTGCACGAAGCAATTATCCACGTATAAAGTGGTACAAGCAGAAACTTTATTGGACAGGAGAGAATCAGGGCGAAGGTGGGAGGGTCCACTAGTGAAGGGCCCCGCTGGCATTTTCGGCTCGCTAGGCCTGGTCGAACATAGCAACTTGGCTTCCTCTATCCTTTCTCGTAAGCCAGACTTACACTCTAAAAAAAGAGCGAGTAAAAAGGGTGTCTTTTTGTCCCACAACAATAATCGTCATCTATATTGCGTTCTGTTCTTGCGCTATCGCCTTCCCCCGGTACATTCCGGTCACGATCAACATGCCCGTTATCAGGGTCACATTGCAATCTCGATAGGAAAGTGGCCAGCGCCGAGTTTTCAAGAAAGGAAGCGCATGCAAGCCTGATGACGATTATTGTTGTGGGACAAAAAGACACTATTTTCACTCGATATTTTTTAGAGTGTACGAGTGCATGCCTCTCAAATTGGTTTATCCCTACTAAGGGCCAGGTGTTTGGGTGAACTGAATCTACACGTTCATGTTGTTTGGGTGAGAGATGGGCGCTCCCAACAACAGGCACATGTGTCAGGTCTACGTTGAGTGGATTTTGTTCAGGTATTATAGATTGGGGTATATGTTAAGTTTGTAACAGCGTCAGTCCACAGTTGCTCCAATGTCAAGTTTTGTTTGTGGTACGATGACTGTTTGCCTTCTTTACCTTTTTGGCCTCCAGAATGTCAGGCTGGGTGACTGGAGGTTCGTCTGTTGACGGACGGAGGCATGAAGGGGAGGATGGAAGCACGGACGGATGGGTGGAAACGTGGGTGAACGAACGAACGGACAAATGCACGGATGGACGCACGGTCGGACGGATGCATGTACAGACGGACCGACGCACAGAGGCACGAACGGATAGATGTGCGAACGGGAGAACGCTCGGACGGACAGATGCTTCGCCCCACTCATCACCATCATTTACTCCGTTAATATGCTCTGATTTTTTCGTCACCGCGTAGTTATGGACGCCTTAGTAAAGATTCGGTATTAAAAGACGAATATCGATTAGTACGATAATTATCGAACCCAATTGAAAACAGGTGCGAAGCCCGCCAATTTTCAGCGCTGTGGTCATCTCCCGCGGCCCCTCTCCCTACTGATCACGTGACCACACGAAATGGTGACGCAATCATTAGTAAAGATTTCGTCCGCTGACGCACACGTGTATGAACTTTTCCACTCAAGGCTCCCTGGGTTCCGCCATAGTCCTCTCTGCAGGATGTTGTTAGTGCACGTGACCCCCCGAAAATGCACTGCCGAGACTATGACGTCGGCTTTTGTACTCTCCTGCAACAGCCAAGAAAGAAGGAAATCCTCCTCTCCTTAAAACTAATACATATATGCATGTCTTCACCAGCCCCCTTGTCATCGCCTCAGTCATCAGCGTCCGCAAACGACGTTGAAAGCACTGAGGAATATGGACTCCCGGAAATTCGCAGCGTGGCAAACCATTTTTCGTTTGTTTCTGTTCTGAGCAGTCAACATTAAATCCACGCCGGACCGAGCAGCGAAGAGGCAGCTGGAGATGCCCACTTAGCCCACGATGTCTGGTAAAACAAATGAACGCTGCATGTGTGTAACTTGTTCGCGATGACCGTAGCTTGAAATAATTACATTCCTGCTCAGAGTTTCGCGACAAATCATCCGAAGCGGCCCAACAAAGCAGGACTCACACGAAGCTTGACGATAGTTATAGCGCGAGAACAAAACGACGACACAGAGACAAGAGAAGCCCTGCACCAACCAAGCAACACAAAGCGAATGAAGGCGTTGCCAAGCGGCCAGGTGTCGCCGCTATATGGCACCTCATGTAGACACCGCGTTGACAAAATTAGAATTGTCGAAGTCATCGCTGCTCGCTCATCGTCACTCGGTGCCTGAGGCCTAGTAGGTAGCTGAACACGTCAATATACTGTCGATCCCTCATATCCGGGAACACGCCGCTGAGCCTTTAGATGCTCTTCGCACTGGAAATAGATTAAATTCTACGTGACAGACGCCATTCATATTTCGCTAAAAAAATCACAGCATATCCACACTGTGTGATGGTGAGTGGGGCAAAGCAACCGCCAGTACGTCCGCGCTTCCGTCCATCCGTTCGGTGTTACTTCCGCCCGTCCATGCATCCATCCGTCCTTCCGTGCGTCCGTCCGTTTGTGCATACGTCCATTTTTGCATCCGTCCGTCTGTCGGTTCGCCCGCGCGTCCATCCATTCGTCCGTCCATTTGTGCGTCTATCCGTCCGCCCACGCGTCTATCCGTTCATCCGTGCATTCATCCGTGCGCCCGTACGTTCATCCACGCATCCATCCGTGCATCCATTCGACCATACGTCCATCCGTGCTTCTGTGTATCTCTCCGTCCGTGCGTCTGTCCATCCGTACGTTCATCTAGTGAACACTTCAAGCACCGCCATATCGCATCTTTTCATCACATATTCATCAATATAGTTACATTATACGCTATATACAGTAACTATATTCATCGTATAGAAGTACCGCCATCCAGTGGAAATTTCAAAGACTAAACTAGAGGTGGCACGGCTGGACTAGAGAGGCGGCACGCGCACACTTTCTTACGGCCTGCGCTTCGTATCTAGTTTCCATCTTTCACCGCCTCTAATACAAAGCACTCCATCCCAACTCTCGCTACACCTTGCTAAAACAAAGTAGGTTACGTCCAGCGAGTTTAACGCGGCAACCCGTTCTGTCAGATAGTGCTCAAAGTGTGTCCTTCTGACACTACAGGTTTTCGCGTTCACTTTAATTCAAGCGCCAGCTTAAATATTTCACACTCTATTGAAGTAATCTGAGCGCCAAGCTATTTGTTCTGTGTGCAAAATATTTAGCCCTTTAAGCGCTGAATTTTTTTAAATCAGCAGCTATCTATGTTTTCCGTTGGATTTGAGTTCCTATAACTTCAAGAACACGAACACGGAACACACAGAGGCGGCCGAAGAGGCGGCGATTGCTCTTGCACTGGTCGCAGCACCGGAGGCTGCCCTCGTGATCAGCGACTCGCAAGCTGCCGTCCGTGGCTTCGCGCACGGTCGCATCTCGTGTCTGGCGGCCCGGATACTACAATCAAGCAATGGCAACAAGGACGGCGGCGAGCTTCGAGGAGCGATGGCCTCGGCGTCGTCGTTCTCGTATCTCAAAACTGAAAATGCGAATGTCTTCATTCTGTGGACACCAGCTCACAATAGCGTCCCACTCGCAGGTAGGAAGGTGGCCTACACCGCGGCTCGAGATCTCACTCACCGAGTTGCAGCCGATTCGGTGGCCGCCTTCACCTCCGAGAGCAGGGCGATTACATTATCCACACGACAACAACAACTGGAATAGTCATGGGGTAATCGCCTGACCACATTCAACGACATTACACCACATTACAGACTAAACAGACGCAAATAGCCAACACCGCACAACAAATTGAATAAAAGACAGGCCGTAACTCTAAGGTTATACAAAGAAATACGTACACCAGCCCGGCGATCGTATACGCTTTTGTTATCTTCACCTACATCCGACCAACGCGTGTAAATCCTGCGGGGAAAGGGCAACGCTGTGGCACATGCTTTGAGGGTGTGCTGGAAAAGTTGACCTCAGTGCCGCCGCTCCCTTCGCGACGCAGGTTAGGCAAGGACGAACTCCGAGGCCAAAGGCTGCTGCCACCACCGCGCGAGGACAGGGGCTGGCCTCCACCGCGGTTGCGGTCACTGGCGGCAGTGCAGGAGGCGGCACTCACCAGCGACGAGCTGGCCGACGAGCTTTGGGCCGTCCTGCAAGCTGAAGATGCCGCCCGCGGGAAAAAGGACTTCGAGCGGTCTCCTGAGACACCGCCATCATCATCATCATCATCATCATCGTTGTTGTTGTTGTTGTTGTTGTTGTTGTTGTTGTTGTTGTTGTTGTTGTTCACCTATTTATCATGGCGCATACCCGCTGTGGGGGACTGGCCAAGAATCGAGTGGTTTTAAAAATTACTGATCAGATTTGGAATAATGGAGGTGTACGAGAAAGATTACCGATAGCCTAGGAAAGTCTGGTGCCTAATGTAATGCATACAACTATTTACATAAACGAATTTATTTTTAGAATACATCAATAATCTAATTTTATACGTATTTAATGTTGTGGAGATGTTAGGATAATGAAACAGGTTAATCAGCCAACCTATTAGTTTCATCAATATAGTCCTGGACGGCCGCGCATACTAATCAACCGAGAGTGGGAAGAGACAAGGGTTCATCCCCTCTTCTCCCACCTCGCCCGGTAAAACTGCCGGACTTTAAATAAAGTCTATTCATTCATTCGCTTTGAGCATTCCATCGATGTACAATAAAAATGGCTCCATGTCCGATATACAGCAGGGCTTGGTGGTTGTAAAGTGAAATAAGGTGAATATAATTACATCTATTTAGTTAACCCTGTTAGTGCAAGTTATCGTTGTAAAACTAACATACAGCAACCACGTAATAGTTACAGCGCCTAAGCTGTCCAATAGTAAGTTTTTGCGTTCGTGATAAACAGCTCTTCATTGCACTTGATTGGCCACCATCTGCTTATTAACAATTTGGAAGATCCTACATCATAAAAAGTTGTCGTATCCTGATTTGCCTGCCAGAAGTAAGTCCGCCCATGTTTTAAAGGGCAACCTGATTGAACTACACTTCATCGCCGTCTTGTTCTAGCTCCATTATGCACCATTATTATATTTCATAAAACCAATTGAAGTTCATTGCGTACTATATCGCCATTGGAAACCCCTTACACACTATCTAAGTGATGTGGGCAGGATTCTCGACAAAAATAACACGGAATCGGGAGCTTTCACGAGAGTTACACACGTGGATTAATTAGCCTGCATGCATTCAGATGTTGGACAACTACTGAGCCTGGTGTCCTATATTTAAGACATGAAGGTTCTCCACTGCTGCGGGTGATACGTTAGTGTTAGGGAAGACCCACTCTGTAAATAACAAGTTGCACATCTTAGGAATAATATGAAAAAAAATGTGATAACTGCTGATCTAATAGTTAATCAGTAAAGTGTCATTTATTATTTGGTTTTCAAGAGCGTAATTAATATCGCATTCCACCATTTTGTTTTCCACTTTGCAGAGTTTCAAAGAAGGCGACGACGAAAAAATTACTACATATCCTTACGCAGGTGTATTATGGATAGTTCGGCCACTTTTTCAATTTCTGGCCTTATTATGTGACATTTGGTCCCAAAATTTCTTCCTGTTTTTTTTAATAAAATGCCATGGCCGAAAGGGTTAATTCAAGCGCTAACATAACTAATCCAAGCACCAACTCCATTAGGCCACGTGCCAGCGAGTTTAATTACAGTGTCTAGAAATACACTGCCTATATAGTGTGCTGAGCGCGGGCTAGGAGATGGCCCCGCAGCTGATGATTGCCGGCAGCGCCCGCATGGTGCGCTGATGTGCGAGTGGGTGCATTTGCGTTCAATCCTTGCGCTCCGCAAGCGCTGCGAAGCCTGTAGGAGGCCGAGCCACGCGAGGCCAACTATTATTTTCCT